>JAQPZY010001692.1:3400000-3742500 GCA_029931535.1 Margaritifera margaritifera | reverse complement strand
AGTTTTTTTCTCTCTCTCCTTTAACCTTTTCAATGACTCTCTGTTGCTGAAGTCATCTTTTATAAGCCAGAAATGTGTCTATAAATTGACTTGATATTCTATGTGTCTATAAATTGACTTGATATTCTATGTGTCTATAAATTGACTTGATATTCTATGTGTCTATAAATTGACTTGTTAATCTATGTGCCTATAAATTGACTTTATATTCTATGTGTCTATAAATTGACCTGATATTCTATGTGTCTATAAATTGACTTGATATTCTATGTGTCTATAAATTGACTTGATATTCTATGTGTCTATAAATTGACTTGATATTCTATGTGTCTATAAATTGACTTGATATTCTATGTGTCTATAAATTGACTTGATATTCTATGTGTCTATAAATTGACTTGATATTCTATGTGTCTATAAATTGACTTGATAGTCTATAGCCTGTTCATGAAACTATACTTGGACTTCTTTCTTCTTTCTTTAACTTTCTACAGTTTGAGAATCATTTTTCCACACTCTCTGGCAGTGTTTTTAATAGTATTTAGTTTTGTAAATTGTCCCTGTCAGAGACTGAATTTGTGTTGGACAACCACCACGTGACATGAGCAAGTCATTTTGTCCTCATTTTTCATCCTCTCCATTAAAGATCTAGGTTAAAATTTGGCTTATTATAAGGTAATCGTGTAATAGTTCTAGCTTAGTGGCAAAATTATAGAGACGAACTTAGGTCTAAAATAAAAAGACTATCAAATATTTTCAGCTAATTATAGTGACATCTTTGGACTAGAGAGCGTACTAATATTGTCTACGCTTGTAATGCGCTGTCTATGGACTAGAGAGCGTACTAATATTGTCGCATTTTTCTTCTGAAACTAAATTTCGCGTTGTTTTGAAGTTATCTACCAAAGAATGGTTTGGTGTTTTACGGCACAGCAACACAAGTAGGTTTTTTAGTGCCGAGGCAATATGAGTAAAGTGCCTTGCCCAAGGACACACTACAGTAGCCAACCAGGGCTGATCCGATGGTAGGACTCGAACCCGCACCCTTTTGGTCACGAGTTCAGCATGCTAACCACTGCACCACCGCATCTCCTGTCTCCATTAGTCGCCTCTTACGACATACGGGAAGGCACATTGAACCTATTCTCAATCCGTGAGCCCGCAGGGAGATCCTCGAATGAAACAAGCGATAGCGTCATCATAAGAAGTCGAAAATACGCTGTCATATATAAGCCAGTAAACCCTAAAGTCTGAATGAGTGTCAGATATCCATAATTATGCTGTGTTGGTAACGACAGGTTTAAAAGTCCTGAAAATTGGTACTTGTAATTGTCGAAATGGTAATTTTAAATGTAAGAAATAAATATGCAATGTATGCCTAAACTTGGTCCCTTTAAAATAAAAATCATAAGAAGTCATAGGGTTAATATACCAAAAACAATCTCAGGAAATAATCAGGAATCTTTGTCATAAATAATTATGAAAGTGTTGATCTCTTTTACAAATAGTTGTTTTTTCTTCATTGGATCATGAGACTTTTGTAGGAGCTAGTCTCTACTTCACTGGCTTCTTAATGAATTCTAGTTCTGATTAATGAACGCACTTTAAAGAGAACTCTCAGAAATAACGGCGCTTTTGTCATTGATGCTAACTTCCTGCTCAATTAATTCGGTGAAATGAAACAAAGAACTGCAGTGGACACGTCGTAAGCACCTGAGTTTGGTATTCTGCCGCTGTAACCAAACATAAATTTGTAACTGTCAAACATGTCAAATTACGTAACCTAAAATGACAGTGCGCCGTCTTCCATCGCGTCCTCTGTTCACGTGCGTGTAGTTAATCTATAGAAACCGAATATTCAGTATCGACTAATGCACGGTAATAGACCGTATTTACACGATTTGCAAGCCTCCTGAACCGAATTGGTAGCAATCCAAACCATCTAACAAAATCGTCTGTTGCATAATGACTATTTTTACGAAAAGGGGCGAAATAATTTGTTAACAATAAATTTAATGGGAACCAAAAAGAAATCAAAGTAAAGGAGTGTCATTGGGAATAAACTATTGGCCTTAATCTCTTCCATTTTATATCCTCACCATTTTCATTTTCATTTTTCCTTGACTCAGCCTTTTTAGTAAAGATTACAAATGCATCACTTATTAAAAACTTATACTGAAGCAAGTCTGCGCATGTGTCGTTCAGCTAATAAAGTTGTTAGAATACAGCCAATGGTATGCATGCTGAATGCCATTGGGTAATAGAAGGTCTTACCGTGTGCGTGTGTCTTTGTGTAATATTTACAGAATCGCCTTGATCAGCCTTTTATTTTTTCTTTTATCAATTTTCTCAATAGATACAGACCCTTAATTAAAGAATATGACTGGCAGATTTAACGAATAAGACTAGGTCTCAATTGTATTGACAAAAAGTAGCGGAATTTTATACCAAAACTATGGACAAACCAGTTTGCCATGAAATTGGCATGTCTGCTTTTCTTCGCCGACATGTAGTCAAGTGAAATATGAGGTATCTTAGCAAAGCAATCCGAGCAAGCATTTTTACTCTGTAAAATATAAATTGCATCTGGACTGTATTCGTCGTTAATTTAATTAATCTGAAATCATTCAACGTATGTTGTTATTATTTATAAGCCGCTAGGCAATTTCAAACACGGATGTCTTGGCCAAGATTCTCTTATTCAGAAATGAACAGTTGCGCAGGGATTTTCTAAATCTCAAAAAACAATTAAGCAAAACAAAAACACGGTGCTGCATATTCATTTTTTTCTTGAAATATTGATATCTTGCCAATATGGATTAATAATCTCTTTCGTTTTAGTTATACTGACGTATACATTATTTTACCACAGAATAATCTAAGAACTATAATTGTAAATGAGGGGAATTTCGGCAACTTGTGAAAATTGTGATCGCATGTTCTTCTTACAATTTGAATATATTTCATTTTTTACTGTTAGATTTCTTGAAAGAAAGCAGTCTGTTATCAATATAAGGTCTCCGAAAGTTTGCGACAATTTTAATCGGCAACATACACTTCGTATTGTGTCGCATTAAATAGTTTCTCCAAATATTATTTCGCAATTTGTTTTCTGTATTAACTATTTTTGTAGGTATTATATAGATTATGCAAATATTTTTTGTTGTTGTTATATTTAGTTTCCTATATAAATCCATAAACATTCTATGCCTGTTAAACCTTTGTTGTTTAGAGTGTATGCCAAAAAATGGCGTGTTCATATTTCGTGATCTTCGCTAATATAACTTGACACAATTTTTAAAATGGTTATAAGTGTAGAGATTTTAGCAAGAATAAGCTTTTGCACTCATTTATGAGGTGGCAAAATGTGAACATGAAAGTGTGCACAGAAACATTTCTATGAAAGTCCCATTATTTAGAAGAGAAAGTTTTTAAATTATTATTGACGATGACGATTGTAAAATGAAAAGTTCTCCAGTTAGAGCTTGACTGAAGATTTTATAATAAATATAACAAAGTTGAAATATACATTATACAATGCAGTACTCCATAACTTAAGGAAATTATGAGGTAGTACAACACATTTACATTAGCATCAGCGGCAACAAGTAAAACACAAACTATATATCTTTCTTATGGCGTATTGATAACCTGTGTCGTAAAACCTCCTGAAGGAATGCATATTGACACCTAGTAATTAATAAGAAAGCATCTGGTGTTATCTACCAACACTTCGGTGTACACTCTCGGTTGACACAGACGGAATGACGTTAGATGGCTTGGCAAATGACACCACATCAGTGTCAACAGAATCGTTACATCAACTGTACGAATCTGGTAACAAGAAATAAAATAGTGACAATCACACAATTAAATGGCATTTAGATAACATAACCTTTAAACTGATTTCTGGAATTGTTTTAGCAATTGCGTAAAAATTGCTCTTCTTTTTGCATTTTTGATATAGAAACACTAAAATACAAAAGATAAGCAAAGATCTAGTGGGTTCTACCCTTGTTTAAACGGATTTTCTTGATTTTTTTTAGAATACACACTTTTACAATTTGTGTGCATATTTGATGTAGAATTTGATGCAGAGAGGTTCAAATACGAAATATATACACAGATCTAGCGACTTTGGTCGCATGCAGCCCCCCACCCCCGCGCTTCTTTTTTAAGGATAAAAAGCTACCCTATTGCCAGTTCGACAAATGTATTAGACATAACATACCTGGGACGATTAAACATTATTTAATAAGAAAATTAAAGTGACAATAGGTGAAGAAAACAAGAACAATTTTAAGCTATATGTGTTTTGTTAACACCAATTAAAAGGTGTGTATTCTTTTGTTTCAGAAATGACTTCTTCAAACTGAATTTCATCAACTTGATGAAACATACGACTTCCCACAAATTTTCGGGGAAAATACGCAATATGTAACTTTAGGGCTACAGACGAACTTGAGAAATGTTTTGTAAAAATGTTATATATATATATAATTATTCGATTACGTAATATACTATACACCACTGATATTTTGAATCCGATATGTATTTCAATTTGTGTCTTCTACAAAACAGGATTTTTTGGCGTAAAAGATAGATCTTCTTGTTATATGGATTTTCTGTTACTTGTATCACCAAACTGTCTTTCTCGAATAGCTAACAGCAGCAAACTTTGCTACTAGTTAAGGTTGTCTTCGACTCTATTTACAAGATTACTTTTTCAATAACCACTCACTACCTCTTAACCAGCACACTTACGTAGACGATGGCCAGTGAGTTGCAAGAAGTGCAGGTTAGAATGACATCTATCTCTTCAGGAGAAAATCGACTAAAGTTGACAATTTTATCATCTGCAAAAACGAAGCCTTCCCGAAGAGAATAAGTATATATATATATATATATATATATATATATATATATATATATATATATATATATACATGTATATAAAGTGTTCGCTCTGAAAGTCCAATAGCTCAATAAAATAAAGACAGAAATTTTTCCAGTGTTCTGAAATAACTATTTAATTTAAGAACTCAAGAGACAAATCCTCATTCAATTCTAAGCTATTGTGTCAATTTTAAAATGTTTAACTTTTGCAAATCAGATAATCAAGATACAAGCTAAGATGTAATCATCACAGGACCTCGCCATGTTGGCTCTATCCAGGTACTCCGAGGCGAAATGAATTAACTCCCTTTCTTTTGCGGTGACGTCACACATCTCGCTGGTGATAATCGTTGGGTTGTACAAGTTTTCATTCCAGTCCCTTGGTTACATAATTTTTGTATGTATTAAATTTTCCACACGTATATTTATTAAGATCTTTATTAGTCAAAACAAATACTTATTTATAAGAATTGTATATGTTTATTTGTGGTAAATCGGGACTCGTTCACACATAATTGATAATAAAATCGGAAGAGAGAACGATCCACTTTTCTCAAACGAGATCAAGGGCGGATTTGGGGCGGGGGCGGTGTCAGCCCCCCCCCCCCGAAAAAAAAATTTAAAAAATGAGTGAGATCAAATGGAACGTTTCCTAGAGTAAGTTATCTGTACAGTTAGATGGTTAAATACTTCCCTGGAAACGCTTAAAACGCAGGAGCTACCGGCGGCTTCTCACCCTATACCCCCCCCCCCCCCACTGAGATTTCTATGCAACAGACCCCACATCTACATATTTAAACTTCCCCTAAACTATACTAAACGATATTTCTGGATCCGCCTCTGATGATCCTGAACATGTCGACGACATATTGAAAAAGAATGAGAAATAGATACATGCATTTATACATGATAAATACACAATTACTATAAATACTATATTTCTATGTAAATTTGTTTTGTTTTTATTGCAACTGCAACCTACGATATTGAATAGCAATTTCACTAACATGGTCAACACATTTATATGATTATATTGTCTTATATTGTCTCGTCATAAATTATTTACGAAATTGTATATACATTACCTTTTAATGATCGTAGGAGTTATCAATTAGATTAAACATGTGGATAATATTTCCTCATCTTTACAATACATTTTGTTATTAAAATTTTAAACAAATATAATCAAGATCACCCAACTAATCTGACAATTTACTATTGAAAATGCAGCCGGCTCATTTACCCACACTTGCAATTGTAGAATTCCCACATGCACTCTCTCTCTCTCTCTCTCTCTCTCTCTCTCTCTCTCTCTCTCTCTCTCTCTCTCTCTCTCTCTCTCTCACACACACACACACACACACACGCGCACACACACAGACGCACACACATACAGACGCACGCACGCACACACACAAATGAATACCTGCACGAATTCAATGCAACTAGCAGCGTTAAAACAGCAATAACTGTAAATGCCTGTTACGCGTGACAAATGCAATGCCTTCGACGAAAAAATGGCGAAATCACCCTCTTCGACGAAAAAATGGAGAAATCCTTCTCCCCTTCCCCCTCTCCTCCCGTGTGCGTCGGAGCGATAACTACTGAGTGCATACTTCACCTTAGCCTGGATTCTCCCTTTAACCTTCGTTTATGTGCATCATTGGAATACCTTTTTGTTCTTAAACTAAAAGTATTATTGATGCAGAATTTCCCCAATTATTCACGCCAGTAGAAGTCAAACAAGTTTTTAAAACGGGTAACATGATTCCACGTAAAATCCGCGTCATTTAAGAACAAAACAGTTTTTTCATCCTTGCAAAGTATTAATCTCGGGAAGAAAAAGTACATCCCCAAATCGGCGCTGTTAGGTTTTCGCAGATGGTACTTTTACCCGCATCCTTAGGTTTTGCTTCTGTGTATACCTGGTTTACCAATCTTGTTTGCATGGCGAACTCATGCCGGGACGCCGTGGTTTGAGACAATTTACATTTGTTTTCAATCATATCTACATGTACAACTCTATTTGAGACTGTAACACATAGATTTCAAGATTTTACATTTATTTTAGCTCAAAAACACAGCTGGGGTTAATTAGTACAAACAAGTACAACAAGTGAACAAGGAACGAAAAATGAAATCAAACACTGTACATTCAAAATTGTTCAACACATTAAAACGAACTGAGGTGTATAGAATAAATCGCGCGTGAAGTATTCATCTGTCGCCTTAATCGTGAAGAGTGCTCGCGGCCAGGATTTGAATGTTATAATTCAGTTGAAGACACGAGTCATTTTCCGGCATATGACTTGTCTTCACACTATTGAACCCGTCGAAAAACATTTGTCTGGTTCCATAAGCAACTAAACCCGTCGAAAAGCATTTGTCTGGTCCCCACGCAACTAAACCCGTCGAAAAGCATTTGTCTGGTCCCCACGCAACTAAACCCGTCGAAAAGGTAAATATTACAAACTAGATCTGTTTGTCACTGATACATATATGTTTCTATATAAAAAAAATCGACATTAGAATGGGGAGTTGGTCTCTAAAATACAGAAATGCTGCTAAACATTATATTTTACAGACACACTTTTGTTTGCCTCTAAACTACAGACGTCACACTATTATGTGCCGTTTGGGAAATACGTTGCTATTGTATTACGGACTTTTGATTGACTGATTGATTAATTGACACTTTATTCCGTAATTGAGGCCGCGGGCCTTATATTGCACTATTGTTCACAATGTGTATATATTTGAAGCGCCATCAACAATACAGCTGGTACTCGTTGTTCAACATACTGTTGTCTTTGTAATGCACAGTGAATGTATACAACTATACTATTATTAACAAAAATGTTTGTATTTGTTATATTTCTGTAAACTAAACATAATGTTACATTGCCATGTATAAATCTATTGTTACGACTAGGGGTAATGTAACAAAAGAAACGACTCAAACAAGCTTTCAAGATTTAAAACACAAATATTTAATTTCCTAAAATATTAAAATATTTCAACAAACAATCAAAGTGAAAGAATTCAAAATAACTTACAGTATAGAATATCCTTAAAAGTCCTAAATTGTTCTAAAGTTCACAAAACCGGAAGTTAATCCAAATATTCCGAATGAATAATGTTCAGAATGAAACCACCAAAGTGCTGGCGCGCCAACAAGAATCAGTTATATTCAAGTGTTATTAATTCCAAGTAATTCTTGTGAATATAAAATATCACACAAGTTCTAGAGATCTTTCCGATAATAATACGGAGCTGAATAATTCTTAAAAAGTTTAAGTAGCAGTACTAAATCCAAAATGTACTGTATAATAATATCTCTGAAGCAGAATACCACACACAAAATTAACCAATCTCGTTTATGACATCTCAGCTGACGAAACTATGTAGAATGACGAACGCTGCGATTACATCTTATTTTATAGTTCCGTACTGCGTCATTGAAACAAAAAAAAAATTCTTATTCCGTCTCAAATCAACACCTTAATATTACGATCTTACTATCTAACTTCTGGTCAACAAAATGAATCATTCTTGGATTGGGAAATCCAGGTCAGGTCAAAAGTACAAACCCACGCGCTGAACCACGTGACATGACTAATGCTTCAAACGATAATATTGATTTTCCCAGGACCAATGTACTGGGTCAAATTGAAATTACCGTACATATGTACTCTGCAAAACTACACCTATTAGACTATTATACAGAGGTCATAAACTAATAAAATTATACCATTATTTAAAAGAAAAAATACATAATTCCGTAACACTATAAATATACTTTTCTCTTCAATTTGCATATATAGGCATACACACAGGAAGTGAAACTCATATTCAAGAATAACTATTCCATGAGCTAGACAGTATGGGTAATACTCATAACTGTCGACCTTTTTTATATTAAGTATATGTTTCAAAGATCTAAATTTAGCAAGTGATCGTCTTAGGTGATATTTTTGGGAGATTCATTTATGAAAGCAAGCCAATCTTGCATCATGCAATCCGATAACCTTTTATAAAAGAATTAAGAAAAAGAATAGTGTTCCCAACATCTTGTGAAATCCAAATTAATCCAAAACCATATTGGAATAAGTAATTCTTTACATAAAAAGTCCAATTTACACTACCTGGCTCATCAAGAGATTTAAGCATCATATAACAAATTTGTGGGGTATCTTTGGTTATCCATATGCAATAATCTACACTAATATTTAATACATTTAATAACATTCACCAAGAACAATGAAAATTGCTTACAGTAGATGAAACACCTACAAATGTTTTTACAGAAGTTTTTTATGCACACTTTTTATTGTATCAGAATATTCATATCCACATACTTCGGATTCACATCATACAACTGGTTTTACCATAGCACTATATTGTTATATTAAAACTTTCCCCAATTTCATTTTGATTTTTTTTGGTGAACTTTATTATGGACAAAATTAACTTTTTTCTTGTGATGCTAATACAGTTTGAGGCTTTTTTCAATTTAGTTTGGGTGTCATACGGTAACCCGTATATTTGCAAAATGATACTAATTCTATGTTTTCTCCTTGATAATGACATTTGTTATAATATCTCAGTGGTCCACCATTTCTAAAGACAATGATCTTGATTTTATTTATGTTGACTTTCATAACACTAAGCAACAAAACTACCATATGACTCGAATTTGCCGTTGTAATCTTATTAATGTCTCCCCTAAATTTGCTACATCTTTTGTATATAATAAACTTAGAATATCAGGTATGTCATTAGAAATAAAGATACCACTTGGACAATATTCCCGCAACATAGACAGTAAATCGTTTTTAAATAGTGAAAATAACAAGGAAGCTAATACATAGCCCTGGCAGGTGCCTAATTGATACGTAAAATAACTGGTCAACCCTTTATTAGTACGTATACATGATCTTAATGAACTATATACATAGCCTGTACAATTCGTAAGAACATCCCTGGTATTCCTTTAGAGTGAATGTTACTCCACAACTTATCATGTCTGATAGTATCGAATACTTTCGAAAAAATGTACGAATAAACAATAAAATCAATCTCTATGCCTTTTGATATACTTTTGTACCATTGACTGTAAGAAGGAGACTTGTCTATTGCTGAGTAACCATAACTAAAGCCCAGGTGTGATTCATCAGTAACATTGTTATCCTGTATCTACTGAGTAAGTCTTCTATTAACTAAAGATTTTACTACTAACATTGATTAGGGATAGACCCATATAATTGTTTAGGATCAGTTTGACTCTCTTGTAGATCGGACAAATTATGATTTCACTCCATGAAATTGGGAATATTCCTTTATTGAAAATTTCGTTAAAAATGTATTTTTAGGACTGATATTATTTCTGATGATGTAAATTCAATGAACTCTTACCCGATATCATTAGGACCGCTATACTCCTTTGTATATCTAATTCCGTGAAAGGTGAGTTGAATAAATTGGTGTTATTATTTAATAATTGCATTTCTAATTCCAGTATATCTGTGACAGTTCCATTACCTTCTATAGAAAAGGGAGAGCTAAGGAATATAAACCATTCATGCCCAGGTATACCACACAAGGTATTTGGTTTAATGTTATCACTTTTAATATGTTTATAAAATAGAGCAGGATCATGTCTTGAATTTGTTAAAATATTTCGTTGTTGTTGCGCATATTTGTCTTTTTATCAACTAATAGTCATTTTGAACTAAATCTTGGTTGCTTAATACAGTTCTAAATCAGTTGAAGTATTTGACATTCGAAATTTTTCCAATTAGGGCATGTTTTTTTGTGTGTTTTTTTGTCATTTACTTTCATCGCATTTTCTGTTCCACCATAGGGGCTACTCAGATGGGGTGGGGGTATTGGCTTAAATTCTGACGAACTAACATTTGAGAAGCAACATATTATACACGATCATCACTTAATTACAAATGAAACTTATCCATCATTAGGAACTGTTGTAATATGACAACTAAATATACCGAGTAAACCATAGTTTCGGAAATTATGAAATGTATCGCACTCAGTTTTACAACGAGTGTCCCTCTCCGCCAAACATAAAGCAAATATTCAATGCGTAGTTTCATTTTGGAGTAATTTGTCACTTTCAACCGCCCATTTAAAAAAATGTTCTGAATGTAAACAGATTTTATACAGCGTACATGATATGCATATAAGACTGGTAAAATCTGGGTAGGGTATAGGGAATTGAGAAGGGACAAAGTATTGGTAACTTTTTAAAAAATACAGAAGGAAACAAAACTTATTTTAAGCTTCATTTAAGTTAAGAAATGGTTTTCTTGTTTCAAAGGGGTATCCGCAAGCCATAAAAGAATTTGTTAATGTGTTTTGCCTGATCATTTATCCTAAGTCCATGTCCAACCACCCAACCCTCTGGTCTCACTAAGATGTGTTAGACCACAATCTTATAAAATTTAGGGCACTTCTACAAACAATAGCCAAGTTGTAAAATTCCCGCAGAAGGATGATGTCGTCGGACATATTACATTACACAAATACACTCACATATGTGGCGCGCACTGCCGAACTGGCGTTAGAATCTAATTCCCTATTTTGTCCTCGCTGAGGAGGCGCAGCGGCTGCTCGGCATTCTTTAGTGAACAAGTACCTAATGTACATGGTGCAATCTTTGGAATGTATCTTTGTGCTTAGGTCTGCATATGTTCCAACTTTCAAAAATAAGAGTGCACAACCATTATTACATATCCGTAGCTCAACTGCTAGGTACACATCCCTAACCAACTGTGTATTTAACATGTTTGCTTCCATGTATTTTTAACTGTTAAAAGAATATTATAAAATATTTACAGATTACATTTTGGTCTTGCAGATGTTTGGGAACTCTACTATTAGAAGTAACGCACAGAGATGAATAATGTCCCTTAAAATATCAAGTGCTTCGAACAATCACTAGGAAGAATATTATCTCATATCGTCCATCTGAATCTGAAACTCGATCAAATCAAAACTAGAAATTCCACATTGATCCCAACATATTATCCCTCACTATCACGATAATTTTCAAATATTTGTATGTATGTAAATTGCCATTTAGAAAGCTTTATTTCGTAATGCATTTTTCAAATATATGCGTCTTATAGAGTATATTACTGCATCAAATTTGAAAATGGCCATTGCATTTAGCAGCAAAATCAAGCGCGAAAATATATTTGACTGTTTTTGAACGTTTTATTTCAACTATAAAGGTACAGTTATTGATTGGTTTTATTTTATTTTTTATAGCATCTCTCATCACATGTAAATTCGGGAAATTACAAGGTACCCACCAACTCGACACTCATATTTCTTCCTTGGCTCTAAAGATAATGTTGATACCAGTATCCTTTTTTGAAGTTTCATAATTGTCCACAATAGTAAAAGAAAATATATTATATGAAAACATTGGTGAAGCTAAACCTGTCATAATTTGGGTTTATCATTTTTAACTGCGGTAATTCCCAAATGAAGTTCTTTTCTTTCCAAATTAAAAAAAAAAACAAGGTTTTAGACAAGCTTACATAAACAAAAGCTCAAGTTATATGGAGTTACTTATTATATTGAGAAAAAAGTTATGTATTGAAGACATTTTAGATATATTGACACCTTGCAGGAATCCACTTTCTATCACCTATGTTGCTGAAATTGTTATACTGTTGTTTGTGTACAGGTAAACTGTGCCTAATTTCTGGTTATAAAATGTATAGTATTTATGGTATAAATGCGAACGCAAGCAAAGCATAGTGATCAAATTATTTGCAAGATTGTATGCAGTGGATCATCATGTATTGTGAACATAAACAATGTCTGATTAAATATGGCATTACTGGTTTCCAAAAGTTTGACATTTGTTTTTGTATTACCACATTAGTTGGTATAATTAATCTAAAACATGCACACCTATGGATACTCAATTGTTGAGAAGACTGAGCAAAATAAGAAAACACAAAAAAGAAAAACATTAATAAAGAAAGAAAACATATATGGGCAATAAATAAAGAAATAGCGTCTACTGTTTGCGCACTGAAGCATCAGATATTATCAAAACAATTACTAGGAAGTATAAATATCTTTATTTTTTCTCTTTATGTTCTTTTAAACGTGCATATAGAATTTTCAAGGTGCATGGCTGGTTGAAATAATACAATTCATGGTTCGCTTTTCATGATGTTTATTCAAACTAAAATTCAAATGGTCCTTGAAAGATTTATTACTTAAGGATCCGCCTCTCCCTCTACCCCCTTCCCGCGTCTATCTGTCTGTCTCTCTCTGTGAAGGACGCAGAATTGTATAAGCAAGAAAATGTACCCAGGTCCACTGGCGGACTTGTCCATCTGGCAATCTAACTGATGGCAAATGGGCCGCGTGTTTTTAAGGGCGGATCCATATTTTTGGTACAGTCCGTCATTGCTCATGGACTCGGGTCACAATTATTACTTCCAGGTCAGTACCTACGAATGTAGTCCTAACCTATTTTTAGAGTATTCTTTCTCTCATTTTTTGGTGGTGATGCTTGGCTTATATTTCGGCATTCTTGTTATTGATTTAAAAGAAATTGTTTATGCTTTAGAATATGAGCATTATGATGTGATTGTCCGTGTGTATTTCGGCGACAGTGCACAGTGAGTAATCAGGCAATGATACGGCCCGAAAGTGAAATCTGTGACTATTGCACGTTCTTCTGTTTATAGTTCAGTCTCTAACAATAACGGTTAGCCTATAGCAAAAACTGCACTGTGAGCTCATCTTTGAAGATCCTTTAGATCAACATACGATTTATTAGGATTTGGACACAATAGAATGTTCAGTACAGACAAACATATATAGAGACTATATAGGGAAAATAAATGTGACATGTCAGTGTGTTAGCATTAAAACTTTCAATTGCAATGGCATGACTATTATTAGAGCTAGCAACATGAAATTTTGACATTTTATGTACACAGTCTTTAAAAAATTGAACTATGAAAACAAAAACTAAAAAATTTAATTCTTTTTATTAAAATGTAAATTTGACAAATTTAAAACTTTAAATGTTTTAAAATTTTGCAAACAAATGCACATTTTTACAGTCTCTGTGAGGTAGATGCTCAATAATATCATAATGCATGTATTACTACACTATAGAAATATCATAATGCATGTATTACTACACTATAGAAATATCATAATGCATGTATTACTACACTACAGAAATATCATAATGCATGTATTACTACACTATAGAAATATCATAATGCATGTATTACTACACTACAGAAATATCATAATGCATGTATTACTACACTACAGAAATATCATAATGCATGTATTACTACACTACAGAAATATCATAATGCATGTATTACTACACTATAGAAATATCATAATGCATGTATTACTACACTACAGAAATATCATAATGCATGTATTACTACACTATAGAAATATCATAATGCATGTATTACTACACTACAGAAATATCATAATGCATGTATTACTACACTACAGAAATATCATAATGCATGTATTACTACACTACAGAAATATCATAATGCATGTATTACTACACTATAGAAATATCATAATGCATGTATTACTACACTACAGAAATATCATAATGCATGTATTACTACACTACAGAAATATCATAATGCATGTATTACTACACTATAGAAATATTATCATAAGGCATGTATTACTACACTATAGAAATATCATAATGCATGTATTACTACACTACAGAAATATCATAATGCATGTATTACTACACTACAGAAATATCATAATGCATGTATTACTACACTACAGAAATATCATAATGCATGTATTACTACACTATAGAAATATCATAATGCATGTATTACTACACTATAGAAATATCATAATGCATGTATTACTACACTATAGAAATATCATAATGCATGTATTACTACACTATAGAAATATCATAATGCATGTATTACTACACTACAGAAATATCATAATGCATGTATTACTACACTATAGAAAAGTTCAGATTGCGGATATTTTTCAAAATCTTACAGAGAAAATATCTTTAGAAGTCAGAATGGAACCTTGATTCAAAACAAACGAATACATCTTTCTAGTAGATATTGTGCCTGCATGTCATTTACACTATTTACGATGGGTCGAAGCAGTTAATATACATGCTTATGATAGTGTGATATATGAGTAACGCATATCTACATATATGGCTTACAATAATTATTTATAAACATAGTTACATGGTACCTAATGAGAGAATCGAGCTCACTCAGTCTGTCTACTAAGCCATCTCAAACTTTAGAGAATGATAAATGTGAAAAGAAATACAAGTCAAAGGGATAAAATATACTTTCCCCTGCTCTTATTAACTTCGATGGAAAAAGAAACTAGCAAAACGAAGTAAGTCTAACACAAAATACATTCCTTTTTGTTGTTAATTTTGCTTGAAACATTGATTGAGAGAGTGCGACATTGTAGCAAAAGCTGATATCACATTCTAACGAACCATTCTGCTTAATAATTGTTAGCTGACACTTAAAAATACAAAAGAAATGTTCAAACACACCATTTGACTTAACTTGTACAGTTGATCTTAATAAGTACATGGTTACATGGCCCACATGAACAAATGTCCATCGTTGTTTAGAATTTTTGGGGATCAGAGTTTCACATTTAGTTGATGATATAGGATCTAATTGTACATCTAGTTGCTCTGTCAGGATATAACAGGCCGTATGCACTTAAAATATCCAAAAATATCATATCCATATTGAATTAACTTACTTATGGTAATACTTGTTAAGTTGTTACTTTGCCACTCAACCTTCATACATACTGTTTTGTACTAATTGTTGAGCAAATCATCAAACATGATCCTACCCACATTGTTGTCTTAAATTTTATGATAGCTGGTGTTTCTCATTAGTTATTTAACATGCAAATGACTGAACATATTCTGATAAACATACTTCTGGAAATCTTATAAATGTTTGGGATGAAATGTCACTTTAATACGTGTCCATTGGTTCATTTTTCTGAGTTTCACTATGTAAAGTTTAATATTTATTCTTGTGCTTGCACACAAAATGTCATTTTGAAATCTTCAAATTTAGCATGTTTTCACTTCAGTTACCTACATCTTACCGATCTATAAGATTGACGAAACATATGTCATCTCTTTTCAGGTATTTTCAGGTCTGGCCTGTTATTTAGAACAAAGTCTGGCCTGTTATTTGGAACAAGGCAGAAGGCCTGTATTACTTGGAGGTTTCATTAAGACATACTCAATGCACCCGGCAAAAATCACAAATATTGGTTCATAGTACCACACTGGCATACAGTACCTCAAAGACATGACTGAAGTCTTCATGAAAGAAATCAACACCCCTGTTCAGTAAGGTAAACCCTTCCTGGAGCAGTATTTTCCTATTACTGGGTCACCTTTTATGTTTATTGACCTTGAAATGCTTTGCACTTTTGCTATAAAACTTGGTATTGGTCCCATCACTTTGAGAAATCTGAGTGTGCTATTATCTATACTATCAACTGGCTCTGTACTTGATACAATCAATCTGGATAGTAGCACTTCACTTTGTTTCTGTGGTGTGCACACCTATACACATTTGAACAGGCATATTGCAATTTGCATAAAAAATCACTGTGAGCTATTATGCTTCATTACCCCTGGGGAAAATGTTATAAGTTGCACAGACTAAAGCAACCACTTTTCCTAAATATTGGTCACCTTTGCTGTCTAAAATTTGGCAGATTGATGTTTTACATTTGTTTACAAATTTAATTTATATGCTTAAAAGTTGTTTAACATATTTATATTTAAAATTCTATTAAATTAAATTTATCAATTTTTTTTCTTTCTATTTGAAACATATTTTCAATTTGTGTTAGAAATAAGTTGTTACTACATTGAAAAATTCATACAATTAAGGATGATATGGCAAAATGAATTTTGTGGTGTCAAAAGTATTTGATCAAAAAAATGCACCTTGTCGAACACCAACTATATACATTTTCTGACAGTTGTCACACTCATTGTTTGCTGTGAAAATCGAAAAGATTTCGTGAGTAAATCTGAAATATGTAAGGCATGCAAATATAAGAGGTTGACTAAAAATGGACATAAATAAGTTGGTCTGATAGGACTCAGGTCACAATTATAACTTCTGTGTCAGTACCCACGAATGTAGCCCTAACCTATTATTAGAATCCTTTTTCCTCTCCTTCTTTGGTTGTGATCAATGGCTTCGATATAGGCATTCTTGGTATTAATTTAAAAGTAATTATTTATTCTTTAGAATAGTGTTCATTATGGTGTGATTGTTTGTGTGTATTTTGGCGACAGTGCACAGTTAGTAATCAGGCACTGATGCAGACCCGGGAGTGAAAACTGTGACCCATAGCACGTTGTTTTGTTTACAGTTCAGCCTCTGAAAAAAAAAATTACAAAATGCTGGTTAACCTATGATACAAACTTCACTGTGAGTTCGTCTTTTAAAATACTTTAGATTAACAAATAGTTGATTAGGATTTGGACACAATAGAAAGGTCAGTACTGACAAACATATGTAGGGACTATATAATTAAATAATTGTGACCTGAGTCTTCATGTATAAAATTAAACGTGAACAACTATTGAATATCTGTCAATACTGGAATTTATTTGTGTATTTATTTGTGATCTTAATGTTCCATAATTCGCATACACTAGTACAAAGTCTAGGCCTTCAAACCATTGAATGTTTTTTCAGAACACTGTTAGGCGGGTAACTGATATTGAAGAATTAAACTAAATTGTGGCTCGAAATTTTCTGATGAAACTTTCTGTTTTTCACGGACAACCTTTAATTGATTCAGAAAAATAGTATTCATACTATCTTAGGTTTTTGGTTATTTGCGTCCCCCCTTAAACTCTGGAATTACAATATCAAAATATATATAAATCTAGCACAAATAATAAATTTAGTAAATGTGTATTATTCATGAAGATATTTGGTTATTTGCGTGCCCTTTTACACTCTGGAATTACAATATATATATATATATATATATATATATATATATATATATATATATATATATATATATATAAATCTAGCACAAATAATAAAATTTAGTAAATGTGTATTATTCATGAAGAGAGTTTGGTTATTTGCGTGCCCCTTTACACTCTGGAATTACAATATCAATATATATATAAATCTAGCACAAATACTAAATTTATTTAATGTGTATCATTCATGAAGAGAGTTTGGATCAAAATGAGATATAAGTATAAATTAGTACATGTGTATTATTCATGAAGAGAGTTAGCATCAAAATGAGATATAATGATAAATTAGTACATGTGTATTATTCATGAAGAGAGTTTGGATCAAAATGAGATAAAATGATAAATTAGTACATGTGTATTATTCATGAAGAGAGTTTGGATCAAAATGAGTTATAAAGAGAATGAATAGATGCACTGTATCGAACCTCTTCTCTCCTTTTTCAAACACATTGCATGAAGCTACTATTCAAATCTTTACAAACTTCATGATGGTGTCTCCCGCCACTTTACTTAACACCTGGGTAAATTAAGCAAGTTTAAATACACGGAAAATTAAAAAAAGCTAATAGATCTACACAGAAAAAGACAGTTATATATATATATATATATATATATATATATATATATATATATATATATATATATATATATATATAGCGAGAGAGAACAAAACAGAGCGGATAGTGCTATCTCTGGATCCTACAGGAGAATGCTTGACGACATTAACAGAATTTTTAAATACGAATAAATAATATTATCATTATTAGAGAATTTTTAATTCGTACTCTACGGTGATTCGAACATGGGTCCATGTGTTACGGCACCCATCGCTTTGCCTGCACGTACCAACCCCTATACCATCTCGACCATGCACACATCACCAAAAAACTATGCTAGAAAGTCGTTGGTTTGGGCATTCGTGCATAGCAGACACACCAGCCAGTAGTTGATTCTCATCTAAGTACACTGTCATTATGGATTCCTACAACAGAAAGTAAGGTATATAGACGTTATTATACAGAAATATAAATATACAACAAACGGAGCGGAAAGTGATATGCCTGGATTATATATATATATATATATATATATATATATATATATATATATATATATATATATATATTGCAGTTCTTTACGTGATATACGTGATAGACACAATAATCCGCTCGTTGGTTATTGTTACAAAACTTTTTATTTTTATATATCTTGCTGTAAAAAAACTCCTCCTATTGATTTTAAAATGAAGGATCGGAGAATTTTTCTTAGTTTTTGTGTTTAGTGTTTGTTTTGTCTATATAAGCTGTTTATTCCCCGTAGATATATATATTCCATTTTTAATAGTAGTAGCACTTGTGAAAAAGTGAACTACTTGACCCACAAGAAATTGTTGTCAATAGAAGTCAAATCCGATTGAAATGCTACACGTTCTATATTATTTCGATATTTCTGACGTACTATTTAAAACCAACATATTGAATAGACTTTATTGCTTTGGCCAAGTTGCATGAAAATCTATTCAAGAGACAGCACAAAAGATATTGAATTTTTAACCTATGGTAGTGAGAAACAAATCAGTATGTCGCCAAGTACATGCACCTAGTTTACTTAAGAAAAGCTACATAAAGTAATAATAAAATTATTGTAAGGAGAAATCGGCGAAGGAAATAAGCATATTATTGATAAGTTGAACGCTGCATAACCTGTTTCCTGGATATTAAACTGGGTGTCCATGGAAACAGTCTTGTCTGGAATGACCAAGTTGATGTAATTCGAATGAAATAATTTGCTGTTGATAATATAAAAGGAATTATGGCTTATATTCATATAAATATCAATATATGTACTTGTTATTAAACTTTAACTTTTGAAAGATATATGAAATCAAATATTCAACGTGTTTTATTTATTAGATATTTTGATCGAGATTCGGCAACAGGCAATGCATATAAATACCCTCTTCCATGTACGTGATTTACATTCATATTCATATAATAAACAATGGTCACAATTAATATGAATGAATTAATTTATTATATATAATTACAATATATAGACTAATAAAATGTTACAAATTTACGGTAAGAAATAAAGAGAAAGACAATAAGGAGAAAATGATAAGGACAATGTGTACATTATTTACATCGTGTAATATACTTTTAAATAATGTAGGGTTCAACTTCAAAAGAATGAGGAAAAAAATCATTAATTAAATTGTATTCTTAGCGTTTGATCTCATTTCAGATCAAATAAACACCGAAACTGTGACACAGTACAGTTCCGTAACCGGCGTTCAGCCCACATCTAAAGCACGCGACAACAAAAACGGAGTAGAGGAGGGATTCATAGTCACACTGTTAATTTTTCATAGTAGATGATGAGTAGGTTTTAAGTGATAAGACACGTATCAAATTAGTTTTATAAAAGATAAGTTATTCTTTGAAAAGGTAGATTATGTGTGGATGAATAAATTTTCTTTTCTTTTAGAACTTTGCTACATTTTAATGTCAACTATGTTTAATGTGCAAATTTTATACTGCATATTGTATTTTTATTATTTGCAAATTGTCAATACAAACGCTTTGTTTGGGGATATAGTGAGATAGATTCTGTTGGGTTTGTGACATGCCGTGACATAATAAGGCAATTGTATACCCTGGGTTTAATTCCGTTTATTAAAATTGAACTTAATCTGTTAGAATAAGTCATCTGGGATGGAGATCTATGGCGGTATATATACTGTTTTGGGTAACTTAACCGATGTATTGTTCTATATTATGTTTAAAGCTGTAACTTTGCTTATTCGTTATTCCTTTCAGTTATGATGACTGTACATCCAGTAGACTAATGTACTATTCCTATCGAGTCTTTATCAGTATAGCAATATAGTAATATAGTAATGTATAGTATTCACCTTACTATATTCACAGCTTCATGAGTCCAGATGTTTTTCAAAACTGATCACTTCTATTTAGGCATTTTGGGATTGCGGACTACAACTGAAGTGCTCCAATGAGCATTGGCAATGTTACGTTTTGCAAAAGCACACATTAACACATTTTACGAAGAATTTTACTTATTTCAAATTACAATCAAGACATATATTAGGCTGACTTTTGCAAGTCATCACCACAAACTACATAATCGGGCCGACTGTTCTGAACTCTTTTGTTTGATTCATAACATACATACGTGTCCATCAAGCTGGTCGGCGTAGGGATAATATCCAAAACTGGATAGTAAATCGCCAGATAGCAGAGATGCTTGCTTAGCGACGACGGTGCAGAGTGACTATTTTTATACCTAGTGTGTCAGCTGTTAATTTTTGTATCTCTACTCATACTTAGTTACACGTAGTTTGCATATACATCGTCAGGTAAAATTATGACTCCCTCCGCCCTCATCCCATTCGCCGCACCCCTCTTGAGCTAAAATACCAATCATTAACAACAACAACACAAAAAAAAAAAAAAAAAAAAAAAAGAAATAACGGAAAGCGCTGCTGTGATTATGAGAATAATCTAGGTTTGTTATACCACTTTCACATAGTTACAAAATGTAGAGTACAGGATCGCATACGTTACAAACTGAAATTTGAGTCATATGACTTAGTAAAATATTTCAATATCATGGATTTATAGTGTAACACACACACAATATATATATATATATATATATATATATATATATATATATATATATATATATATATATATAATTTCATTCCCTCTTGCAGATTGCTCTGTCAAGTAGCTTGGTCGAGTTTATTAGCAGACTGAGTTTACTGAGGTTGCAAGGAGTAGAGTAAATTAAAATACAGTCCAATAAAGTGTTGCTTTGCTTTACATGTATAGGGCATTAAATGAGATAATTATCATTAACCTTACGTGTATAGGGCATTCAATGAGATAATTATCATTAGCCTTACGTGTATAGGGCATTCAATGAGATAATTATCATTAGCCTTACGTGTATAAGGCATTCAATGAGATAATTATCATTAGCCTTACGTGTATAGGGCATTCAATGAGATAATTATCATTAGCCTTACGTGTATAGGGCATTCAATTAGATAATTATCATTAGCCTTACGTGTATAAGGCATTCAATGAGATAATTATCATTAGCCTTACGTGTATAGAGCATTCAATGAGATAATTATCATTAGCCTTACGTGTATAGGGCATTCAATGAGATAATTATCATTAGCCTTACGTGTATAAGGCATTCAATGAGATAATTATCATTAGCCTTACGTGTATAGAGCATTCAATGAGATAATTATCATTAGCCTTACGTGTATAGGGCATTAAATGAGATAATTATCATTAGCTTCATATGGATGAGCACATACACAGGCTGTATTTTTTCATTCAGGTAATCGTCATTTATATGAGCAGCAAGGTTTCTTTTCTTATTACGAAGTTGACAGTGGGTGATACTGTTAGATCTATTGCCATACTGGAAATAGTTAGGTCTTTTAACAGCATTTTTTACTAAGTGATTCTCTGAAAGAGTGAAGGGAGGAAATTTGCTTCTTATCAATATTAAGATAAATCGGAAGATTTATTATGGATGGAAAGGAGTCGCTTTTAAAAGAGAGTATGGATTTTGATGTTGCTTATATGAAGCAGGTATATTGTCCAGACGATTTTGTTGAAGTGGATCAGTTTGCAATGATTTCTGCGCTCCGATAAGGATTCCCAGCCATGCTCATTGTAAAGAACGTGGTGTGGAGTGTCATTTCTGAACTCTTTTACAATTCCAGCTCACTGTAAATAACATTGTGTGGAATGCCTTTTCTGAACTCTTATAATGCTAACTCACTGTAAATAACATTGTGTGGAATGCCTTTTCTGGACTCTTATAATGCTAACTCACTGTAAATAACATTGTGTGGAATGCCTTTTCTGGACTCTTATAATGCTAACTCACTGTAAATAACATTGTGTGGAATGCCTTTTCTGAACTCTTATAATGCTAACTCACTGTAAATAACGTGGTGTGAGTGCCTTTTCTTAACTCCTTTATACTTTTAGCTCATTGTAAAGAACGTGGTGTGAGTGCCTTTTCTGAACCATGCTCTATTTCTAGCTCATTGTAAAGAACATGGTGTGAGTGCCTTTTCTGAACCATGCTCTATTTCTAGCTCATTGTAAAGAACGTGGTGTGGGTGCCTTTTCTGAACCCTGATCTAATTCTAGCTCATTGTAAAGAACGTGGTGTGGGGTGCCTTTTCTGAACCCTGCTCTAATTCTAGCTCATTGAAAATAACGTGGTATAGAGAGACTTACCAAATTCTTTAATAACTCTAGCTCATTGTCAAGAACATGGTATGGAGTGCCTTCTTTTTGGAACTTTTATAATTCTAGCTCATTGTAAAGAATATGGTGTGGAGTGCCCTTTCTGAACTCTTTTATAACTCTAGCTGCATCCAACTTTCTAATACATCTATAAAAAAAAATTATAGAATTACACCACACTATATTGCCATATTCCAAAAATGGACGTATAAAGGACAAATACATTTTTTCTAAGGTTTTTCTATCAAATTGGTATTTGAGACTTCTAATGATATTCAAGTGGCGTGATGCCTTAGTAAATACGTTACTAGTAGGATGCCCCCATGCTGCGTCTGAATTTAAATTACACATCGGTGGGTATGACTGATTCGGTTTTCAATACTTATATTTATCAAATGAAATATCGGGTATAAAAGTATTTTGATTTTTGAATCTCCAGTGAATACTACACTCTTAGCTTTTTTATACATTCATACTAACATATTAGTTACAAGTCAGTTAGCTATATTTTGTATGTTAGTATTTTTTTTATACATTCATACTAACACACTAGTTACAAGCCAGTTAGCTATATTTTTTGTATGTTAGTATTTTTTTATACATTCATACTAACATACTAGTTACAAGTCACTTAGCTATATTTTGTATGTTAGTATTTTTTTATACATTCATACTAACATACTAGTTACAAGTCACTTAGCTATATTTTGTATGTTAGTATTTTTTTTATACATTCATACTAACATACCAGTTACAAGTCAGTTAGCTATATTTTGTATGTTAGTATTTAAAGTATCAGCACATAATTGATGATACTAGACAAAAGTAAAGTGTGATGTGTCATTTGCAAATAGTTGGATGTTACACATACGATTTTCAGATATATCATTTATGTATAATCAAATAAATATGGACCCAGGACAGAAATCTGGATAACAGCCTGTATGGTTGTCCAGTTAGAAGGCATATTCTTCACACATCACTCTTTATTGTCTATTATCCAAGTCACTGGTAAACCAGTTGTATAGAATTCCAGTAAAACCAGATTTATGTAGCTTATATCAAATGCTTTCCTTATGACACAGAATACAAATCTAACATCAATCCCTTTATCTAGACTTTGAATTATGCTATGATATATAAGAAAGACCTGGCTAAAAGTTGAGTCCTTACGTTTGAAACCTGCTTGATGTTTAGATACAATTTTAAATTCTTGGAGGTAATTATATAAATATCTAAATATGATCGTTGAAAATATTTTTCTAATGCAGTTAATTACAAAAACTGGTCTATAGTTGTTTTGATCTTGTGCACTGCCTTGACCCTTGACGATAGGTGTAACATTAGAGCTATTTTCCAAATGCTTGGAAGTTGACCGTACTGAGATGACTGATTAAAGAGAAGTTTAAAAGGATGAACAAGTGAGTTGCCGAGTAATTTAACTAGTTTTGGATCTATCTAGTCAGGCACAGCAGAATTATTACCATTTAGAATTTTTTTATTGTTATCAAGGATATCTTGACTCGATATTTAAAAAAGTGAGAATGATATTGTTTGCTCTGTAAAGGATGCAGGTAATTCAGGTTTCCTTTCCACGGATAATATACCAGCAAAGTGGTTATTTAATACTATAGCTTTACCAAAGGGTAAATGTAGAATCGATCATTCTGTATAATGGGTGGAGGGAGTTGATCATTCTGTATAAAGGGTGGAGGGAGTTGATCATTCTGTATAATGGATGGAGGGAGTTGATCATTCTGTATAATGGATGGAGGGAGTTGATCATTCTGTATAATGGATGGAGGGAGTTGATCATTCTGTATAATGGATGGAGGGAGTTGATCATTCTGTATAATGGATGGAGGGAGTTGATCATTCTGTATAATGGGTGGAGGGTGTTGATCATTCTGTATAAAGGGTGGAGGGAGTTGATCATTCTGTATAAAGGGTGGAGGGAGTTGATCATTCTGTATAATGGATGGAGGGAGTTGATCATTCTGTATAATGGGTGGAGGCTGTTGATCATTATTTTTTAAAATTTAGTAATGCTTTTAGCTATCCGTCACCATTTGCCATGGGGTAATGATTTTTCTGAAAGAGTTGACTGAATTTTTTTTTTTTTTTATTTTTTTTTTTTTTTTGAAAGATAATTTTCTCTACTAACTTCACGGTTATGATATTTATTTTGATTCTAAAGTTGCTCCAATGTACATATGGGATAGTCATTGTAGCCTTGTGATGAAGTTTGTGTCTTTGATGCATTGCAGGTCTGATTTGATTATTCATTCATGGTGTGTCATTAAATCTAACTGTAACTAATTCATGGGGCATGAATTCACTAAAAGTTGAAGTTAGAATAGAAGTTAAAGTTGCATAATTGATATCAACACTATTCCCATGAAATAGGCTAATCTAGTCATGATTAGCAAATGGAGCTTTAAAAGCATCTTGATCAGCATTCTTGAATTTCCAGAATGTTTTCTTATACGCTGCACGTTTATAAGCTGGAAACGCTAACTTGGTCAATATTATACAGTGATCACTGTAGAAGGTCGCTTTCACTGAGAAAGTGGTAATATTACACAGTGATCACTGTAAACGGGAGGTTTCACTGAGAAAGTGGTCAATATTACACAGTGATCTCTATAGAAGGGAGGTTTCACTGAAAAAGTGGTCAATATTACACAGTAATCACTGTAGAAGGACGGTTTCAATGAGAAAGTGGTTATATTACACAGTGATCACTGTAAAAGGACGGTTTCACTGAGAAAGTGGTAATATTACACAGTGATCACTGTAGAAGGGCGGTTTAACTGAGAAAGTAGTAATAATAAAGAGGTTGTTTGTTGTAAGTGGTAATAATAAAGAGGTTATTTTTTGTAAGTGGTAATAATAAAGAGGTTCTTGGTTGTAAGTGGTAATAACAAAGAGGTTGTTTGTTGTAAGTGGTAATAATAAAGAGGTTGTTGCTTGTAAGTGGTAACAATAAAGAGGTTGTTTGTTGTAAGTGATAATAATAAAGAGATTGTTTGTTGTAAGTGGTAATAATAAAGAGGTTGTTGGTTGTAAGTGGTAATAATAAAGAGGTTGTTGGTTGTAAGTGGTAATAATAAAGAGGTTGTTGGTTGTAAGTGGTAATAATAAAGACGTTGTTTGCTGTAAGTGATAATAATAAAGAGGTTGTTTGTTGTAAGTGGTAATAATAAAGAGGTTGTTGGTTGTAAGTGGTAATAATAAAGACGTTGTTTGTTGTAAGCGGTCATAATAAAGAGGTTGTTTGTTGTAAGCGGTCATAATAAAGAGGTTGTTTGTTGTAAGTGGTAATAATAAAGACGTTGTTGCATGTAAGCGGTAATAATAAAGACGTTGTTGGTTGCAAGCGGTCATAATAAAGAGGTTGTTTGTTGTTAGTGGTAATAATAAAGACGTTGTTGCATGTAAGCGGTAATAATAAAGACGTTGTTGGTTGTAAGTGGTAATAATAAAGACGTTGTTTGTTGTAAGTGGTAATAATAAAGACGTTGTTGCATGTAAGCGGTAATAATAAAGACGTTGTCGGTTGTAAGCGGTCATAATAAAGAGGTTATTTGTTGTAAGTGGTAATAATAAAGAGGTTGTTTGCTGTAAGTGGTAATAATAAAGAGGTTGTTTGTTGTAAGTGGTGAAAATTAAGAGGTTGTTGGTTGTAAGTGGTAATAATAAAGAGGTTGTTGGTTGTAAGTGGTAATAATAAAGAGGTTGTTGGTTGTAAGTGGTAATAATAAAGAGGTTGTTTTTTGTAGGTGGTAATAATAAAGAGGTTGTTGGTTGTAAGTGGTAATAATAAAGAGGTTGTTTGTTGCAAATGATAATAATAAAGAGGTTGTTTGGTGTAAGTGGTAATAATAAAGAGGTTGTTTGTTGTAAGTGGTAATATTAAAGAGTTTTTTGGCTGTAAGTAGTTTAACATATGTCCTTAGTTAGACCAAATCTGATTAAATTGCGATTTCAGTGGCTTGCCCGGAGATGCAGTTGGCAAATCATGGCTGAAGTCACCACCATAATAAAATGATTTTGTTAATCATATACCTTTTCCAAATTCTCTTCCAAATTTTCCCTTGTAGTTAGTTATTCAGAGAACGATGGTTCTGTGGGCCAATGAGCAATCTGTGCCGCAGTGAATAAATTTCAATCCATATATTTTACAGGATGCTCTAGATGAAGTCTTTCTTTAAATAATTTGAAAAATGCATTCATAAAAGTGAAGAAGGATTGTTGCTTAACAAGTATTTTGCAAAGTGTATATTTCAATATTTAAATGAGTTTTAATATCCCAGTAGTAGGTTTCCTTAACATAACAATCTTTCCCTTTACGAAGTTAATATCATTTACATAGGACAAAATAATATAGCATAAAACTCCTAGGCAAAATTAGATTAGTAAACAAACAAACAAATAAAGAAACAATTCACACCAAAAGAACAAATAACAAAAAGAAATCTTTATCTTTTTAGTTGTTAATCATTGGTATTTTAGCTCAAGAGGGGTGTGGCGAGGGGGATGAGGGCGGAGTGTATCATAATTTTACCTGACGATGTACATGCAAACTACGTGTAACTAAGTATGAGTAGAGATACAAAAATTAACAGCTGGCACATTAGGTATGAATATAGTCACTCTGCACCATCGTCACTAAGTAAGCGTCTCTGCTATCTGGCGATTTACTATCCAAATTTGGATATTATCCCTACGCGACCAGCTTGGCGGACACGTATGTATGTTATGAGTCTAAAAAAAGAATTCCAAACAAACGGCCCCATTACGTAGTTTGTTGTGATGACTTGCTAAAGTCAGCCTAATATATGTCTTGATTGTAATTTGAAATAAGTAAAATTCTTCGTAAAAATGTGTTAATGTGTTTTTGCAAAACGTAAAATTTCCCATGCTCTTTGGAGCACTTCAATTGTAGTCCGCAATCCCATAAAGTCTAAATAGAAGTGATAGGTTTTGAAAAAACATTGGAACTTATGAAGTTTGTGAGTATAGTAAACTGAGTACAATACATTACTATATTACTATACTGATAACGACTTAGGAATAGTAAATTAGTCTATTGTATGTACAGTTATCGTAACTGGAAGAAATAACAAAAAAGCAAAGTTACAGCTTTAAACATAATATAAAACAATACATCGGTTATGTTACCCAAAACAGTATATATACTAATATAGATTTCCCTCCCAGCTGACTTATTCTAACAGATTAAGGTCAGTTTTAATAAACGGAATTGAACACAGGATATACAATTATCATAGTATGTTATAGTATGTTACAAACCCAACATGATCTTCTTAAATATATCCCTAAAACAAAGCGTTTATATTGATAATTTGCAAATAATAATAATACAATATGCATTATAAAAATTGCACGTTCAATATATTTGACATTAAAGTGTAGCAAAGTTAGAAACGAAAAGAAAATTTATTCATCATCACAAAATCTACCGTTTCAGAGAATAACTTATCTTTTATAAAATTAATTTGATACGTGTCCTATGACTTTAATGGTTTAGGAAGAAAGACGTCCAGAAGAAGAAAGAAAGCATTAATTTATCATTTTCCATGTTAATAAGACACTAACCTCAAATATTAGATTTGTTAGGAGTGTCGGTTTATGTTAAGTAAAGCAAACAGTATGGAAATAAATGAGATCCATTAGAGTTGATTTGCCAAGAGTAACGTTAGGAACACTTTTGTTATTTAACAAAAAATTAATAATAAAAAAAACAACCCCAAACCCCTTAAATTCACATCAGTTCATATCAATAATAAATCCTTTCTCTCTCTATAGTTTTAACAGGTGTCTGCAACACATGACAATCCTAATAAAAAAAATGTTCAAATTTATTAAGATGCTGAATATGGTTCTCTTTTCTTTATTTAATTAGCATGCCAGACATTTACGGGCTGAGTGGGACATGACATCAAAAATTGCAAAAAAATCTAGACCATGGAGTACAATCGCATTTATAGTGGCTTGCAAGTAAAATGATTTTTTTTAGGTGTACTTCTGTCAAAATAAAGTTGTCTAATCTTCGTCACTAAAATCAAAATATAAACGACAATAACACCTGAAGGGAATTATGTCAGCAGAGGGCTATAGTCTTAATCGGTTGTGCTTTTTTTCTTTTCTTCTCGATACATTTGTTTCTACCTATTACAATTGAATTTGATAAAATTATAGGGGTAACATTGTAGAAATTGTACTTGCTACACCTCCCTTGGCTGTAGTCATGTCCTGCTCTTAAACACTAGAGTTGTTAGTGAGCTGGAGCTCTGAAGATATCTCCCGCTTCTGTGGCATGAGTCAGTGTCCATAGGAGTGGACAATCATCGATAGAAAGTAGGTCACACAACCCAGTTTTGGTGAGTGACATAACTTAAATCCCATATGCACCTACCATACAGGTTTAATGGCAAAAGATTAAACGGTGTTGTAATTTCAGCACATTCATCATCCTTGTGTTCAGTATCCTGGAAAAGAAGTCACAGTGACCCAATTTTTAGGTGTGAAATATTTTTATTAAAAGATGCACCCTTCGTGTAAGTGTGGTAGCTACAGGTGAAGAAGTATTGAAAAGTAAGTCACAGTGACCCAGTTTTTGTGTGCGACACATGCTCATCCTAAATGCATGACAAGTGCAAGTGCAAGTTTATTGTCAGTGGATGTAATAGTCTATGTGCTACAGCCCAGACACGGAAGGTGGACACAATGTTTGAGCAAGTTTGAATAAATGTGAAAAGTAGATCACGGTGATCTAATTTTGGTGTGCTATAATATCCATCCTATGTTTCACTCTCAGTGGAAGTTTGATGGCAAAGGGTGTAATTTCTTAGCATTATGATATGGATACAATTTTAACCCAATTTACTATAAATCTCGAAATGTGGGTTACAGCGACTTAGTTATGGCATGCGGCACATGTTCAGCTCAAGATGCACACGGAGTAAGTTTTATGTCTATAGGTTTAAACGTATAAGCGTTATATCCCAGACATTTTGTAAGCAATGTGTAAGCAATTTTGTCTAAATAATTTTGGTGCGCAACACATATCCACCCTAAGATATTCTTTTAATTTAGGTTTCATGATAATAGGGTAAATGGTACTGGACCAAGAGATCACAGACACGATTTTTAACCGATGTTTTGCAATAAAATCTGGCAAGTAAGTCACAGTGACCCAGTTTTTGTGCACAACATATGTTTATATGAAGATGCGCCGAGAGTGCAAGTTTGATGTCAATAGATGAAGTAGTATATAAGTTATAGCGGGGACAACGAGGATAGACAGATGAACACACGCACAGAGGGACAGACAAAGTGAATCCTATATACCGCACACTTATGAACGCGATGTTATAAAATGGAAATATTTTGAAAAGGACGCAGCCCTTGACTCGTAGACTTACCCAAAAGCATGATCCAGGACACTAGGGCTACATAAAAAAGAATGCGAAAATCTATTTTCCAAATATAAACTGAATTGTGTGAGGTGATATTGAAACATAAATGAAGAAAACAAGCAAGATCAAGACACCAAAGTGGGCACGAGATCACTTCCCAGACTCACATTAGGCTGAGATGAAAAGCATATTCCTCCTGGTTGCAGTCAACTTGGCAAACAGAATCCATGCCTCCAAAGAAACAACTCTTGTAGAAAATGTAAATAATTTTTTTTAAAAGTTTGATTTAAATTGCCCCAGTTGTTGTAAAGAAGATGTCAAAAATGCGATACCCGAATGGCTGCTATGGAAGCAAACAAAAATACCCCCCCCCCCCCCCCAACAACAACAACATTAACTAGAAAATATCCAACGGAACATTGCCACAAGGTCCGTTAACAATAAGTGAAGTGTTGTTTTGTAGAAGATGTCAAAAACAGACTTCTCACCTGCCTGCTATTGGAGGGCAAGAAAAACACAAGTTTAGATCATGTCATGATAAATATTTCCGATAAAATTTGACCAGTGATCTCAGAGAAAATGTGAAAAATGTATTTCCCAACTGATTGCTTTTGATGCTGAATGGTTGCGACGAAAGCTACCATGAACAAAACTTTGGTAGAATATGCCCTAAAATATTTGTTTTTCATTCTCAACCCCATAGCACAATAGCTCATCTGCAGAATGTGCATGCAAATTCCAAGTCAAAGGCGCACATACTAAAAACACTCAAAATAATACATTAATATCATATAGGTTTAGGTCCTGTTTATGTGAATCACTAAAACAAAAGCATGTTGAATAAGCACTCAACGTATGCAACCTTGACCTTGAAGATGAGAACAAAAAAGAGACAAGGCACAAAAAATAAATCACAATCAATATCATAATTTAACACGACATCAGAGTTACATGTTGGACACCAGTAGTATGTGTTTGTGCCTTGTTCTTGACCTTGAAAAACTACATGTACATAGAACGTGGTATGCAGTACATTCTCTAGTCATGATATGTCAGAATATACACTTTCTTCACAATATCTTCAATGGCTTTAGAGCTATCGCCTGGACATAAAAATCGACTTTTACCTTGACCTTAAAGATAGAACTATAAAAGCGGTATATCAAAACAGGTCAGGTCATTATGGATACGAGTATATCAACTTTGATCCCACAATATACGGGTTTCAAGACTGCGCAAGAATAATGCAACATTAGCAAGTTACATTGACCTCAAGGGTAAACTTATGGAAGTCTCAAAAACAATAAAAACAACGCAAGATGTTAAAGTGCACAAAGTTTCATAATACTTCTGTTAATGGCTTTAGAGTAACATGCAATACACTAGAACTTACTAACCCTGACATTACTGTGACCTTGACTTTGCAGATAGGATCTTGATATAAGGATCTTGGTATAAGACACACCATCAAGTCATGATGTTAATTCCAAAATATTTATTTTTCAAAATGTTTGACTTTCATCTACTTTATTAGCTTCTGAGCTGCATACCAACCTTGACAAAAATGTCATTAACCTTGAAAATAGGATAATAAAAGTATTGTATGTGACATAATCTAAGGTCATTACGTATGAGCGACCAAGTTAACTCACTATCACTATCTTTTAGAGTTTCTGAGCTTCCGCCCTTAAACAAAGATAAATAATATTGATCTTTGACACAGACCTGGATGAAAAGACCACGAAAAAGGTATGTGACATATTCAGAAGTTATGATGTCAACGGGTACTCGCCCAGGCCAGCCCAGGTCAGTTGAATCAGAGTGTTCTTGGGAAAGGCACTTGGCTCCCATATTCGTCGGCATGATATAGCCAATAATGCGTTAAAAGTGTCGTTAAAGCCAACAAATATGATGTAAACATGTACCAAGTTTCATATCACTAACTATAATGGCTTTAGAGTTACAGGCCGGATACAAGAAGTGAGTAACCGTCGCCTGTGACCTTGACCTCGCTGATAGGACCAAGACAGTGAGACACGTGATATGTACAGGATATATCCTTAAGTCATGGTATAAACTTCTTTACATTATGTGTAGCAATTTAACAGCTTCAGGGCTTCATGGGGTGGTGAATACAAATTGACCTTGACCTGAAAATAGATCTATGAGAGTGCTCAAAACAGGTCATGTATGTTGACTTTAATAGTTTTGTCAAAGAGGAGTTCTAAAGACTCCTTTGTTATGTGGTACCAGACAAAGAAATATAAAGTAAAACAAATGTATCAGTGTAATGTCCTGAAGTACACACACTGCGCAAAGAAGAAATGTAGAGTAGTTCACTAGAACAGTAACAATTTTACATTCCAAACATCTATAATAATAATAATAATAGCACCATCATCATCATTATCTGCTGCCTTCAATTGAGAATGATTTTCCTTTTTATCTACCGAAACAACAATGTTTATGCAATGTGTGTCCTAAACTTTGCGATTCCATTTTCAAAATTTTTGCTACTGAAAATGTTGGAAGCAAACTATTTGTTTCGTGTAGGTCTTAATTATTTGTATTCTAAACTATATCAAATACTAAAAATCGCACAGCTCTTTAAAGCTAAATTTATAAATAGGGACATAGTATGTTTGTGTAATGCAGAGAGAGAGAGAGATGCTTGTATTCTGAATTAAACAATGTCATCGGATAGAAAGTAGTTGTTTCTGGTTATGCGGATCACATGTACACAAAATAAAAGGTCAGAATAGTGATAATTAATTAAAGGAGATTTTAGGATCCTCCGTTTTAATTAAAGACACTACATACCACATTAATTTGCATTAACGATACTTGTAGCTATCATATTGATTACATGCCCATTCATGTAATACTCATGCATGTGACAATATTATTGCCATTCAAAGTTGCCACACACATTGAGAACAAACAATGTTAGGAAAACGTCACATCTTATGCATAACAACGAATAAACACTACTACTATATCACTTATATGAAAGAAAAGTATATAGGACACCGTGCATTAACTCTCTCTCTCTCTCTCTCTCTCTCTCTCTCTCTCTCTCTCTCTCTCTCTCTCTCTCTCTTCATTCACTTTCTTTCCCACTTTTAAGACGAAAGTTTACTGAAGTATTCATTAATAAAACCTGATTGTCACGATTAAATAAACTTTAGATAAAATAACTAAAGGATTCAGAAACGACAGTATGATTTAGAGTGTAATTCAAACCGTTAGCGTGTGTTTCCTTATTTAGAGTATAATTCAAACCGTTAGCGTGTGTTTCCTTATTTAGAGTGTAATTCAAACCGTTAGCGTGTGTTTCCTTATTTAGAGTGTAATTCAAACCGTTAGCGTGTGTTTCCTAATTTAGAGTGTAATTCAAACAGTTAGAGTGTAATTCAAACCGTTAGCGTGTGTTTCCTTTTTTAGAGTGTAATTCAAACCGTTAGCGTGTGTTTCCTTATTACTGACATATTTTTCTTTTCCTCCTATTCGTATAACCTTGTGATCAATTGTAATCTTTTACAAGGCAAAACGTGTTTGCAAAATAACTCTGTCCAAGCATACCGGGCATTGTTCTAAACGCTCCTAAACCTCAATAAGATTTAAAGAAAGTGTGGGTGTATATATCTAAGAAATATTCAAAATAGAAAATCTGTTGAGTAATATGTTGTTGTTGTTGGGTTTAACGCCATTTTTCAGCACATGATAGTATACATGGCGGCCAGTATATTTTGGTGGAGGAAGAACCCAGTAAGACCCCAGGAAGAACCACCGACCCACGGAAAGCTACTGGCAAGCTTTCTCGCATACCCACGTTGGTTGTTATGTAATAATAGTAGCAATATTGATAATAATAATAATAATAACAATAATAACAATAACAACAACAACAACAAAAATAAGATGATGATAAAATTTGTCCAATGTTTTTAGGCTTTGCATTGTTCAGATTGTTTAATTACAAGATTAATGTCATTTTCTCCGAGTTTATCGTGGTATAAACTGTACGTTGAGGATTCGCACAAGAAATAACTCCTGAAGGATATTATGTAAGCTGTGTGATTGGGCAACTGACTGTTTACACCATCATAAACGTGGAAAAATATAATTCAACTCGTACAGTTGCAATTATGAACTAATTTATTGACGCCTTTTATGCTATGGCTTTTGTCTCTGTGATTTCCTTTTGTGATCTTCAAAGCCTTGTTGTTTAAGAATATACTCCCTTTTTGAATCAGCTATTTTTAGCATCAATTAAAGAATGTACAGAGGCGCTACGCTGATCCCTTTTCAAGAATGAAGAATAATCATGTTGACAGTAGTTTAAAAAAGCAAGATGAATAAACAAAATGAAGGAAACATGTTTTTTGTTTGTTTCTTTCTTTCTTTTCTTTGTTTGGTTTTTTTGGCGGGGGAGGGTGTATTTCTCTATTTGTCCGTGGTAGGGAACATTAGCTTGTACACGTCAGCTGTTTTATCGAAATTCGACGTGTGACAATTTCACAACTTTGCGCTCGTTAAGGACCTACTAGGATTAATTCGAACCGTGAGAAAAGTTAACTTCGGTCACAATCAGAGCCAAAAGTGTCTTCTGGATCGATCTTAAGATAAAGGATTTTCATAAATGAAATTATAAATACAAGTCTAAAAAATACTGCCTGAGTAACTTTGCCGGATTTTGTGCATTGCAGAGAGAGAGAGAGAGAGAGAGAGAGAGAGAGAGAGAGAGAGAGAGAGAGAGAGAGAGAGAGAGAGAGAGAGAGATGTTTTGAGATTTTCCTGACATTCCAATCGGTTCTACTAAACTGATGAGCCAGTGCCACTACGTGCCAAAATCACAGAGAGGATACGAAGATAATTCCTGCCCATCTGGTACTGAATGCCGGGAGTTAAAGGTCGAACGTTCTTATTGATAGCACATGCTTGTTTTCTACAGTAGCCAACCATTTATCACATGCGAGATTTTGAGTAGATTTAGGTGACACTGTTAGCAAAATAATCCTATTATCATAATGGATTGGACGTTCATGTCGATCAACAAGGGGCCTGCATTTTTACAGTAGAGCGTTAAAACAAAAATGGCATTATCAGTGAAGCTGATTGTTTAGTCTGTTAGTCAGGCATTTTGAAAAGCTCCACCTCTGTCGCTCTTACCTTCTCTATCACTCAGAAACACACACAAACACACAGACAGTGCACACATGTTCAGATAATAGTAGACTTCACAGTCTGCACCGAGTGTCCTTGAGTGTGAAAACTTTCAATATGTCCCGATTCATATTTAACAACGTAATATATGCCCCGTCAATGTCTTCAATATACATGTATTATTTACTGACTGGAGAGGAACGTGAAATATATATTTTTTATTGATCTCAAATATTTACAAACAAGATGCATTTACTTGGTTGGATCACAAACCATCATGGTAGTCTCGTTCAACCAAACTCTCGTGTAGCTCCTTGAGATTTCCGCTATACGAGGGTGTGGTAAAATGCTTTATTTATCTATGTTAACGATAGAATGCGCTTCAGTCCTACTTTGTAGAAGCAAAACTACAAAACTATTTTTTCCCTATCTAAAAATGTATCTCTCTGTTTTTGCAATCGTTCCAGCCAAAATCCTATTGCAAGCTTAAAGGGATAGCAATGTACATTACTTTGTAATCAAGCGTCGATGCAGAAAGCGTATCTCGGTCAGCAAATGAAACTGCCCATGTCTACGCCAAACATGATTTCATCTCATCGTCACAATGTATCATTACGTTATCTCATCTCACACGTCAATCAAATCACTTTTCCAAATTTTGCACCCCCCCCCCCAAAAAAAAAGAAGCTTTCTGGTGTTACAAGGCGTTACAAGGAAAATTCAATTTTTTACCAGGTCCCCATTTGGCAGAGATTTCACGGAGCCGCGCGAGAGGTCTGGTTTAACGAGACTAACCATGTTGAAAGCCATTTTCCTTGTGTTAGATGGTCCAGCGACTATACTTTTGCACTAGAAAGTAGTTTATGCAACAGTTTATACAAAATATTACCAGCTGATAGCAGGTTATACGATGGCGTTTTAACCAATGAAAATATCCGTTACATTAAATATTCATATTAATTGCTGTTATACCATGAGTGAAACAAGTTTGTTTTGTTTTGTTAGCACCTTAGAGACATAAACAGTTTGGTCGTATTCGTCTTACATATCAAGACAAGTTTTTGAAGAACTTCTCCTTGCAGTAGCAATAACTGATTTTTTTTTTCATAGAATAAAAGAGCTATTATGATTCTGATTGCCTGTTTTTATAAATCATGGAATAGTCAACAATTGTATTTGCAAACGTGTGGCGTGATCCAAATATGAAAAAAATACGGTAGAACCACTTGCCATGAAATTTTCCAGAAATTGTTTCGACAGAGTGTAACAAACGGAGCATTGATGGATGTTTCACAGTGCAAACACGCGTTCGCATAATGACTCCATACAAAATGAAGGAAGCATAGTAGTATGAAGCTATTTCGAAGGTACATCAGTTACCGTATGTTATCATCTTTCGACAGTGGAAGTTCCAGAGCTTTCGACGCCGAAATCTAGGAGCGTACATGTTATGCTAATCGAAATGATTTTTTTTTTAAAAGTATAAAAAAGAAAGAAAGAAAAGAAAAAGGTAAATACGCTTTGGTATATCGTAGATCAGTATATTCGAACTTCACTTAGATCTTGTCTCCATTTAGATACATGCGATTTTCGAGAAAGGGAGTTGTAATGAAATACAGAATGTGATCTTCCAAGGCAACTGGTCGCGGTAACAGCTGCCTGTCTAAATGAAAAATCGATTTAAGTCCAAATAGATCTTTCGACTTGTCGTAATAAACACTGATTTCCTGATCACATCAGCCTCTCTGACTAACGATGTTGAACAAACAGAGTAAAGGATGTAAAGTTGAGGTTGAGACATAATTAAACTCGTGTTATCCGGGTATTAATAACGTGTTCTTTGAAGCTTCCTTTTGACGGCTTTAACTTGGACACAAGACAAAACCATGTGAACAAACAGGTGAGACGGGTAAAAACGCCTCATCTAAAGAAGTTAATATGGGTTGTTGCCTGCTGCACTCTCTAATTGATAGAAAAGAAATAATAATAGAAGATGCAAATAAATAAATAAAGATAAGTTTTTATTTAACACTTCGAGAACATTCTTATATTCACTAAGCGATCTAAATTATAACTTTCATCCTCAAAGGTATTTCTTGAGGAAGTGCTGTTAAGAAATTAGTTATTGCGCTAACTTAATTTTTATGAGTTATATAAACTAAAGTGACCGAATTATTTTTATTGAAACGAAGCTTTCCTGAAGACCACAACAAAAAGGAAGTCTTTTTCATCATTCTTTGCAAAGCTTTAATTCTGAGTTCGATAAATGTTTTTTTTTTCTCTTCTTTTCTTTTTTAAAAGATGTGATAAACTAGTTTACCAAAGATATCAGTAATTGCCTCATGGATAACAATAATAACAACAACAAAACACATTGACTTTCATAGATACTTTATATCTGTCAGCTGATAAGAGAGCATGACTTTTACGTGTTCCATCACAAAATATCACCGAGCTTGAAATCATAACCGACTAATACTGAAACAAGAATAAAATTAGTGCTTTGGAAAAGAACCAAAGAGGACGCGAGTGAAATACTGCATGAAACATAACTTCAAACCAAATGAAACTTTTTTTTCTTCACGCTTATAATTGGATACAAATTTTAAGGTCTGCGCTAAGAATGAACCAACAGGAAATGATATTTAATGATGTCCTGTCTGTTTCGCCTATGTAGCACATAATCCAAAACATTGGCATAGCCAGTTTAGCAAGAAATGTAGGTAATACAACCACAATGTACTTTTTATGGGTGTTAACATAAGTGATAAATGTGAATGCACACATAAAATTGTATGACCATACATGCAACAGTGTCTAAGAAACTGAGCTACAAGCGATAAAGAGTGTCTGGCGTACTTTGCCAAAGTAATTATGATCGCGTATATGTCAAATTACAATGTGTGTGTGTGTGTGTGTGTGTGTGTGTGTGTGTGTGTGTGTGAGAGAGAGAGAGAGAGAGAGAGAGAGAGAGAGAGAGAGAGAGAGAGAGAGAGAGAGATAACGTTATTGCATAAACTTTCACTCGGTAACACATTGAATGATCCCCACGATCCTATTACTCAACAAATGACCTGCTTTATCTCTCACGGATCAAAACTGCTGTACTCTTTGTAGAATACATTACTGTGCATTAAAACGATTTCTTCCCATCGGCGACAGCAGTAAATAGTCTTTTATCACCATAGAAATTAACGTGAGAACCTCTCTCAAATTCTACTTAAAATAAAATATATTTGTGATATTGCAAGCATAATGTTGCTGCACACGGAAATAAATAAATAAATAAATAAATACCAGCACTTTCATTATGAATGAATTTCAGTACCTTTGAATATGTCCAGTATAATCGATGATGATTAATGCATAGCGAGTTGTTTATTACAACAAACTTAAAAGGCAGTGGAAAATTATTGAACTACATATGATGAAAACACTAGTGACACCAACATCGGTATCATTATCCTTTCTTTCATTTATTATCGAATTCATATAATAAGTTATTAATAGTAAGATCATTAATTACTTTAATCATAAACAGCATGGAGGAAAAATACTTTTCCTTCTACAAAATGACTTGTATGATATAATGGCGAAAATAAGTCGATATTTCAAAGATTTTGTTTTCGAAACTACTGTATTTAATAAGTACATATCTTCAAATTTTCAAGAAAACGAGAAGAGTAATCATAATGCCCTTAAGACTTTTTTTTTCTTCAAGCTGTGATGATACATCAAGACGTAAAAATGAAACCATCGTGTGTTTTAAATGAGTGATTTTTCGATAACTTTGGCATTTTGGTTTCCTTTTTGGACAGATAATTTGTCAAATTTCATAATTCCTCAGTAAGTTAAAACATGAAAGCTTCTTTTAAACAAGTTTCCAATTTTCATTTAAATTATATTATAGTTGGGTTATTGGTAAATTTCCATGCACGGTGACTTTTCAGAATACGTAAAATGAAATATTATTGAACGTAAACGAAAGGGACCCCGGGTGTCCAAGTGGTCTAAGGCGCTCGCCTTTACAGATCACTAACATCTCACCTCTGTCCTCATGGGTTCGAGTCTCGGCTCGGCCAACATAGGTATGTGAGAAAGCTTGCCAGTAGCTTCCCCGTGGGTCGGTGGTTCTTCCTGGGGTTTCCCGGGTTCTTCCTTCACCAAATATACTGACTGCCATGTATAGCCCATCATGTGCTGAAAAATGGCGTTAAATTCTCCAAACCAAGGAAACCAACATAAGCGTAATTATTAAAGTGTCATTGTTTATTTACTTCAGTTCTGATGTAACTGTTTAATCTAGTGTTTCTAAACATTCCATGGAAATGCAGTTTATTCATTGTAATCAAGGAATACGGAAGTCTTAGCTGAGTGGCCTTTTGTTTATTTCAGTATTTTTTGAGTCAGTACCTTCATAGCGAATGCGTGGAGAGACACATAGTGGGCATGGTGAGGTAAATATTGAAGAACTGTCGATCGGAAAGGTTTAATGTAACGGATGACAACTTAAATGAAGTACCTGAAAATGTTGTTATTGATAGAATTCATTGTCTTGACATATAAATTATAACCTAAGAGTACAGTAGCAATTAAGGCTGTTCTAATCTCGATTTTAAAAATGTCTCACGATTTTTGAAAATTACTCACGTTACACACGTCGATGTATATGCGAGAGAGAGAGAGAGAGAGAGAGAGAGAGAGAGAACACATAAATTCAAATATATGATTGTATTTTGAACAAAACATTTAGTCACTCACCTTAATTGTGATGTTATCTATTAAAAAAAAATATGTACCATTTTCTAACATAATTATTAGAACGGTCATTAAATTCCATCGAATTGAGAGCTGTAGAAATGAGAGCCGCAGAAACTTGGCCTCTGGCTTCTGTTATGGGTTGATCGAGCTCAATTCTGCATATTTGACGTCACACCGTCACTCTATGTTGAACTGAATTGTGTTACCGTGCCTTGCCTTGCGTTGTACTAAATCCGTCTAGGTAATACTTGTGTTACAACGTATATATTTACTGCCTTTGAACTCATATTCACCAGTGATTTTATGTGTCAAGCTAAGTATTTCAATTGGATCCTGGCAAAAACAACTTCACTGGTGAATCTTTTGGTTACTTGAATTTTCCGCCTAATTTCACGAAATTTGTTTTTACCTGTAAAGTACTGCATCAGACTTTGCTAATAATAAAGTTTTTATTTTTTATTTCTGTTTGCCCTATTACGTTTTTGAATTCTTTTTATTTATTTTTTAATACAGAACGTCAAAACCACCACATTGACTTACACTATTTTCGTAAAGAAGTAGGGCGTGTATTTTTATTTTCAGTTTGATCTTTTCAATACAATATCGACTCCATTTTATGATTCATAACATCTGCAGAAACAAGGGACGTTCTCATCTTAATTCGTTCAGAAACAGGTATAAAAGATTTAATCCCGCGTTCCGTCTGTTAAAAGTACGAATAGGCGACGGAAGTTCAAAGAAAACAAAGTGAGCATGGTGGGTTAGTTAGCACGCGTCGTTAATTCACTAAGCCTGTCAGAACGCAAGTTGAAACATTTTTTTCAGGCCTTTATCTGCTAATTTGGCGGGACAATCAAGTTTATTCCGGTTTTCTATTTAGAGGTCGTAAATGTGCAATAATCCTTTTATAGTTTTTCTCACAGAGCTCAATTCACAATAATAAGACGGGCGCAACCTTTTTTTTCCCCCTATGTGTTCTCTTTGACTCCCAAACGCGTGAATGAAAGGGTGGAGAAAAAACGGACCTCACTATTTAAATCCTCTTTATTATTATTCTGCATCGTTAGTCTTCAGAAACAGACGCTCACGGCTGATAAGTAGGGTTGTTTTACCTATATTCTTTTTATTTCAAAATACAGTACGGCTCTTATAGGTGACGATTTCAAAGACATTATCAAAGACAGACACATTTCTCGGGATCTATATACTTCCTACAGTAATAAACGATAATTTAAATCTTTATTTTATACAAGTTTTGCATGTTACTTATTACACAATATAAGGGATTTTATTTGTAACAAGGATCATTCTTTTGGATACGATTGATGCAGCCCAATGTTGCAAACGTGATTGTTCTGTGGCAAATTGGATTATCAAAATGAAACTGACTGTGTGATAATTGACAGGAAAGAAATAAAACCAATTAAATTTTTTTTTACCACAAACTAACTTTAATGTATCATCTAGATATACTACCGTAAAAAAAAGCGCATGGATGGAAAAATTGTACTCTCGAATAGCAAAGCAGAAAGTACTTGATTCCATTCTGGTGTTTCCTTTCTTGTATACTTAGTCCATTTGAGCCTGTGGGGCAAGGACAAATCCCCTTTATGACTGGCTGTCTTTTAACAGATTTGTCTCTCCTTCTTTTTCTTGTTACTTTTGTCCAGACCTTTGCTCATTTATTACAGGCATGGACGGGACCATCGAGGTACTCTGTCAGGTTGTTCTTGTTCTCTCTCTGTTGCACTGCTTCTTCTTTTTTTTTTTTTTTTTTTTTTTTTTTTTTCATCTTTCCAAGCGCTATATTAGTTATGCCTATTTCCTCAATACGTGCCGAAGCCAGTTCGCTTTCTTTTCTCGTGCAAACTCTGCCATCAAGATGGGTAGTATTTCTCAAAGGCATGTATTGTCCAAATTGAACCGCTTGTTTCTTGTCATTGTATGTTACCATGTAATATTTTGAAACAAAGAAATGAATACAGGTAGCATGCATTCTATACTGTAACCTCCACCGGAAGTATGAAAGGTGCGCGAGAAAGCATACGCTCCAATACGATTTTTTTTTTTTTTGGTGGGGGGGGGGGGGGAGATTACAGCACAGCAACACAAGTGGGTTATTTAGTACCGAGGCAAATGGAGTAAAGTACCTTGCCCAAGAGCACACGACGGTATATTCCATTATAAACAAAATCAAATACTACCTTGACTTTCTTGAGAAAAGCATTGACTATACGTACTAATTTAATTGGAAAACAAAAGCAAATATGAAATAAAATGCAGTGAATTAATACCGAAAGTTTGGTTGAATTATCCCCTTTGTAAATAAAGTCTACACCATTATCAATCTTGCTAAAAAAAGAAAAAAAAAAGGAAGGAATTTAATTATATGAAACATCATGTTACACGTATACGTAGTCAATCGCAGCTATCTCTTTTATTTGTTATAAATGTACAGCTCTGAGAAACTTCACAGTTACTACACCTTTTCACGCTTTTATTAAATGGCAGACGCTTACTATATACAGAGAAAAACACAAAGAACTTCGTGTAATCCAGCAAAATGTTTTCATCTCAGTGACCAATAGCAACTAATTATATTCATGAATTAGCATCGTCTTTATGTTGTTGATTTTTATTGTGAACTTTTACAATATTCATTTTGATTTTTCCATCAGTTTTTATATCTATACGGATTTTCTTCAGCTCCAATGTATTTTTCTGATTCCAACACTACTCATCAAATCATTTACAATTTTGTTTCCTTTTGATGATTACATACATGTACCTACTGTCGTAACTGTTAAGGGCAAGATTTAGACAGCTGCTAATGTCTAATGTAAACACATGTTAAATTAATTAATCATAAACTTAAATTACTATTTTCATATTTAGAAATATTGTTTACATTAGCCAAAGTTAAAAAGCAATCTGTAGTTGACAGACATAAAATTCCGTAGAGGCAAAATTTTGTACTTATTAAAATGTTTGAAATATCAATTCATTCAAATGCGGTGAGATTTACATGCAATGAATATTGAAAGAATTGCCTCGATTAATATGTTTAATACATCCAGATTCTTTAAATGTGTACCTATATTGAAACACGCGCAATTCATGGCGAAATTTACATAGGCATTAAACGTAGGTATTTGTTGTAATTTGCATAAATTAAGAATAAAACTTTAAAAGCAGCAGTTATGTGGAAAACTTCATAACAAAAATGAATACTATCTTTACCTATTCTCATTGAGTGAAAACCAGACGCAATGCAATATATATCTTTACACAAGGTAAATTTGTAAAAGAAATGGTAAACAATATTACAAAGTCTGGTATTTGAAACCACAATTATAAAGTTATGTTACAGTTTCGTCACTGCTGGTTAAGATTTACTATCGATCAGGGGAAGTAATCAATCTTTTTAAGAAAACATATAGTTGTCTTTTCTTAAACATCTCAGTGTCCTTGAACAAATCACCAAGACAAGCCGAAGCAAGATGAAACACTAATTTATTTCAGTCTGCTGTATTCTTCTTTCGTTTATATCAAATGCTTCGCAAACAACTGAAAGATTAATACGCGAAATAAGAACATGACTCCCTCCGTGTGATTTTTATATGAAAATCAAATACTACTCAAACTTCTGACCATTAGGCCACCAGTTCAATTGTGGAGACCAAGATTCTTTTTATCCTTGTGTTTTCCGAGTAGTGATTTTTTTTGCTTGATACCCACAGTTCGAGAATCATCTTTCTTTAAAAAAAATAGTAGGATTATTGAAACAAGACCCATTCGAATTGTCACACGTGGGGGAATTTGAGAATATTTTCATTCTGCTCAAAACCTGCGTTAATTAATCACGGAACTTTGAAATCATAAAAAGATATATTAATACAATTCTTAAACATAAAGTGAAATAAATGCATAAAAGTTGAATCAAACATTATGGAATAAATTCCGAAAATTTTACATATGTCAATGTCTGCGTTGCAAGTTTTGGGCAGATGCTACTTTTACCCGCATCCCTAAATTTTGTTCTTGTTTGTTAGTGCCAAAACAGTTTTGTTGACATAACGGATCCACGTCGAGACGGCTGCGGTTTCAGACCAAGCTACCCTCAATTGCTTTTCTACGAAACCTAGGTGCGCATTATCATGATTACACATAAATCACAGGTAACATGTTTGTGTTTTGTCTACCTTTAAACGTAAAAAATATCAAGCGTCCAGATGATCATATTACAAGTCAATATACATTTGATGAGCTAAATAAAGAATATCAAGCGTCCAGATGATCATATTACAAGTCAATATACATTTGATGAGCTAAATAAAGAATATCAAGCGTCCAGATGATCATATTACAAGTCAATTATACATTTGATGAGCTAAATAAAGTCTTTTTAAAGACTTTGATTTTAATCTTAGATTGATTATGCAGATCTTCTTTACAGTTTACTAGTTATTTTTGTATAATACGTAAGTTAATTAAAAACGTCTTTTCAGATTGTTAGTAAATACAGTATAGATTTATTAATATCTTTAAGTTGACTTGAAAAGATCCAAACGCTAGTGTTCCTTTTTATAAATTTTTGTCGGTCAGACTTGTCATTGTCCAATAGAAATGAGCATATTGATTGCTTGCTGTTTTAAGTATTATATGATGTGGGTTGCAGTGGGTGCCTGTTTTTTTTTAAATATCAGCATCTTCAATCGTCTCTGGGATTTTCTATGTAATACTTGAGGTGGAGCACAGACGTCTCTTTACATAAAACATGCTGCTGTCCTAGATGCTCTGTTCCTACCTTCTCCGCATGAAAGCCTTAAGTTTTTAAAGTGTGAAAGCCTTAAGTTTTTAAAGCATGAAAGCCTGAAGTTTTTAAAGTGTGAAAGCCTTAAGTTTTTAAAGTGTGAAAGCCTTAAGTTTTTAAAGCCTGAAAGTCTTAAGTTTTTAAAGTATGAAAACCTTAAGTTTTTAAAGTGTGAAAGCCTTAAGTTTTTAAAGTGTGAAAGCCTTAAGTTTTTAAAGCATGAAAGCCTCAAGTTTTTAAAGTATGAAAACCTTAGGTTTTAAAGTATGAAGGCCTTAAATTTTTAAAGCATGAAATCCTTAAGTTTTTAAAGTATTCAGTTTTTAAAGCATGAAAGCCTTAAGTTTTTAAAGCATGAAAACCTTACGTTTTTAAAGCATGAAAGCCTTAAGTTTTTAAAAGTATGAAAGCCTTAAGTTTTTCAAGCATGAAAGAAATGTTTCTTATTGGACTTTGATTAATAAGGTACAGTAAATTTTCATAAATCCGTTTTTTCCGAACATTTACAAGATTTACATATAGTTCCAATCATTTCCTCCCTGCAAGGAAGGCCAAATTCTAAAATACAGGAAACGTGTGTGTGTGTGTGTGTGTGTGTGTGTGTGTGTGTGTGTGTGTGTGTGTGTGTGTGTGTGTGTGTGACAAGACAAATACAACCAATGCAAATATGTTAAAGCCAACAGCATCACATTTAACACAAATGATTAGAAAAATAATTAATATATATATATATATATATATATATATATATATATATATATATATATATATATATATATATATACGCATGATTCTATGTTTGATATATACATGTAGGTGTCCTTAAATATATAGGTTAAATGAGATGAATGGGCGATTTGTTTAAGTACGTGTTATGGTAGACACAAGATGTTAAGATCCGACATTAGAATGAGCAGGTTGTATGATATTTCTGTCAGACTTATATAATAACACTTCTTCGCTTCTTTCACTGTTACTGTTGCTTTAGTCAAACAACAAAAGAAGTTGCAACCCAGCGATTCAAATTTGAATCACGGTGGAAATAAATATTTTTAAAATTATTTTTAAATTTATTTTTGAGCACGCTTTGGCGGATGCTCGACATACCGATCATTTTAGCGTCCGTGTGCGTGTACGTTAGTTGGTCTGTCTGTACAACAGTCTGTCCGTCCGTCCAGCCCCGAGATTACGGTCAATATCAAATTTTTATATTAGACTCAATGCTATTTTTTAATACTTTCTTTTTTCTTTCGGTGCTAGAATAATTTCCATGTGCGTGACTTACGTGTATTTTGTTGTTTCGCTATTCACGCGCTGCATATTTATACATAAGGGTGTTTGAATATACCAATTCATCTCTGTTTCTATGTCAGAAAACATCCTGCCGAAACTAAATCTTAATTTGGAAAGCAAGTAAATTGCCTAAAAGGTTTTAAGCAATGTGGAAGCTGGAAAAAATATGCGTGGTTTATTATTCGTTCCTTTGTCCTTAAAGGGCGGCATTGTTGACTGGAATTCATCAGAGCAATTTTGCAACATGTAATGGAAACTCCTTGTTGCAGAAGAAAATCGTTGACTAGAAAGTTAAACGTGACAAGATCGTAATGAATGACTTCGATGTGTGTTAAACGTGACAAGATCGTAATGAATGACTTCGATGTGTGTTAAACGTGACAAGATCGTAATGAATGACTTCGATGTGTGTTAAACGTGACAAGATCGTAATGAATGACTTCGATGTGTGTTAAACGTGACAAGATCGTAATGAATGACTTCGATGTGTGTTAAACGTGACAAGATCGTAATGAATGACTTCGATGTGTGTTAAACGTGACAAGATCGTAATGAATGACTTCGATGTGTGTTAAACGTGACAAGATCGTAATGAATGACTTCGATGTGTGTTAAACGTGACAAGATCGTAATGAATGACTTCGATGTGTGTTAAACGTAAAACCATACATCCTATACTCACATCTGGAACGTCACATTTTTAGAGGCGGTAAGGATATTTTAAGAACTATATTGAGAGAAATGGAGTTTGTATGGCAAACATGTATGGAAAATCGCATAGTCTTTATAGAAAGAGCCAGAGTTATAACTCAGTGAATGAACGCATGAACACACTGTCTCCAAATGTTGGTAAAAAGATTATATTGGTCTGACTTCCTTTCAGTAAGGGAGAAAAGATGATAATAATCCACGCAGGGAGCTAAATACGACTTTTTCCTGGAGCCAAGCTAGTATTCAATGCGAATTTAACTTTTGTAGATTACGACAGTGAAATGAATTTTGTTAATTGTAAGTGATGGCTAGGGAAAAAACTACTGTCTAATCTAGAACCAAACTCTGACCTCGTTCTAGAGAACGTAGCTTATCATAATGTCTAGCATAACAAATTTCTCACCACAACATCAAAGAAGCTGGAAATCTAAAAGTGGTCAACACAACGTAGCATACACAAAAGAAATGTGAAATTTGGAACTTCTACAAGTATGGGAAAGGAAAACAGCGGTGCCAGTATAAGTGATTGACGAAATTCTCCGAAAGAATGGCCATACCGCCATCATACTAACTTTATACAATACTGGCCTTAGCACAATGAAGCTGACTCAGGTAGACTTGGAAGGCTACATAGCTAGGCATAATGGGTGACGTCAAGACGCTCATCAACCGAACCGAACCATCATAACCTATTGGTCAACCTTTGGAAGAGAAAACGTAGCATCCCTTCAGAATAGTATTGAGCACATTTTTGGAGGAATCAGTGTAATACAGTTGCATTGTTGTCTTTGTTAAGTTCTCTGAATCAGTTCACATGAGATTATCCATACTCCATTACACTATGCGTAATCAACCTGACATAATGTCTTTGCATCAAGGTGACAGGAATGCAAATGTGCAGTTTTTAAAATAGTTTTTGTTTATCGTCAATCATTCAGCTAAAACCATGAGTCATGTTTCTATTAAAGATTAAATTCTCAGGTATTACTTGAAATAAGAAAAAGTCCGTAGAAGACTTATTCCAGATGCACGCAGTGCTGCATACGTTTAAATGTACCACCATACCTGTCGTGAAAACAACACACGTTACCTTTCCCTATAAATCTGTGTTAAAGACATTTTGAATGATAAGATTTTATCCTGATTAAGAAGTCATGCAGGTATAGACGATGCCACATTATAAAATTAATTTGTTTACTGACTTAATCAATCTTTCGATAGACGGGTGCTATTTGTACCCTTCATCTGCATGCCGCGCACGTAATTTTTCTATTCCAGCGTTCAACGTCTGCAAACCTCTTAGGAATCAAAAGTGCAGAGTGCAATTTGGGGTCATTGAGTCCATAAAGATTTTTAAAAAAGAAGAGTAAATAGTGCTTATTTGTTATACAATTATCAAAGGCCTGAGTCTTTTTAGGACCCTTTTTATCAAAAGGCTTGTATGATCAGGTGCCTATTGGATAGGTGATAGAAAATCGAACGCAGAAGAGAGATCTAAATTTGACCCCAATAGAAGGAACGTCGCAGGTGTACCCGCGAATGATCATGGTTTGTCGTAAATATCCGTGCATTTGTTGATATAAAACATATTGAAATCTCATGTTTCATTTCAAAATCCTGTTTTGATTAATCAAATACAATGAAGAGTTAATGTGTAATATCCGTAAAATTCATAGAAGTTCACAGTTTGCAGGACGTGCATGCGAAATCTGTTTCTGTCTTGTATTGCGGATAAAGAAAAGAGAGGCTGATAAAGAAATCACACATTATGATAATGCATTTCATTTCTATATTGTAAACATTATTAGGAAAATGCACGCACTTTTTTGTTTTTAAGCTGATTTTTCCGATGCACGTACATCCAGATAAGCAGGCCTTATTGGCGATGCACGTACATCCAGATAAGCAGGCCCTATTGGCGATGCACGTACATCCAGATAAGCAGGCCCTATTGGCGATGCACGTACATCCAGATAAGCATAAGCAGGCCCTATTGGTGATGCACGTACATCCTGATAAGCAGGCCCTATTGGCGCGCTACACGTGGCAAAACATGTTACATGAAAGGAATAGAGAAATATTTAATTTGTCCTCTGCCTCGAATAGATGTATATATATATATATATATATATATATATATATATATATATATATATATATATATATATATATATATATAGAGAGAGAGAGAGAGAGAGAGAGAGAGAGAGAGAGAGAGAGAGAGAGAGAGAGAGAGAGAGAGTTTCTGATTATATCAGAAACCTGTACAAGTTATTTCACACAGGCTGAACTTGTTTAGGAGATGTGGTAAAAGTTTCAGGTGTTTTAACCTCAGACCGTTATAATCATATTTTCATCCGGGTAGCAGGTGAATGTGACGACGACCCAAAGAGACAAATAGGGGCAAGTTGTGTACACCATTGGTAAAGGTACTGAACACGTGTGCTGCTTCTCGGCATCGGCAATTTAGCAGTAATTCAATGGATAGTTCAAAATATTGTTGAGCTATTGCCGTAACCTAACTGTTTCTTTCTAGCATATTGATTAAAGTGAGTAGTACACTCTTTGTTATCAACACTTCTCCATTGTGCTACAGGACACGACCGTTCAGCACTAGCGCGACGAACCAGTGCCCAATGCACTGTCAAGACAACACCAGATATCGGTAATCCTTGCTGAGAGTTGCATCTGACAAGAATATAGCTGGACACGGCATGTAGCATTTTTTTCAGGAGTCACAGGACAAAAAAAGAAAAGATAACAAATAATTTACGTATCCTAAGAAGGAAAACTTCATGGTGATGGAAGTACACGATTTATGTCGACCATAAACCTTGGCACGAGCAAATTTGCCGGGGGTGGGGGTGGGATGGGGCGGAGGCGGGATGGGGGTTGGTTTAAAATACCTGTCGTACTTCTTGCTTTTAATTTTCCTTTTTAATCCTCAAGATTGGACCATACACTATTCTTATCTTTTATAACGGTTCAGTAATTAATTGTAACGATTGTATTATGCGATTTATCCATTTTAACAATGTACTCTTTCGTTATAACCATACGCAATACACCGTCAGAGTATTGGACGTGTGTATTACTTTTCAGTTTCGAAACAGTAATTTACAAGACAATACAAATATTGTTGAAAATATTGTTTGAAATATTGCAGTAACCAAGTCTATCTTTCTTGCATATTGTTGGAAGAACGATTTCATTTCAGTGAGCTATTCATTTTTTTGAAAACCCCTCCTCCATTGTGACACGGATCACGCACGTTCAGCACGAGCGTGACGAACCAGTCCTGATACAATGTAAACACAAAAAGCATACTAGTAATTTGTTACTGTGACTACCAATAACAATTAAAATTCCGTTTTCTACATCAATTCAAGTACAAAGATTAAAAATAACAATTCTTGAGTGCAATTCGAAACCGCACTTGTAGTAAAATTAAAGTCACTTCTTGGCAAATCAACCTTCTAATCCATATCCATGCCATCCTTTTTTCTGTCACGTTTATAAGGACCAGTGGTCAAAACCATAATCACCTTAACAACCTCCTTGCTATGCTTTGTCTTTATTCAACCAGTCACTGGTCATTTTCCATATCCAATATATTGCTGTCATTTGTCCCTACTGTTAGTATTTCCATTTCCTCTAACTTCATACTCTCCTAATGCCCTTCTCCTTTTATTGTCAAACTATTTTATTTTCAGGTCACTCTGTCTCTTATCCTCTCGTTTCATGCGTTATCATTATTATCCTCAACAATTTCCTTTGACTCCATATATCGCATTTATGTCCTTTGTTCATGTGAACCTTACTCTTACCCCGACAAGTTCAGAAAATATCGGCCATACGCGTTTCCACTCCGTTATACCGTCCACTATCATTGTTAGTTTCTACTGTCTTTGTGGTAGAGGAAACATAAGTATTATGCATGCTGGAATTACTGTATGAAATCTACGGGTATCAAACCTAAATTCTGACTGATATATTACAAATGATTTGCTATTACTCCTTCCCCATTCAGGTTGACCGGTTACATTCTAGTGTATATGATTGTAACTGAAGTGTCAAATAGGTTTATCGGTCTAATTCGGAAATTAGGGCAATGTTTTTATTTGTAACACATGATGCTGCTAAAATAGTAATTGCAAGTGAACACTATTCATTTATTTTTTTTGACGTGTAGCATTTTAAAAGTCAGGATAAACGATTTAAGATAATGTTTTAAAGGTAAATGCTGCTTTACATTGTACATGCTATATTCTTCCCACTAAAGAAAGAGAGAGATCGAGATCAATGATCCCTCTAACCCCCCCCCCCGTCCCCTACCCCACCCATATGTCTTGAGGGTGATAATGGTTTTCAGTGGCGAACTTTTTCCTTTTTGTGCCTGGGATCTTGTATGTATCTATAGGTATATGTGGGCGGCACAATACTACCTTATCTCTGCGTTTTGAGGGGTGCCACATTCCAGTGATGGGTTTCGTGTTACGAAGCTTGTTTGTGGAGTTTTAATTCCATATATTTTGCCAAGTATGTAGAACATGCCAATGAATGTAATATTTGAAGTCAGCATACGGAATCTTCCATTCACAAACGGATGATTCTAGGGCATTTTGGCTGCTATATCTGCCCTTTCATTACGCTTAACACCAATGTGACTATGCAGACAATTATACAAAAATACCTTTTCCCTAATTTATATTTGTTTCTGCAAGATTTGGGGTATTAACTGGTTGTTAAATGTAAGGTTTTGAAAGGCTTTCAGTGTGGAATATGGAATGGGAATCCAAAAAGATGATGAAATTTGTTATTTGAGAGGTTTCAATGCAGTCCAAAGATATGAGTATGGCTGTAATTTCTGCGGTAAAAATTTGTGCTTCATTTAGTAATAGCCTTGAGAAGGTGCAATGGTGATGTGTCCCTATCTGTTTTAACAGTCGATATACAGCGACGTATCGTCACGATATAGAGTCTCTCATTTGTAAATGGATAATTTTGCGTGTGGTATTGATAAGATTGATTTTTGCATTTTCTTGATGAGAACCAATTCGTATGCCTAACGGTTGGTTTTCAATCGTACAATGTTTGGTATTTGGGCCTAAAGACGACATTCCATGCGGGGTTATATGGATTTAAGGATAGCTTGGTAGATTACTGAAGAGGAAATTTCGTTCACTGGAGGTACACTGTAAGGTTATAGTTCATTCGCCTCAACAGTGAAGACAGGATAAAAGCTTTTGTTGGAGACCTGTATTATGTACTTAAAGATAGCACTAGAGGGAAAGAAAGAAAGAAAGAAAGAAAGAAAGAAAAAAGAGAAGGAAAGAGAGAAAGAAAGAAAATAATAAAGTGAAAGAAAGAAAATGAATGGATGAAAGAACGAGATTGAATTAATTCAAAAAAGGCAGAGCACTATGGGACTAAATGGCAAATATAGCTGTATGTTGATTGTCAAGCTTAGGGACTAAATGGCAAATATAGCTGTATGTTGATAGTCAAGCTTAGGGACTAAATGGAAAATATAGCTGTATGCTGATAGTCAAGCTTAGGGACTAAATGGCAAATATAGCTGTATGTTGATAGTCAAGCTTAGGGACTAAATGGCAAATATAGCTGTATGCTGATAGTTAAGCTTAGGAACTAAATATGATTTGATAACACTGTTTACTTACCTAAATTTCATGATATAACACCTAATGATGTGTTTATGTAGAGAGTTCTTATTATTGTAATTTAATGATCTGATGATATACCAATACTATTGATTATATTGGAAATCGGAAGTAATGTAAGTACTGTTCTAGTAGAGAGATTGTCTGCTAACTCATGACAGCTCATCATATTTTTTTTTCAACTTTCGAATATTCCGATAGACAAGTTGCACAGACAAGTTTCTGGATTATGACATAATTGAACCAACATCTCTATAATTTCTCCAGAATGTGACCAAGTTTTTTTTGCTTTTCTTTTTGTTTGTATTCCATTATTTAAATAAATTTAGATGCTGACAAAAGCCCTACCGAATCACGTTTAATTTAATGCTGACCAAAGTCTTTTTACAGAATCATATTTAATTTAGACCGGATAATTTATGGTAAAATATGACCAGATTTGGTAAATGAATTGAAAATAAAAAAATTAATCTGAAAAAAGTGCACACGCTCAACTTGCTATATGTATCTATATAAAATTCAAAATTTACTTAAACTGTTTAATATTTTAATTTTGCCCCTTATTTGCATGATATACGAATTTTATATCGTATTAGGATGAGGCTGTTAATTGCTGGACTACACATCATTCGTCGTCACGTTACCAACTGTTTATCTATACAATCATGCCGATTTATCCAAATTACTGATTATCGGGTATACAGCTATTGATCGATTACATCAAAGCAAACATGCAAGTGACACAAAGCTATCACACAAAGGTTAATTGACGTGGTATATTCCAATAACATTTAAGAAATATGAAAATTGTTTAATATGTCATTTCTAAACTACTAGCTAAATTGAATCTCTCTTATTTTCATATCCCTTATTTTTTCCTCTTTTACATATTGTCTAAATCTTAGATCTATCCTGCGATAAATGACCAAACTTGAAGAGAAGTGACCGCCTATTTGTGGTACATACGAAAAGCAGGTGTGCATTAAGACGATTTTTCAAGAAGAAAACACGGTACTCTTACAACTATAAGAATACACTTTTAGAGTACTCTAACAATCGTAAGAAGACATATTTCGAGTACTCATACAACAGTAATAATACACATTAAGAGTACTCTTACAAACGGAGGAAGACACATAAAGTACTCATAGAGTACTCTTACAGTCGTAAGAATACACATTCAGACACGTTTAGAGTACTCTTAAGTCGTAAGAAGACACATTCAGACACTTTTAGAGTACTGTTATAATCGTAGGAAGACACATTTAGAGTACTCATACAACAAAAGTAAAATTCATATTTAGAGTACTCTTACAACCGTAAGAAGACACATTAAGATTACTCATACAACAATAAGAAGACACTTTTAGAGTATTCTTTCAGTCGTAAGATGACACATTAAGATTACTCAAACAACTATATAAATACACATTTATAGTACTCTTACAGTCTTAAGAAGACACATTAAGATTACTCATACAACTATAAGAAGACACATTTCGAGTACTCTTACAGTCGTAAGAAGACACATTCAGACACATTTATAGTACTCTTACAGTCTTAAGAAGACACATTAAGATTACTCATACAACTATAAGAAGACACATTTAGAGTATTCTTTCAGTCGTAAGATGACACATTAAGATTACTCAAACAACTATATAAATACACATTTATAGTACTCTTACAGTCTTAAGAAGACACATAAAGATTACTCATACAACAATAAGAAGACACTTTTAGAGTACTCTTACAGTCGTAAGAAGACACATTCAGACACTTTTAGAGTACTCTTACAGTCGTAAGAAGACACATTCAGACACGTTTAGAGTACTCTTACAGTCGTAAGAAGACACATTCAGACACTTTTAGAGTACTCTTACAGTCGTAAGAAGACACATTCAGAGTACTCTTACAATATTACGAAGACACTTTTTCAATAGCTTTAGGAAGGAGGGGAAGAGTACCAGTGTACAAGATGTGGATATTGGTTGGGATACCTAAGAAATACAAACGAAAGTTTGGAGAAAAAAAAGTAGTGCGAGAAGTACTAGAGCAGTAAGGGGTAAATAAAATTATAATCAGAATATATATACAGGATATGTGCAAAACTACACCAAAAACTGGAAATTAAACATGAAATGAACATTATGACTGAGATTTGGTACTCAGCCCAGCTTTTCTAAAGTTCCTAAGATCATTCCTCAGGCCGTTATTAAGATAGTTCATTAGTTTATTAGATCGTATGCAGATAACTAGCATCGTTCATTTTAGTGAAAGTACGGAATCTCCGTACTATTTTCCCCATGATGCACCTCGCCTATTAGTCTGATTCCCCGCTTCGTATGATCCCTACACGACTAACTAATCGTGATACACAGATTTTACTAGTTACTGGCCTATTATAATTGGCTTGCCAATTTAGGTATGATAACAGCGAACATACGATATATTATCGTAAGCTGTTTCACGTAGCTGTCTTAGCAAAAGTCTGTCTTATGAATTATCTTATGAACTGAACTATCGCTGCAAGCGAACAAACGAACCAGTGGCAGCAAGAAAAAAGGGAATTTTAACCGTCAAATGTCAACCAGACCCATACGCACGAGAAGAGACACGCTGTTCTCGTTATGAGCATTGGACACCGTCTTCAAGCCACTTAAAGATTTCAGTGTATTTTGCGCAAATAAAGTAACTCTCTTTTAATGCCGTTACACAATGAATTAATAACACTTGAATCTTAATAGTATTTTTCTTGTTTATTTGATTTAGAATGGGTTTTGTTTCGCCCACCCGGCATGTTAATCAGAATTAAAATGACTCCTTTCATTCTCAATTGAAAGTCAGAATAATTAGGAAACAAGCTTCACATAATATCAGATATCGAGAATTACGTACAAGATTAATTAGCAGGTTTGTTGGCTGCAGATTTCGGCTGCCAGAAACGGCAAAAAAAAACCTTCACAAAGACTCTGGAGCTAAAACCAAGTGAGTCCTACGAATTTGTGCGTGTTCAGTTGAAAAAACTTTACTGTGAAACTCTTTAGCAACAATGGAAAAGTATACATGACAAAGTACTGTGTTGAATAAGTCACAGGAACAACGTGAAAATCGAAGGGGGATGCCAGAGATTAATAATCTTGTTTCATTTTCGCGTTTTCCAGACGACTAAATAAAAAGGGTGCTTTGGCATTAAGTGTGTCGGCAACGTTTCCAGCGTGATGCTATACGCTCTAATTGAAGTTTTCCTAAGAAAAACATTGGATTTTATTCTTAATTTTACTATCTTAAAAGATTACAACACGCCATTTTTTAGCCCAGAATGTCCCATTTTAAAGATTGCATAACTTGCAGATGGTCGACAAATCTTGCGGAAGAGAGTATGCTGTGTCACCTGTTATCCTCGTGTTATGTCTTACTTTTTAGGTTTGCAATAGTCGAGGGCATAGGGGCTATCTGTATCTTGTTTAGATGAATGCAAAACAATGACTTTTTACAGGTTTGCTCCATATTACATCTGTTCTGGTTCCAAAAGATTCTGATAACCTGATCTTGAGTTCGTTTCTAAAAGCGCGCTCTTGTCCACTGCAAGACCAGCTGTGTTCTTTGCTATCTAATGGCGGTGAAATGCCAGTAACAGAACAAAGGAGGGTTCTTGCGCACACCCGTCTCTTGCCGCTACTATGTAGTCATATTTATATACCATAGACAGAAACTCTTTTTAGACCAAATAAAACAATGTTGAGTAGATTTTTGTATGTAGTGTCAGAAAGAATTTGGGACACACATTGAAGCATTGTATAGGTCACTCAACGTTCGCAGTAGTTTTGTATCCAAAACAGCATGACCTGGGTTGCTTGAATTGAAGTTGTAGAAATGATCTTTGGAATAATGCATTCTCTGTTCGGGACTATTATGGCTTCATTCCTACTTAGAACTTGCATTAACAAAAGAAAATGTATAAAATAAATTTAAAAAAAAAACAACAACAAATCCCTCATATAATCAGTTTCTTGTTTGGTCAGCTTTGAAAAATGACTGAAAATACTTCGAAAAACAAATCAAACTAAATTGAACTGTGTTCAAATTTCCCGCCACGGTTCCATTGGGCATGCTGTACAATTTATCAAGCCGGCGTGAGTGAGTGCCAGTTGATAACATTCAACCCAAAAGAAAACTTAGAATCAACATCAAAAGTGTTAACAGTTATTTGAGATTGAAGACAAACTATCCACTAAAAACCTTTCTTTCTACTGATATGACTAACAAGCACAGTACTGGGCAAAGAACGTTTTGGTCACTTTTTCTGACATACTTTCTTTTTTATTCATCCATAAATTTGGGGGAAAAAATCCACTACTTACATTGTACAAATTCAGCCCTCCTATCAAATTCATTCCAGGGTTTATAAAAACATATTGTTTTTTTTAAATTGATGAATGAACAAACAAGAATAATATGCCACAAAAGTTGCACAAATTCCCTTCTCACAGTTGTGCTTGTTAGTCATGTTGGCTGTAAGATTGATTTGTAATGACTAATTTTACCTTATCTCAATTGACTGTTTACATTTTCGCATTTTGGCACAAAACATTCAAGTAGCGTCCAATGTAAATGAAACTGAAAAATAAAAATAAAAGGTGTGGCCAATTTCAAAAACTTCTTTCTCTGACGAGGCGAGCCAAATTGCGTTTGTCAGGCAGCTCTGTGTAATATAATGGAAAAAACTCAGTTCCATACCGAAACACAATACAAACCAAATGTTATATATATATATATATATATATATATATATATATATATATATATATATATATATATATATATATATATATATATATTTATATATATAGACACACAAATTGATAACGGCGCAAAATCAAAACGGTTTCCAACGTTTAGAGCTGAACAAGCTTTTCGCCAGGGGAATACACAGCTAACATATACAAAACAGACATTAAGCACAAAATCTAAGATAAATTCTGGACTCCCACATGTTAAAATCACTAGGGAGAATTTACAACAAGAGATATAATACAAAGTTGTGCCACAATAATAATAACAAACGAGCGGGTTATCGTGTCTATCACATAGAGGACCAACATGTTTTGACTTAATTCCATGTTGTGAACAAAGGACGGAAACACAGCATGACGATAAATCAGCGCCATCTACAGGATTTGCCAAAGAAATTATATCCCGGTAGAGTTATGCATGTATTGAGAAATTGGAATTTATACATTAAGTATGGCCGTATAGTGCAATGAAACCACATTTATTCTCATCAACTCTTCGTCTAAGATTTGTATTTTCCTGAAAGTGGGACAAGTACTATTTGCTACATAGTTTCTAGTGTATCAATGCTTTAGATGTATCAACAGTACATAGCGATCGATAAAATGAGTTTGCTTGGTGTTACGTTTAGCGGCCGATAGACGGTACACTTCGCTAGCTCAAAGATGGGGAATATTGCTAGGGACAATATATTCTCTGATAATATATATATATATATATATATATATATATATATATATATATATATATATATATATATATATATATATATATATATATTTACCCGCATGCATTCTCCGTCACAAACATATCGAATTAACGATGATAGTGCCATATTAGATCGACTGAACTCCCACTGTAAACAATGTCCACCATGCCGTAAATTTCAGCGCGGTCTATTCTCTTTTTTGATTGGTCAATATTATGTGTGACGTAAGTCATGTGACGTTAGAAGTTTGAGCCCGCATACTTTCATTGTAGACAAAATAATCTCGTAGATGAATTTTCCTCTTTCATTTGATTGAATATTGATGTATGAAATTAATGTATTTTACGATATGACAGATTGTATTATGTGAAATAAAGATATCTGTGTCTTTCTTTTGTGAATATGACATGTGTTTCTCATACATTGGAAAACTGAAATTTTATCAGTATCGAGTCATCAGTACTATTTTGTTCACAAACGCTACTATAAAAGCTGCTGAACTCCACCCTGTAGTCATCTGCGCAATGTAAAGGTAAGACGCCAATAGGAGTCTCGAATTGTGATTTCCCTTTTTAGTGTTTTAAAATGGCAGCCTGTAGTCATATCAAATGGTTGAGGTAGTTGAAGAACGAATTGTTCCTCATTATTAGATGGAAATTATTTTATAAAATAAAGTAGGAATTCAACAGTAAAAAATTTTGTAAGTAAAACTCTGGAGTATTTGGGTATGAAAATCGCGCAGTTTTTAGCAAAATGGCAACCTCCATAATGAATTTTGCCCTAACTTATTTATTAATAATTTTGGAATTCAAACTACTCGTTCTCCCTTGTAATTTATTCTAGATAGTATTTTTCTTACCTTCATGCTTGATTTTAATAAGAAATTAGCAGATTTTTGAATTCACTGAATAGTGAATAAAATTAATAATTGATCTCGGAATAGCTTATCCTCGTTGTAGTAGAAACTGTTCAGAATTCAAAATAACTCACTGTGCTGCTGAATAGCAGCCTGTTATATATTTCCACTGCAGAATTGCAGTTTCTATAGTCTGCATTGCTGAATAACAGCCTGTTATATATTTCCACTGCAGAATTGCAGTTTCTATAGTCTGCATTGCTGAATAACAGTTTTAATTTCATTTTACTCAGGCAAGCAGATAATTTCATATTATTATATATTTAAGGAATATATTTATTGCCACTAACTGTACGAAATAACGAAAGTAACTTTCTAATTTTTATTCAGGTAACTTTCATTATTGTGAATGAACTGTACTCTTGAACTTTTAAGAGTCTTTACTTTTATTTTCATGCAGCATTTGATTTTTCAAAGTAGTTTTCAATACCGTCATTTGAATAGTTCGAGACTAATTTAAGTTTCAAGTATGCATTGCAAATATTTCATTATATTTCTGAGATTCACTGCATAGTGAACACATAGTTCTTAGATAACTGTAGGTTAGGACAAAATGCTGCATAGCATTTACTGAGTGTACGATAGGCGAAATGCTGAATAGCATATGTCGCGTTAGAATAGACTACGTTGCTACATTGCATCCATTATTTTATGATAGGCGAAATGCTGAACAGCATATGTCGCGTTAGTATATTCTATGTTGCTACATTGGATCCATTATGTTATGGTAGGCGAAATGCTGAATAGCATATGTCGCATTAGAATAGGCTACGTTGCTACATAGCATCCGTTATTTTATGATAGGCGAAATGCTGAATAGCATATGTCGCGTTAGTATAGACTACATTGCATCCGTTATTTTATGATAGGAGAAACGCTGAATAGCATATATATCATTTAAGGTTATGCTAGGTCGCTGCATAGCGAAATTGTTTAAATCGCCCGCGATGTCAACTTTTCAGTACAGATTTCACGTCGGTGACTTTAGTTAATTTATACTAAGAAGTCGCTGCCACGCGAATTTTCTCCCTTTTCTATAATAGAGAACTTTTAAGCCTATTATTTGTGAAATTTGGAGTTCGCATGTGTATCCAATAATTCGGCAACAAGAAAGAGCTGCAAGAATGTCTAGGTTCATGACCTACGACGACTGTGTAAATATTTTTCGCACCATTTGATGAAGTGTAATGATGAAATGGTTTTTATTATTTTTGTGGTTAGAAGCTAGAATGACAATTTTCTTATTTGTAATAAACGTTTACTTGAACTATTCAAAAAATTAATGTCGCGGTATCCGACAAAAGTTTGAGTAAGCAAATTTTGTAATTGATCTCTATTGTTCAGTGTAGAGGTTCCCACGATTGGAAAGATACAATTTGATGTTAAATTCATAAATTGGATACACCGCAAAGTGTAGCGTTAAATACTTTATTCGGATTTCACCACATTGCTGCATAGCAATCTTTTCACAGATCTAATTCCTGCCGCAAATAACTACGGAGTTATATGTAGCTTGAAATTATAAATTACTGCAGAGTGAACCAATTTCATGAATAAATACCGTCTTATCTAAATTACTCAGTGATGTTAGATGTAATACATTAAATGGAAATTATGAGCTTAGTATCCGTACTTTCGAGTAACGGCTGTACGTTGACAATGAAGAATTAACTTGAATGAGTTTAATGTTGTACTAATGCTATTGCACGTAATGGATTTCAGAGCTGGTAGATACAAACCTTATATCTAATTCATTTTATGCCACGATGATTTCCTAGAAGCAGATATTGTATTATTCTTTGGCAACGGATTTCTATGATTTAACTTAATTATAAATTATAGATATATCGACTCAAACCATTGTTAAATGATAAAATATAATTTCATTTGGAGAATCTAAATTGATATATATAGATATTGTAAAACTATACAATAATTAGCAGCATTTTGATTGGTTCTTGACAGGCTATTTGAATAACACTTTAATCATTTCAACTAACCTGGTTGTGTAAACTGCTTGAAAATAATTCAGAATTTACGTGTTCTGCTGTGTAAGATTTTTGAAATAACGCTGAGAGTTTCTAAATATTAGCATTAAACTTCGTCGTTCTCTCTGATGGAATATGCAATGTACATGTTTTTTTCCCCAATGGTTAGCATTATCTGATAATGACCGATAATCGTCCATAATTTATGGTAATTCAGTGTTAAGACTCAGCATAGACGTGTTGTATTGATAATTGTAAGGTTTAATGTTCAAAATTATTTTGGGATGTGAATTAAATTAAGGTTTTGAATTATTTTTAACGTTTATTTAAAATTTGGTATTGAGTAACCATTTTTCACATCTTAATTGAACCCTGATTATAGCAAGCTTCCAATCAAACAGTGTAGGGTTTTGGTGACGAGGAAAATAGCCTTTAGTTACTCTGTAAAGATGTGATAACTTTACATTCATTATATGGAAATGTAATAAAAGTAGCAGATGACCTTGTGTACTTTGGTCAGCTTGTGAATTACAAGAGAATGCTTTAACTTGATTTTTAAAGATATTTCATAATTCTGGTCGGCAAAAGTTTCCTCAGTTCCGAAAACCTGAATATTTGTGATTTACACCTTTATAAACCAAAGGGAGTTATCAGTGTCCCAACATGTAACGAATGAATAATAACCACTCGCCTTCTGTTAGCTGTTTGGTGGGCTGCATCAAGATGTGATAAAGCCGTCAACTTCTGTCGGATTGAGCAATATATATATATATATTATTGATGACCGAAATGACACGATGTTGATGCATTGGCTTGACATAAGGTATTACTGAGGTTAGAGTAGTGATCCAACGAGTATAGGTCTAGCTAGGAGTCTATAGCCTATGGGGTCAAGGACGATTGCTACGAGCTGAGAAGATGTGATCTCATGTGTAGGTACGGTTATTGTTCCAGAGCCTGTTTGAGATCACGAGCGGTTAGCATGAGCTCAGATAGTCTGATCCGACGCGTAGGTTCGATAGATCGGAGCCTAAAGGATCAAGGGAAAAAGTTTTAGGTACAGAATGCGACCTTGCAAGAAGGTTCGGTCGGTAATCCGGAACCTTTGGGTCATTAACGACTGTCATGCGGTTAGTTAGAGTGATCCAACGAAATAGGTCCATGCAAGGTGCTGGAGCCTAGGGATCACAGGCGAAAGGTGAAAGCTTAGATAGATTAGCCTAGAGGTTATTAACATATTGCAATTGCGATCAGATACAATTAGATTACATCTTGTCAGATAAATAACAGTGTTCGATTTGCACGAGATTTTCCGTTCAGGTGGTGTCAGAAAAAATTAAAACAAATACAAAACAGACAATTCATCTCCTCTCATATCATCTTTCTTCCTTCCTTTCTCTTTTGTCCCATACTTCTTCTTTCATCCTTGTTTGTTAGTTCATTCTCCCTTTCTTCCTTTCGTTCTTTCTTCCTTCATTCCGTTCATTCAGACAAGGGTTTATTTCTTTCTTCCTTCCTTTCTTCCTACATTCGCACGTCACTGAATCATATTACGTTTCATTAGATTATCGTAATATTTTATCACAAGAGAAGAGAATAAACACGAAAATCAAAACGAAAATAAAAACCAAGAAGAAACCGACGCCGTCTTCCGTTTATGCTCGTTTTTCGCTTTCCCAAGACATGGAGGTTCTAAAGGAAAGATGTCAAGAGAATTGTGTAGCGAGATAATGGACAATAATAATAATAATAATAGTAAAATCAATAAAATAATTTTAAAAAATAATTTTTATTTGGGTAAATATTATCGCAAAAATTTGAGTACGGGTGAAAAACTGATGACTGGCTGTAATGTTGATAAGACTTGAACGGGAAGGTTAGATATTTTAATTTAGTCCGAAATCCCCATGAGTTTTCAATTGTAACATCCAGTATCGTTCCTTACGTGTGCGTTCTGTGTCGGTCCACCCCAAGTTTGATTCAATAGGTAGCATCTCAAGGGACTCAACTGAATGTCCAGTCGAGTTGTAGTGGTTAGAGACTTTCGCGCTGATTTAGTTGCGAATGTGGTTTTTATGATTATTCATTCGCTTTCTGAAATCAACGGTTTCGCCAAAATATTGAGTGGCACAGATCTATATGGATATATCACTTTCATATCCAATGGAATTGTTCAAAAAGTCTTGGTTCAGTACAGCTATTTAAGAAGAAATGTTCTGAAATATATGCATGAGGCTGCAATCTCCAGTCCAAATTTGAAGCCATGATGATTTCAAATTTCATGCAAACTTCCAAACATTTAGTATCAACTTGCTGGGATCAAAACAAGCATACATTTACTTAGGCCAATATACAGTATAATGACTCAGATCCATACTATAAAAAACCTAGTTCATAACCTTTCTAACATTGTTATATAAGCAAAATACATTATTGTTTTAGAATAAAAATTAAAATAAAAAAAACACTTACACATACAAGCGTATCTCTGCTATATACATATAGATAACCCCCTTTAGCCAGTAAAAATCAAACGCAGAAACTATATATTTTCGGTTCCAATCTTGTTATATTTCAGCACATAGTGTCATATTATGAAGACAAAAATTCATGGTAAAAAGAAAACAAACAAAACATTTATCTTAAAAAAAGTTTAATAAACAAAAGTTCCATAACACATTTCCTAGCCTGAAGAAAATTGTTTCCTAATCAAACTTTTTTGTTAACCTAAACAAATGTGTAGTACAGTGAAATCTGATTAGTCAGGAATTTAAAGTTTACTTTCTTCTGTGATTCATTAACAGCTGTGAACAAATTAAACAGCTTGACAGTAACAAACAAAGTTACGACTGGCTACCTTTTTTAAAAATACAAAATATTGTTATTTCTTCTTAAACTAATCTTTTTTAAAAATGGTATCTGAATGAAACACTTGACAAATATCATACATATCTAGAACTGACTAGATGAGAATGGACACAGATCCAAGGCAATAAACATTCCAATGGCTTGAGTAATTTCCTGGCTTTTTGGACACAGATCCAAGGCAATAAACATTCCAATGGCTTGAGTAATTTCCTGGCTTTTTGGACACAGATCCAAGGCAATAAACATTCCAATGGCTTGAGTAATTTCCTGGCTTTTTGGACACAGATCCAAGGCAATAAACATTCCAATGGCTTGAGTAATTTTCTGGCTTTTTAGGACTAAAATAGGTCTTAGAGACTCAAACAGAGTTGGCTGGTTCTGGGCCACTGACATCGTAGAGCTAGAAGTAGAAACAGAAGTGGATGGCCTGTGTGGGGTACTGGATACCGGATGGTGTAGACGCATGTGAGTCATCATATTAGTGATGTTGCCGCTGTATTTTATTGGAGCAATGCTTGCAAACGACAGATGATTTTTCACCTTTTTTTAAAACCAAAATCTCTCCAAACAAGTGACTTAAACGCTACTGATGTAGCAACCCATTGTAATTCTTTTTTTAAAACCAAAATCTCTCCAAACGAGTGATTTAAACGCTACTGATGTAGCAACCATTGCAATTCCTTTTTAAAACCCAAATCTCTCCAAACAAGTGATTTACACGCTACTGATGTAGCAACCTATTGCAATTCTTTAGCCATGTCATTGATAGGTTGCGCACGAGTCTAAAAGCCGGGTTTCATAAAAAAAAAAATCTACGGTATGTTAAATAATTTTTCGGTAAAATTAAAAGTTTATATTTTAAACTAAAATGTTTATCAAATGATATTTTAAAAGCCTTTGTTAATGTGCTGATATAAATAGTTAAATAAAATTAATAATAGGTATGAGGATCAATGAATAATCTATTAAAGTTACTTAATGTTGGAGTATACACCAAAATAACGTGTAGTACAACTATACCGGTATTGAAAGGAAACCGTGTTAAGGTAAAATGTTACCCAAGTGGAGAGGAGTGATAACCAGTCTTCTTCTTCTTTTTTTTTTTTTTTTTTTTTTTTTTTTATGGACGTTTATTGAATTTACAACTAATGTTCTTCTTTAGTATCACGATACTTTACTCACGATACGATTCGTATATCGTCCGGAAAAGAATCGATAATATTGAAAAAAAATCTACGGTGTGTTAAATAATTTTTCGGTAAAATTAAAAGTTTATATTTTAAACTAAAATGTTTATCAAATGATATTTTAAAAGCCTTTGTTAATGTGCTGATATAAATAGTTAAATAAAATTAATAATAGGTATGAGGATCAATGAATAATCTATTAAAGTTACTTAATGTTGGAGTATACACCAAAATAACGTGTAGTACAACTATACCGGTATTGAAAGGAAACCGTGTTAAGGTAAAATGTTACCCAAGTGGAGAGGAGTGATAACCAGTCTTCTTCTTCTTTTTTTTTTTTTTTTTTTTTTTTTTTATTCGTGTCCTAAACTGAGACAAAAACCATGAAACCGTGTTTTATCTGTCCATTTTGCTCAGGTCTTATTGAATTCAAATTATGAATTGACATAAATAACCATAAGAGACTAAATCATTATTACATTAGGTAAAATAAAATTGTCTCTGTTCCATTTGTCCCGGTGCTAAAAACATAGAAGGTATTCATATAATTTACAATCTACCTTTGTTGCGTTTGGGCCTTTCACTCTTGAGTTATGTACGGCAATATTGCGTCAGTTTATAGTTACATTAACTTCATTTGATTTTATATTGGAAATATTTTGTAGTTATAAAACTGAAAATATCGTTCATTGAGTTTTTTATGTTTAAGAGATAAACTCAAGACCTTGGCAAGTGGAGCGATTAAGCTATCTGCCTAAGCAAACAAACCCTTACTGTGTTTCAGGATCATATCATCGCCTGTCGTAAGGCACTGATAAACTTTAATTCCACCATCCAGACAACAGCTTCGTGAAAACCTTATGGTGATACAATGTTTCGGGAGAAGTATTTGTACAATAGAAACGCTTCATTTCAATTGTCTCTGTATAGACCGATGAAATTCATTTTTTTAAAATATTTTTTTTTACTTTTAAGGTTTTATTTTTATTAAAATTTTTAGCATAGGATTGTAGCGCTACATTGTTTTTCTTTCTTCAGATCAGCCATATGACGTGACAAGTTATGGACATATCTGTCAATGATCAAGTTCATTCAAGAAAGATTTTGTGCTCCCCCTCTCTCTCTCTCAGTATATATATATATATATATATAAATATATATATATATATATATATATATATATATATATATATATAACGTTAAACATTCTAAAACTTTCGGCGCTATATGAACTAGCTAGAATCTTTGATATTGTGATTTGCTTTCCACCCGCAGCAGAGGCCGTCAAGTATTCAGAATGTATTAGCATAATTCCCCTTCGTTATAACAACCAAACACGCGATATACATATATTATAAATGCTTTAAATGAGAATCACTTACATATTGTCCCTTTCAAAGCATGCTTGTTTCACATCCTCAATTTGCTTAACGCACTTCAGAGAACACGCGGTTTTCTCTTCATATCTTGACATCGTGTACTCGCCATCATTGCAGTTCACTCAGGTTTTTGTACTGATATATGAAGTTTTCCTAATGATTGGGCATTTGGTTTTCTATGTAAAACAAGGATATTTAGAGAAAAAAATACGATTCTCTCATGAAAACCTGTCAAAATACCATGCTTTTCTCTTGCGATTTTAAGTTTTATTGCAAAACCTGGTAATTTGGGATAAAACTACATTTTTCCAAGTCAAATGAAGAATCAATCGAAAAACCTGGGTTTTCCTTTGATATCATAGATTTTCAAATGAAATCCTTGTTTATCAAAGCAAAAGGCACAATTATTAAACAAACTTGGTTTAGCGGAGCAAACCTGATTTTTCACTGATCAACCTGGTTTCTTTGCTGAAACACGTGATATCAATCGATGTCGTACATACATTGCTAAGAGAAAAACAAAATAATTTATGATATTACAGGTTTCTAATGAGAACCTGGTTTATCGATGTAAGAGAAACCTGAAATTTCTTTCAGTGATTTATGCGTCAATAAATTAGAGACGAATACAGTATGTAGCAATAAATGAATTCGGACACCAAATGTCTCTGAGACTTATGTAATAAGTGGCATATTTTGAAAATGAGCTTCATCCAACAGACGTAACAATTCATGTACACATAATTTGAAGAAAAATGAAAATATTTTAAGCAAAAGTTTCTTTGACAACGAAAGCTATCATTAGAAAATTTGCACCATGAACATTTCCAATCTGTATGATTTTGATACATAATAACTTCTTAAATAGGAAAATTGTGAATGAAGTTCGGAAAAACTCATGCTTTGGGAATATCTTAGTTTAAACTTTTGAAAATCTAGCGTATACTTGGTACCGCCATGTTGCAGAGGTAAAATGGTACAATATATAAATGATATAAAAGTCTATGATTTTGTCTTTGGCATGTCTTGAAAGTATTTGAGCTTTTAAACGCGGAGGTATTTTTTATATCTGCTTTTGATGTCGCCAGCTTTAGGTACTAAGGTAAGCACAGTTATATATGCAATATATTTTGGAGGAAGTAAGACAGTCGAGCTTCGGTTTAGAAATCCAGTCCGCATACAAACTGAGCTAATTCAATCAGTTACTGTTACTATAATTTCTAGTCTATACGAATATGCTTGTGCACTCTGCTCCATTAATTTTATTATCTATCAATGTAGTGTGTGTCTGTATGTCTGTTTGTGTTCCAGTATAATACAGTGCTGTATTTTAATTTCTGATCTATTAATGTTTGTTCTGTTTTCCCGTTTGTGTTTCAGTATAAAACAGTGCTGTATTTTTAAAGTTTCTCTCAACAGTCAAGCAGTACTTTACTTGGAATACATCTTGCTGGTACATTCTAGAACAGAGACTTCTGTAAGGTATGTAATTGTTATCCACAGCCAAGACAAGTATTGATTTTCTGCTGGGCAATGACCTTGCAGACAGGCAATGACCTTGCAGACACATATCGCTGAGTGGCGCAGTACAACGTCATATACATAAAGCTTGAGGTGTACATAACATGTAAGCAAAAGGGTATAGCTGGAATCTTGATTAATCGGCAAGTAATTCGCTTAAGTCAATCAGATTGTATAATATTACACATTTGCTCAATATACGGCTCACTAGCTAGTTTTTGTTGATTAACAAAAGCAATGTATTCCTCTCTGTTCTCTTTGGCTATTTTTCGTTCTTTCCTGTTTTGAATGTATACTTCATTTGTTCAAATTTTGCGTGTTTTTCGTTTAGTATGTGGGTGGAAATATATGTATTTTGTGGTTGTACCACATATGCACATAAATGTGTAATCATCAAACTCTGCACTGATGTAATAATACACTTTTGATCTATCTCAATCAAGCTGTTTGCTAAATGAGCAGTCTTTACATCGTTGGTAACGAGTATTCCGCGCTATTCCATCTCAATTAGTGATTTTGAAGTACCACATTTATAGTATTTTATCAACCCCATTTAAGGTAGGAAGTTATGTTTCAAATATCACGTAAGTATTGTAGTGTTTCAGTAGTAAGGCAAATGGGAAGTCTGGCGCACATATGTGGTAATTTAATAGCAAGAACATTGGACCAATAGGAGGATGTGGAACATGGTGATGGTCTTGTTTTTATGCAGTAGTAAGGAACGAGTTCTATCAATTTTATCGTGATTATATACGCATACTGAGGGTGTTTCAACAGTAGGTAATATATGAGAGCACGACAGAGCTAAATGAGTCAGTGACTAATGTTTTTTCATTTGTTGTGCATGAGCAACAGTCCACGCCAAAAAGATAAAACTGTTTTAAATGTAACGAGTGTATCAGAACTCTCATATACTATCTACTTGTTTGTAAATTTCTATGCAGATCATGCTGCTAACTGTGTTGACATTCTGGGTCTGTTACAACAAAGAATATATGTCACTGAGCATTTCTGTGTACTTGCTGCTACTTTTTGTTTATTTGCTGAGAAGTACGTGGTATCTGCAGAGCAAAACTGTATAGAATCCAATCGTAGATTTTCTCACAAACGAGAAGCCGCCTGGCACCTTACCTTTGCCGATAACCTATATTTGCATACACTATATAGTTAAATACAATACAAAATAGTCAAATATATTTTTAAAACTGTGAAAGTTCAATTAAATTTAAAGGTCAGACTTAGGAAACGATCCACCCAGGAGAAAGAGCAATTTGAGTATATACATTGTTTTCCCACAGAAGAAAGTAACTAAATATATTGAATGGAAGTGAAATTGACAATATCACTGGGCATATATTATAAACTAAATTTATAAAAAGAAACAAAACGAAAGTAAAAGATGTATGTTTGATAGAATTTTATATTTAATATTACACATATATATGTATGAAGTGCTCAGAGAAAGTTCATCATAGATTGGCCTTGAGCTTGCAGAAGCGTAAAATCAGTATGGATAATATTTTCTTCTTTGCAGTATAATCAATTTTAATATTCCTCCAAAAGATGATCAGACTGCATCAAATTACAATTTGGATATATACAGACATTGATTTGGCATACGTATGGTAAAAATATCGAGCATTAATTTTAATTTGATATACTCGTAAAAGTTTATAAACTATTGGAAGATAGATAAAGCAGAGATGAAACTGAGAGAAACTACATCAAATCAGATAGAGTAACTGAGATAGGAGACTAAGGCATGCTGACATTTTATTTCGTATTTCAACATGGTGGTCCAAATGTTGCACCATCAGTGCACATCGTTAGTAGAGTTGAAGTCAACAAGAAAGATGGACGGTACCATTACGTTTTGATAAAACAAATTCAAGATTGGTGTCATTACAGATAAACAAACATCACGGACAGAACTTTTTTTATTATTGTTAAAATTGCTTGAATGTAGATAACTCGATATCTATAAAGCCTGAAGTTGGTTCAGTTGTAAAATTTAAGAGCTATCACTATCAATCAAAAGTTCCATATGAGATTTATTGTGATTTTCAAAATATCAATGTACCGGAGTGTCCCAATAGTACAACACTGAAGGTGGGGATAGAGTGCATGGTACAGTCCTTGACAATTAAGACAACCAAACATTTGAGATTTTGCTACTTCCAGTCAATCCGCAAGATATACTAGCCAATAGCTTACAAAGGAATAAATTCTATTCAAGTATTTTACAATGCGCTGAGTAAGATTGTAAAATTAGTCTATGGGAATTAAGACAGAAGAATGCAAAACCTATGCTATTCACATAGGAAGACGAAAGACATTTTAACTCAACAACCAGATGTTACATTTGTGAGATGTTACACTTGTGAGAAAGAAATAATTGAAAACAAAGACATCATGCCCATTGAACAGGTAAAAAAAGAGATCCATAACATAACGAATTCCATTTGAATTTTAAATAACCAAAATACATACCATTATTCATTCATCACTTCTTCGGCTATGACAGACATCTGTTCAATAAAAAAAAATTGTAGAAACTGTTTCAGATAGAGAGGTAAAAATCCTTCCAAACAACGACAACAAAATATATTTAATTTAGCAAGAATTTTATAGTTGATAGTTTTCATCAAAGAAGAAAAAAATAGTTAGAAGGACAACCAGGGTGGTAGACATCTTTAGATTTATCAGGCAATCTTCAGATACGCTGACTAAAATTTTAAGTGATGAACAATTTACAGAGGCACTGAAAACTTTTATAGAGATAACACCTACATATTTGAGGAAATACATTTACCCATATGAATACATACATAGCTTTGAAAGGATTAATGAACATTTATAACAGCAGCAAAAAGGTTTTACTCATCACCTAATGAATCAAACCTATCAAATGAAGACTACTAGTATATGTATGATGACATGGCACATTTTAACCTTCCAAGCCCGGCGATCTACATGAATCTCATCTCATCATGGATACTTTGATGCTATGTGACATTTTAGAGGAATGTAGGAATGTGCGTATTAAAATCTATAAACCAGACCCTGGTTACCATTATAGTGCATCAGAACTAGCTCACGATGTGAGTTTAAACATATCAGGTGTTGAAATGGAACTCTTAGCAGACTATCATAAGATCCTGAGGACTGAGAAAATTAGCATGATACTCCATATATATATATTTATGCTGATAAGGTTGCGAATTTAACCAGCATCCAACCTAAATTATTTACCACAGCTTTGTTTAGCATCTCCTTTTACCTTTATATCAAATGAGACAAAGAAACTAACTGGTAAAAAACAACATATTTGGACTAAAATTTGTAATGGTGTAATGTTTTCGTGGGTGTATGTGATAGAATGATTGTTGTACGTAGCTATTTAACTCTGTGAGGAGTTATGTATTTGCGTACATGTACAGCTTTACTATATATATGAATAATGTTTCTCTTCTAGATAATATGTACGTGTTTCTTTTTGTTACTTATATTAAACTTATAATATGTGTGCATGAGGTAAGTTGTGCTTTAGTGGTCATTTGGTGAACAACATATTTACTGCTTTTGAGTTCAATGTCAGTCTTGTTTATATAGCATTTAGCACTTAGATTGGAATTCTCGGTGTCTTGATGTAAGAAAAGTTACGAACACACCGTAATTTGCCATTAGAGTTACTCGTATTCTAGAATATTTTGTCAGGTGACTTATCTTTATATTTATACAGGTTTGGTAAACAAGATTTCATTCCTATGCTAAACTTCATGTCATAAAGATCAGTCTATTAAGGAATTCATTTTAGTAAACAGAAATTACAGTTGTGAAAATCAGAGCAAATTCAGAGAGAGGAATTATTTTGTTATGTATGATGTTTATATAATATTATAAATATTTTAGGAAATTATAAATGTTTCTTGACTTTAATATTTGTTTAAACCTTAATGTTAAGTATAATGTTGACATGTTTAGTTATTGTCCTTGAATTCGGTTCTTTACTTAGTATTTGAGTTCAAGGACGGTTTTGGTAAAAAAGTTGTTGATTCATTTTGAGGTCGAGGTTGATTTTGTTTACAGATAAAACTAGAATTTCCCTTAGAGTTGTGTGTTAAGAGTCACATACACCATAATATTCTAGAACATTCTGTCTTGTGACCTATCTTTATATATATATATATATATACCATGTTTAATGGACAGTTTTTCAGTTTCGACCTTAACATCGGTCTTTAAAGAGCCATTACAGTTGTGAAAAAAATCATTCCAAATTCAAAGAGAGAAATTATTTAAAATATTCATTGGATTATAAAATTGCTTATAGACTTTTGGATTTTGGAATTTGAATTGATGATTTTGGGATCTATGTGAACTTATTCAAAGCTATTCTGGAATACTTCATTTTGGCACATCATCACATTAAAGACTACTGGCACATCAGAACATTAAAACCTATTGGCACATCAACACATTCAATGATACAATCATTCATTCCTAACATTCTCTATTTAGGACTTGTGATTAGGACACTTAGGATTATTGGATTATTTGGATTATTAATTCACATTACTGTAAGTGTCTTTTGAATTTTCACTTTAATTGTCAAGAAATAAATTGCTTGTTGATGTTTACTTGATTTGTTGGTCTCACTTTCTTTCTGTTACATTTTTCTTAGACCATAGAGTCGTAACAATTTATTTGAAATATTCGTTGGAATTACTAAAAGTGCTAATTCTCATTTTGGATTACTAGTTGACTTTGGGATTTAAGTGAATTCATTCAAAGATATTCTGGATTACATCATTCAGGCATATCAAGACATTCAAGATTACTGACACATCAGAACATTCAAGATAATTGTTATAACAAGACATTCAAGGCTAACATAATTCATTCGGAACATTCTATATTTAGGACTTGTGATTAGGACACTTAGGATTATTGGATTATTTGGACTTTAGTTCACATTATTTTAAGTGTCTTTTGAATTTTCACTTTAATTGTCTAGAAATAGATTGCCTGTTGATTTTACTTACATTGTTGGTTTAACTTTCTGTTATATTATTTTAAAACCTGGAATCGTAACATTTTTACACATTATGAAATAAGAATATTCGTATTTAAATTGTAAGGAGCATGCAACATACTGGTTATTTGCCTCTAACACAGTGGTAAAATAGACGTATTTTCTATAAGAAAATCTTTGGATCTTCAATATTCGAGTTTATATAAATTGTCTATAAGCCTAATTTTCTGATTTGAATGACAAGTTGCCATAAACAATGTATTGTGTGTAACTTGTATTCAGCAAAACGTGATGGAGAATAGTTAAATTGATAAATGTTAACTAATGTCAGGATTGTGGTTTCAGTATTAGTGTTAACAATTATATAGTTGTTCAAGTTAGTAATTTTATATTATTATCAAATATATTTTAATATCATGAACAAATGGTTCGAATTGTTGAAGCAATTCCGTCCGTATCTATTGCAGTTGAGATTGCAAAGTGCCATAGTTTTCCAAAGATTGTTTGTATGTTTTCTCCATATCTAAAGCAGTTATGTCACTATTTATCCTCTGTTCGATTGGTTTTAATAATTATTGTATGTTAGGTCTTACCTCTTGCTATGTTTGAATAGCATTGGACAATATATTGAATCATTGTTTGAACAAGTCATAAGCATAAAAAATATTTGTTCCGTTCTCGTCAATCTGTTTCTGTAGATCTGCAATTGTAGTCGCTCTTTCATTACCAAATATTTATATTTTACCATTTATATTGTCAATTGGATTCTTGAGATAGATTTCTTTCTCAGGAAGTCCGTCGATTGGAATAGAAATTTCCATTTGTATAGGCAAAATTTAAACATCCTTTATTTAAAGTTGTGTGTTCAATGTGTATCATTTGAAGTCACTTCGTAATCCTTTCCTTTAAGTGTCCGTATTATCTTTTTCTATTTTAATTTTTTATTTCGTTTAAAACCGCTTTTTCAGTTCCTCTATTCCTTTATACTGTTTATTTCTTTCCTGGTCGCATTTTTACTTCTTGGTATCTGTTGCATTCGTAAATGATCAAAATAAACTCCTCGTGATTGATTTCAATGTCAATGATCTCTTTGCTTATCATGTCATCAATACTGTTCAACAAACAGATTGGTTTTTATATTCCATCATGTTTAGAAACTTTATTTTAAATAGATTTCCTTAATGGCTTTTGTAATAATACCTACAAGTATTTTACTAACATCAGCAAATCTAAAGAAACAAATACGCTTGTGACTATTCTATCAAAACCCAAACCAGGTGCAGAAACACCGATACTGGCTGAAACTAATTCCATTTCTGCCACATGTGATGACCGGCCTTGTTAAGTTTCTATAAAATTATTATACCGTGCATCACCTGTGATATTTATGTTTGCTGTGTTCATCGCGATCTTTTAATGATTAAACACAAATGGGGTGGCGGTGTATACATGACTGTGAGCTATTCATAGACTAGTACAAGTTAAAGGAAATCAAACCACGTGTTTCGTTGACTAACAGTAGTATCTAATTCTACTCTATTCATGATCACATTTACCTGTCACATACGTTTAATATTTAAAATTAGTCGTTTTAATTTTATGAGATCCAGTTGTGTATTCAATTTTGAATGACACGATCGTGCGCTGTAGCCTCGTTCTGATACCTCTTCCGTTTCCGGTTGTTACCTGGTTGCCGAGGGTGAAAAAAGACGCTATACAAGAAACTATTTTAATTACGATTTATTTCATGGTAAGATGACAATAAAATGCATTGTTAGGAAACCATAAAATGATAATAATATAGTTATATTTTTCTTTATTTATATGACTAGATAACAATTATTGTTGAATGAAATTTAATATTTAATTTCTTCCCCGCGCCCTACCCAGCAGCCAGCGGAACTGATTTCCTCCTTGCCCGGCTGATTTGCATATGACCTATATTGTGACGTTGTTTTAAAAACAGTTGGCGAGAGCAGCTACCGGTATTTTATGGAGAACGGGACTTTCAGTGGGTGTGTCTAAAGGTTAGTGGGTGAATCCTACAGTATTTCCTTTATATTTTTGAGAAGGCAAACTAGGAAAACAAGTATAAAATTACATGTTTATCCTTTGTGAGAAATTATGTATTTTCATTGAGTTTATCATTGATTGCATGACTGAAATCTATGTGATTTAAATATTTTCTCAGTTCGATATTTGGTGAGTTTATTCTCACTTTTTATACAAGTGTATCATTTAAATCCTAACAATTTCAATGTATAGGGATATTTCCCTGGAATTCACTCAAAGGTGCAAGTATTTATTTTGATTCAGTGATAAATAATATTGAGCCATTTTGTTATTGAATGTGAGTGTCAGTTACTCTGAATTATTCAAATATACGAAGTGTTGGATATTTGTAATTCCAAATAGTGCAAGGATGAAGTCCTTGCTTATATTGGTACTGTGCGATATTTTGCTACATGATCTGTGATCCTTGATATAGAACAACAAGTCTATGCCAATTTGTGCTGTTGTTTATTGATATATGTATACTGCATGTAATCTGAATCAATCAATGTAACAAAGAAATTGTCTTTTTGGACTTCAAACCTATATAACATTAGAGCTTTCAAATTATCTGCACTGAACTTGTGATTGAAAGCCATTTTTATCTGGTGAAAACGGCATGACGCTACCCGAAGTCGTTACAACACCAACCACTTAAAGACTTTGTATTTTACTTTGCATTTCTTTCTAACAACTCTTCTTGTGTTCGATCTCTCTGACTAAATCATTTTCAATGTCGTTAATGTTTTGCACTCTAAAATTAAGATTCTTATTGTCTATCGGCGGCATACGATATAAAGGTGTATTTATGATTTTGCTTCACTAAATCTTAAAGAGCCAACGATGACACTTTGGGCATTGAGCATTTAAATCTTCGTGCTTTCTTTGATCTATCAAATCTTGAACAGCAAAGTATGTTTTCTCTGGACAAATAATAGATCCTTGATAGCCAGTAAAAACAGATTTAAAAAATTATAAAATGCTATCAAGAAAAAATATTGAAGAGTATAACATAAAAGTTTAATTATTCAAGATTGCAAACTTTATCATTGAGAAGATTTTGAATAACATTCATTGGTCTGTGTTGTCTCCTTTTTGTCTCACTGTTTTCCTCGTAAGGTTTCATCACACGATATCCAGCTGCCTCTGTAATGACAACTATCGTAAAATTTGTGGTCAGAAGCACAAATGCATCAACAAGTGCACATTTTATTTATCAACTTTTGTTTCATTAGTTTATATGTTCTCCCAATTCTCTGCTTCTTTTTAAAATGTCTCCTTCTGCTAGGTGTTTCTTCGAAACAACAATATGTTTGAATTTTATTAAACTAACACTCAGTGCAGACAGAAGCAATGCCAATTTCAGTGACAAAACAACTGTGAATTGTTTGATACTAATTGCGGTAATGTAATCATCTTTCAGTTCATTTTTGTAACTATCTAAATTATCGATCGGAAGAAATGTGCTAACCAATGATTTCACAGTTTAAATTACAACGCCTGAGAATTATCTGGAAAATTTGGCAGCTCTAGCATTGACAAAGATTTCTTGTCTTCTTGATTTGTTTCGAGTCAACCATTTTCCAACTATTTTCAGTTAAATATGTACCAGTTATCGGTTTGTATGCTCCATTTGCAATAGCAATATGCAATTCCTGTTTGTACTCTACAGTTTCTGTATAAGTGCAGTTATTGCTATTTTTTTCTTCGATAAATCCCAATCTTTTTCCACGTGTGCTACATCCATTTATTTGCTATTTAAATAATCGAGTGGTGACGATTTTGATTATTCATTTGAAAGTCTGTTGTATGAACATGATGATGTAATAGATGCATACGATTAAATACAAAGCAGAGCAAATTTTGAGACGTTTGGAAGATGTTACTCGACATGAAGGCGCTAGTTTTTCATGCCAAGTTCTCGAATAATAAAATAAGAACGAACACAAAAGGTGGCCTTGACATGAATGAATTACAGTACAACTTGGAAAGAAATAACCTTAATATACAAAACAAAACACTTTATTTTGACAAACCTGATGGTAAAACAGTTCAAAGTTCGATAAAAGGGGACATCATAACAACGCTAGCACCAGGACCATAGCAATCCAGGCTGGAATGGAGGTGTTGCTACTTATTTACGAGACAGAACTTAAATATAACTTAGAACCTATTGTTTTTAAAAGAGTACCAATACAAGTACTTAAGGAAATAGAGAAGTAAAAAACAGAGTAATGAGCCATTTGATGAGACTGTAATTAGCGAATAATATGAAACAATTCAAAACGAATTGCTGCCACCTGCAGCGAAAAGATTGTTCACTACACACGACGAAAGACGCACTACACTACGAAAAGATTATTTACTACACAAGAGGAAACATAATTAAAGGATTATGCAAATGCTGTAGAAGTCCTTAATTCAAAAATTGAATATGTGAGAGCTGATGTTGAAATGCATGAAAAACAAAATGAGGACATAAGAGTGATATCAGAAGAAAAAAAAACATATTCAAACAAAACGTTTACATGCAAGAACTGCAAGTGTTGATATAATCAATGCCATTGCTGTAGATATTGAAACAATTGTTACACCCATTTTGTGAAACAGTTGTTTCAACTTTTCACCTAATGGCAATTTTTCTCTAACTTTTCAATTGATTTTTTTGAATATTTTCTCTCCAATTCATATCCAACTGCGTTAAATGTTGAACAGTGGCGCTCTTTAACTTTCATTACATTCTATAGCAATTTTTTTAAAAGGTTTAGTAGATGGTGGAGGAACAAGTTGAGGTAGTGCTCCATCAAGATAGAAAGATGATTCATTTGTTAACAAAATTAAAGTTGGCTTAATAAGCATTGACATTTATTGCTCAGAGTTAGCGGTGAAAAGGAAATGTCAATTTTACCCGGTATAATAGGTAGTATGATACGCTGGGTTTTAAAACAGTTGGACAGGATGTTTATTTCCTATCTGAACATGTTACTTTACTTATTTCGGCATAGTTGGCTTGTTATTAGCATTTTTAATCACAGGTCTAAACAAAGCATCTAATAGAATTCGCTAAACTAGTCAACATAGGTGAATCAGAGGTTCTTAATTCTCCGCCACTACTATAGCGGCTCCTGCAACTATTAGTACCAACATAAATGGTTGATTGTTTATTTAATGATCAATATTGTTTGTTATCGTTTCGACATTACCATGTGTCATCGTGTCAGCAATTTGAACATCTGAGTATCTTGTCGTATTGACAGATCCGATGGTAGAATTATCATAAACCATCTTTTCGTATTGACAGATCCGACAGTAGAATTATCATAAACCATCTTTTCTACAATATTTTGATTTACTTTGTCTTCTGTTTTGTCTTCTACAATTTATTGTTGTATTGTCGCTTATTGATTCTCAGATTTCGGAATATAACCGATACTTGATGTATCTACATTAATAGTCGGATTCAATCCAATTTTAAACAAGTCGTTTTATTTATGTAAATTGTTATTGTATGCGATGATAGTATTCAATTTGATACCCGTGTCACTAGGCAACGCAAAGATACTGTCACCGTCAACAGCGTAGTCTAATTTCACGTATGATTTTGATATATAGTCCTGGATTGTTTCATAGTATTTTACTCTGAGTCGTATTCGTGACCTCCAAAAATGAATAGCTTCATTTATTTGTTAGCAGAGTCTTGAACAATGGAACAGAGCATGTAATGGATGCTTTGTTTCCAACTTGTGCACCTAATATGCAGATTACATAAGACCTTATAATTTGATTCAATCCGGCTATTCCCTAGTCTGTCAATCCCTTGCTGTCTTGCAAAATGAAGTAAGTCCAGCCTGTAGGTTGATCTTTGCCTGCCATATAATTGATTTCATCACCTGACAGAGTTTTCCAATATTCATCATCAGGTGTGGGCTCCCAAAACTTTGGTGTACTGTTTTATATTCTTTTTGCTCATTATCGATCTAGTATTTGTTGTTTTCCCTTGATGTATCCACATTCATGCTTTGGTGGTATTTAAAGTTGTTGCAGAGCAAATTAAGTTGGTTCATATATATGATGTTGTTATCTGGTTTGAATGCATCGTCATCAGATAAGGGTATTCCACAATGAGACAGCAGTTTTCGCACCTTGAAATCAACAAAATTATTCATATTTGGCTAATTCTGTGCACTTTTATCTATTTACTGCCAGTATGATAACCCACAACCACATGTTTACATTCACACTGCTCAGTTTAATCGATTCTGCTAAATTCTGTTGTCACACTATGGTTTGTATCTTTTCATAGTCATTATTGTGATATTTTAAAGTGTAGTTATCAAAACTGGTGAAAGGTTTGCATGTGAAAAATTTAGTTCTGGTATAGTAAATTTGTATCTCCCTAAATGCAGTTGCTGTGTTAGCTTGGGTAAGATCAATTAATCAATCTATTGTATTAAATTGAATGGCAAAGATTATGGTTCTTTGCTTGTCTGTTTGTTTTTTGTTGTTGTTGTTTTATATTTTTGTTTGTTTAGGGTTGTTGTTGTTGTTGTCGTTTTAATCTGAAGTCTATGTATGTATCGTCATCAGGTAATTTTAAAAAAAAATATTCAGACATCCGTTTCTTTTGGGATTTTTTTTTGCATCTGGAAATAAACATGAAATTTTTATGGTGATTTGAACAATTCTGGTACATGTTTTGTCTGCTAAATGCCAGTAGTGTATCCTACAGCCAGAGGTATCAACACATACTGCGCAGTTTAGTTGATTCTAACAAAATATCATGTCGCACTATGCTCTGTATCTGTTCATAGAGTTATCGTTGTAACATTGTAAAGTGTAGTTATCAATGTTTCATGGCTTGTATGTGAATTCAGTATAGGAATATATACCTCACTAAAAACGTTTGTTATGTTAGCTTGGTTAAGGTGAGTCAAAAAATTTAATGTATTTAATTCCATGGCAGAAGAAGGCTAAGACTGTGTGTTAGTCTGTTTTTCTTTTAATCTGAAGTCCATGTATCTACAATAAAGTGTTAGCTTTTGCTACCCCACTGTTCAGATCATACAAACAGCATGTGTGTCTTTAGCACAATTAAAAATATTAATGTGCCTCTATTTACTATTTTCCCACATTCACATTTAACTTTTGTGCTTCTCTCTCTCTCTCTCTCTCTCTCTCTCTCTCTCTCTCTCTCTCTCTCTCTCTCTCTCTCTCTCTCTCTCTCTCTCTCTCTCTCTCTCTCTCTCATCTGTTCATTTCCTCTTCTGTAATGCCAGTTTAATCTCATTGATTTCACACACTCTTTACATATCTGGTATTTTGAATTTCGTTTGTCCATTTCCTCTATTAGTTTTTCTATTTTGCACTTGTAACATTTTACAACCGATCGCACTTCTAGTGCACCTTATTTATGGCACAAGTGTGTCTCAGATATTGATTGTACCAATTATTTCAAAAGTGTAAATTCAATCACTACAAATTGTTAAGTTAATGAAAGTTATGAAAATTTGTATCTCTAAACTCTGTATATTTACATTCCGTTAAAAGGTATATTTTACTTCGTCTATGTAGTGTAAAAACTCTTCCCATATCAACTGAGTTTTGTTAATTTTGTGGCAAGTTTTTGTGACAGAAGGTTTTTATAGGTGTGCTAAAATTGGTCATTGTAAAAATGTGTCCAGAAAAAATTTGTATACTTGGTGGTGCGCTCACATGAATGCTAAAACTTCATTGAAATAAATTTAAAAGACGTTAAATGTCCTCCTGATTGAGTCAATACTTATGTGATTTTCATTACCTTTTGTTTTGTTCATAATCTCATTAATAAGTTTGTAGTCTTTTACATGGCATTTTATTTCAGTTTTCTTGAGATGTAGTTTGAATCAATTTCATATTTGTGAATGTTTTTTCTTTTCATTTCTTCCGTATGTTCATTTACTAATTACATTACTAGGGACTTTGTATACATTGCAGTGGCCTTATCACGTTTTATATGTGTACCATTTTTTTTTTTTACTAGCGATGTTTTGGATGTACTTTCCTTTTTCTCGCTCGTGTTACTATCATCCTAAATTTTTTTTTTTTTTTTCTGCTTTTCTACATCTATTACATTCTATAAACTCATTATCTTTCACAGACTTAAAGTCTTGATGCTCTTTAATACTTCTATCTATCTGCTCTTCTTAAGTCATCTCTGAAGGAGAAGTGTCATTTATTTAATGGTATAATATTTTCAACTGCTAATGGTTCGTCATATCCTTTTCATTTTACAAGTACATACGTTTTATCATTACTCTTTTGGTCTTCAGAATAGTTTCAACTTTATATATGTCATCTTGTTTGTTCCCTGAAGTTAGATTCCCATAGGTATCCGTGTAATGTATTGTTGTCAATGATGGATTTTCGCTTTTGTAAAAAAAACACTTACTTCGCAGCTTGGAATGATGTAATCCCTAAATGTTGACGTCATTTATATGGCGTCATTTGTTTTGCCTAAATGTATCGTAGAGCTTTGAACTACGAATTTGTTGCAAATTCCGTCTTTTATTAAATAATAAAAACGACAAATGCTTTTGAAATTTTAAGAATTGCAATAACAGTCACATGAAAGAAAATGATAATCTCAATTAAAAGTATAAGAGACCTCAAGCAATCACTAGCCGCCGCGCAGTTTTTCTGTTGCGGAAAATCCATGTGGTGTCAATAATTGTGTCATACTGAAAACATTCACTCACCAACATTCACTTTTCTCTGTGTATTTGTTAAGAGATATATGTGATCTTCAACCTGTGCAAATTTGATAAATATTTAAATACTCTTTTAGCTTTTATTTTATGGATAAATGTTGACAGGTTTCTTCTTTGCATAGTTTTCTATCTAATGACCCTAACTTGGGATACATTTTTTAATATGAGCAGCGCAAGGAACCGCCCACCAACCTATACATTTTTAAGTGATTCTGGATTGCTTGGGCCCTTAGCCATGTAAAAATATAAATATTTCTACAAGTTAATTACTCCAACATTTTACAAGCAATCATCGTAAAGTCGCGTTACTCTTATACATCATCACATTTTTATCGTGACCGAAAGCAGATACTAATAATAGGAATCGCTGACCATTTCACTACAGCAATTAAAACTAACAATTAGTATACTTTTCACATCTTTTCTAGGAAGTGTGAATTACTATAGAAGCCGATATAGGATTTTAGGTTGTGGAAACTCTGCAATTCACTATATTTTTACATTTAGTTTTGATGCGGTGATATTTTATTATTGCAGTAGTGACATTTAAAATTGTAAATAAATATTAAAATATCAAATGTTTGATGAGAGCGAGGCCAGGTGTAGAAAATGGGTTTATGCCTTGTGATTATTTTTTGCCCACCATGGATTAAAACAAAATTAGTTTTATGATTTTAGCTTCAGATAAATGAAAGATCTATACTTTGGGACACGCTTCCACGCTTTTCTCTTCTAAGAGTGCGCCATTTAAGCAAAGAATTTAATCGTTAGCCACGCGGATAATTGTCTTGTACGAAGAAACTAAAACGAACGACTGCCTCCCAAAGGGTATTTTTTTAATTAATCAAATTGGACAGAATACACGTACCTACAATGGCAAATTGACCAATCCTTATAAAAGATATCATGCTTAGCAACAGGCCGGGAGAAACCTGTGATATCAGAAGTAATTTGTCAAACCTGAATCTATGATAAACCAGATATTTCTCGGGAAATGTAGGATAACAAAATATGTCGCATGGTTAGATAGAAAAACCTGGTTTATCAGAGATGAAGAAGGCCTGGGAGTACATGTCAAGCCCACTATCGAAAATTTGCTGTAAAACGTGACATTGATCCCAAGGTCAAATAATTGAGCAAGCACGTTGCAAAATGAATCGTCTTAGCTTAATTGTAAATCAATCCAGGCATTAACAAAATCCATCAGGGGATTTAGGAAATATGAACAAATAGATAAACTTTAATAAAAACCGTAACGAAATTTTTATATGAGTCTGACCTTGATCCCAAGGTCAAAAGACAGAATGAAATGTCTTAACTTCTCAATGATTCATGCCACGTATGAAGAAATTCTGTCATGGCGTTTAGGAAATATATGCAAACGAAAAACGTTAATCAAAAACAATAACAAACTGTTGACCTCGACGACGATGACGCTGGAAAAGTGACTGCAATGTCTCGCTTTCCGAATTAACGTGGGCTCGAGAAAAGTTGTTCTTTCAAAATCTATGACAGAAAGAACAATTGCAGGTTTTTCTGATTTTTTTGTGTCTGTACAAAACGCTTACAATATACCCGGTTTGTATCCTACTATCCAATATTTCGAATTAAAACCTAGGAAAAATAATATAGAAAACAAGAAGAAAAAGAAAAAAAAGGTTTTCTCATCACCTTGCGATATCAAGAGAAAAAACAATATTTTTAAAATCGAAAACATGAAATATCAGCCAGGTTCAGCTTTAGCTCTCTCATCTTGTGTGTAATACGTTGTAAAGCAGGAGCAAAACGAAGTTATTGTATACCAAATACATAGAACTTACAACAACAAAAACACGGATTTTCTTCTGTTATCGTACGTTTTTCTTGAAAAACAGTGCTTTTTCTGATATAGCAGGTTTCTCCCCACGAAATTTACAACATTTAAAAAAAAAACAAACTAGTATATCATTTGAAAAACCTGTTTTGTTTTTCAAAGTATACCTAGTTTTCTCTGAGAAAAAAAGGTTTTACGATTTGAAAAAATACAGTTTTTCTTGGATTAACCATGTTGTATAATTATTATGCATTTGGCTTGTTCGTTTGTTACATTTGATTTGCACAACTGACAAGCCAAGGCCAGGATTTTTTGTATCTATTTGAGTGTAATCGACTAAAGGAGCTTAACGTTAGATAATGTTCCATTTTTTTCTCAAATATAATTGTATATAATAAAGAAAAGGACGAACAGCGGCTATCTTTACTTCCCTTCGGAAAAGTTATATCGGCAGATAATTCTTCCTTACAGAAAAGGTCATCTTTTCCTCGTCCTTTTAAGTAATAAATTTCAGTATCATATCTTTTTGTTTCTTCACGAAATTCTCTTTTAACCACTTGTTTTAACTCATACAGCAGTTTTGATCCACAAAGAAAACGTCATGCTCTAATTTTGTTAGTATCAAAAGGGGAAGGAAACCATCGACTGACGAAAAGAACTTTGGAATGATTTTTTCATGGCTCTGTCTGTGAAAACTCATCATAATATATTCATATTATGACGTCTACTTGCTGAAAAACCGAAGAAAAAAAAAGATCAAGGAACATTTTCCAATATTTGATTCGGAAACGCACCTGTAACAATATTAAACCACATACCAGACAGCAGTGTAGTTGTTATTTGTAAATGCTTTTGTGCGTATCTCTTGATATTCTTTCCCAAAACAAGTTCTGTTTTTTTTTTTCTCTCTATGTCTAGAATGACTTTTCTCACACATTCAGCATCATAAACCTGTAATCAGATCAGGCTGATGTGATGCTATCTTGAATAATTTTTCCTCACAAAAAATATTGATACAATAGTGACTGACCATGTTATCGACTTATTCTGCGTGGTGTTGTCACGGAGGCACTTACATCACGGGACCAAAATGGCCTCGCAGCTCTTAAATTATATATTCATTTTTCTGGTATTTTACCGTTGAAATCCATTTAATCGTCAGTTTTACAAGTAATTTTAATTTAGAAATATACTTAAATCTGTGAGTAAATGATAATCATTGAGTATTCTATTTTGTATTCAACATGGAAAATTTTTTACAACAGGGGAATCTTTCACATTTGCTCGAAAAACTTTAGGTGCACAAGCTTCAAAGGTAGTGTTTGCAATGGATAAATCTTTACACAAATTTAGAAATATCCCCCCAAAGGTAAAATGTTAAAGTTTTGAAAGTGAAAATAATCTTCAGGGGCTACGGAACGACTTTCTTTTTTGGCCTATCTTGACTCTGTCTGTCTTGGAGAAGAAGAGGTAGATGGTGTTGGATAGGGATCCGTCATGTCCTATTCAAAATCGCTAGGGTGAACTTCTGACAACACTTCTCTGAGAGTATATGGTGGCACAGAACATCGTCTTCGCTTTGCTTCTGGTCTCTCTTTGGAAGGGTGTGACCGTTTCAGGACGATGAACGATTTAAGTTTGATTGACTATAGTTACTTCTCTCTCCTTATATAAGAGTCCCCCGTATGTAAGAAAATACACTCATTCAGTTTCAATCTGTAAAGATGGAAGAGCCACACCAGATCATTTTTGGTCAGAGATTTACAGAGAATCATTAGAAAATACACCTGTAACAACTTATGGAGAGACTCCAGACTACTTCTCTTGAGATAAAAGTGAAGATACCTGTCCACAACGTCAAAGAAAATGAACATCTAAGACAGGAGAAATCAAGTCCAGAGACAAAAGTAAAGATACCTGTTATCATTGTCAAGAGAAAGGACATTGGTCTTCAGAGTGTCAAAAGAAAGTAAAGCAAGAGAAAATAGAGGAGCGTTCAGATGCAGAATCAACAGAAGAACCAGCGACGAAATTTAAAGCACGACAAGCAGAAGAAACAACAGAAGAACCCTTACAAGCGAACAAATTTAAAGCAAGACAAGCAGAAGAACTTTACTTGATCTTACAAGAATCGGATCGGGTGAATAGTGAGTGTCCGTAATAAGTAGGTCTGCTCGCGTACATTTGCGTTTTTTCTGTATGTTTTTTTGTTGTTGTTGTTATTGTTTTGTTTTTTATTACATACACATTTTCTCGTAGAATTGGTTGTGTATTGAATTTTTAAAAATAATCGCTTTCAACAACATGGGTGAGTTGACGTGTAGCCAAGATCGTTCTTTTGGACACACACTGTCCAGTCAGTTTTGTTTTCTTCTCTTTAATTTTTCAGCCTGACCTTTAAGAAAAAAGGAGGATTGGTAAAGTTCACGAAGCTGTTTTACGAGTACAATAAAAACAGTTACCTCCTATATAATTGTAAAGGACAATAACAGCAACAAAAACGACGTGAATAACGTAGTGGATTTTATAATGTCTAAAATCATTTGAACGTCATGGATATATACATGGATTCATATACATCTTGTCCATTAAAAAGTGCTTCCACATACAAATTATTAGTGAATATGTTGCGTTTTTTTATTCCTATATATTCCTCATACATTTCGTATAATATTATTTAATGATAGTTGGCAGACCAAAATATGACCAGTCTGTCCGAACACCTTGAACGAGAATTTTACCGTAAAAATAAAACAAATGGCCATATTCTTTCATTAAAGTTTTAAATCTGAAATACGTCATGATTCACACGTTAGGACAACAATTCGTTATTTAGTTTTGTAAAATTTTTCATTAGCCCAGTGTGGTACTTCTTCAAAAATTACTGAAGACGTCAGTCGGACTGTTTTGTTTAAACGCAATCCAACTGATTACCCCTGCCAGCAGAAATCACACAGCCTAGCACAAAGGATACCTTAATTCCACTTAAAACCCGCCCCGTGTCAGATAGCCACGAAACAACGATATATATATATATATATATATATATATATATATATATATATATATATATATATATATATATATATATATATATATATATATATATATATATTGCGTTCAAAGTATCATTCTTACAAGTTAGATTATTTATTTGAGCACTGATCTAGAAACACTTACATATTTTCAAGTCTGCGTTGTTAGTTTTTGGGCAGATGCTAGTTCTACCCGCATCCCAGGGTTTTGCTCCTGTTTGTTCTCGGTAAAAGTCTTGTTGACACGGCTGATCCCTGTCGCGACGGCTGTGGTAATAGACAAATTACCCTCAATACTAAACCTCTCTTTTTGCACATAAATCATCCCTGAATGGTTCATTTTTTACCTTCAACCACAAAGAGCTTCCAGCGGCCAGGTGACCATCTTGTAATTGAGATAGGAGATAGACATCATTATACGGCCCGTGGCTTTTCTCAGTACAAATCAAACCCATTCAAAACCTATATTTCAAGCTGAATTTGATCATACGAATGTGATTTTACTGATTGTTATAAATCCCTGGCACATTTAATTAAAACTACCAAGTTTTTATATCATATTTCCATCTGATATGAAGTTCATTTTAAATGCAAATACGCGAGGTTTACAAGAAAATTTGAAAGTGCTAATTTACCTAATTGTAAGTGGTTATTATTCAGCCTTTATTAGCGAGAAAGAACGCGAAATATTTATTTTCTGCTCGATTCCTAAATATTGAGGAATACTGTCAATGAAGCACTTAGTATTATGATAAAACCATAGAATTTAGTCGATAGTAACTGCCTTGATGTTACACAACAGACGTGGCGATTTATTTTGTGGTTGAATTTTGTTATGGATACAATACAAACAGCCTATAAAACGAATAAATCCTCCATTTGCTTTAGGTATCATCCACACTTGCTTGAATAGGACATTTTGTCTTTATTGACTAAAAATGGAGAATTTCTCCTTCCTTATTGCATTTATGCAGAGTAAGCTAACAGCAACTTTAAAAGTTGAGCTCAACCTTATATATGATACTAACTAATTAAGTTATCGAAGTTCTGAGTTACAATATGTGTATATATATATATATATATATATATATATATATATATATATATATATATATATATATATATATTACTCCTTGACGTCCCGTAAGCTGACCTTTGTTATGTCGAACTATTCTGTTACTCTGGCAGACTAACAGTTGAAGCCCCGTCATTGGTCATAGCTACTAAAATAAGGTGGTACAAGGTTATGTTGAATGACATAGTGGAAATATTATCAGGTACAGGTCGCTAAGTTTAATGATAAACACGTTTTGAAATCGCATTCATTTAACAAAAGTATTGTATTTTCTTGCAACGCTTTAGTCTGACTATTTATTTGCCATTTCTCAATCGCTTTGGCGATCCAGTAATAATAAGATATTTTCTGGCTTTGTCATTAGTGATCATATTTGCTGTGACATTTTGTCGTCCGCATTCCAGATATCAAAAGAGAAAAGCTCCAATATGAGCATAAAATGAGAAATACTTTAGGAATTTAGATATAGTGGACAATATTAAATGTATTTCTTAGCATTTAACGGCACGTCAAAGCAATAATAGCAATATGGTGCCGATGGACAATATTACAAGTTGTATTATTCATCATGTATGGAAACAAAAGATCGTTTGCTCCGAGGAGTGTTTATATGGGTTAAGATTTATCTTTACAACAACTGTGAACAGATGTAAAAGGGCGAAACATACAAATCGCATGCAATAATACTATTTTATAAAAGTGCAATAAAAGAAGTAACAACTGAATTATTGTTAGGTATTCAAACTGCAAAATAGACTTTAAACAGGAAAAATGTAGAAAAATAAAATAAGAAAAGAAAGATTCATGCCATATGGCTTGACACACAGCATCAAGGGCACCCCGAGTTTACTCCTGAAAGCTCTCCCCCTATACTGACAGACAATTAAAAAAAAATAAACAAAGTGAACATAGGCGAATCTGCTCATGTATTTAATTTGCATTCGTCTTTCTCGTTCATGCCAACATTTTTTTAACCATTAGAGTGCCTTATTGTAGTATGACATATATATATATATATATATATATATATATATATATATATATATATATATATATATATATATATATATATATATATACACGCCGATAAATTTGTGCCACTAATTTCTCATTTACTGTATGCTTCTTCAGACACAAAATATTTTGAACGAAACATATGACGTCTACATATTTATAAACAAGTACGTCATTGACATAACGTCATAAATTATATGAAGTAACATAACAATCTCATATGTATATCGGGATCAGAAAGATACATAAGTCTCTAATGAAAACTGTTATAAATATATAATTGTATGTATGACATTTTAAATCGCCACGTCTGTTGTTTAAAATCAAGGCAGTTACTATTGACTAAATTATATGGTTTTATCATAATACTAAGTGCTTCATTGACAATATTAGCGTTCTTTCTCGCTAATAAGAGGCTGAATAATCACAAGGGTATTACCAACTAGTCAATTACCAACTAGTCTCTTCCGCCCCTTTTGATATGTCCACATGCTCGTTGCCTTACCCTTGCCTTTCATTATATTTCAGACACGCCACGAAAGGTGCAAAACAAAAGAAGCACAATATCAAGCCAACAGATCCGTAAAACATAGTAAAGGATGGCTGATTTAGCATAGTAAAGGATGGCTGATTTAGCATCTGTGGTTTGTCAACAACTTAAATAAAATTTGAACAAGATCACTATTGGTGGAAATGGATATAGTGTCTTGATTGAACTCTACTTTCATATGAAATTCATTAAATTTTCAATTCATTTTATTATTAATTCTGAAGTGACAAATTATCCTTCATCTGCAATTTTGTGGGGTATTGGTTTGCTACACAATCTATAGCCAATAAATCAATCTAAGTATATTTTGAAGAAAGAAAAAAAAATAGAATATTTCCATTTCAACAAAAAATAGTTATTTCCTAAAAATAAAAGCTGTTTTAAAATCAACACGCGAAATTGAATGAACTTTTGTTTGCAATAGTCTGTGCTTGAAACCTGAAGTCTGAATATTATATATGTATAAAAATAAATTGAAAGAAAGGAATTAATTGTTCATTGTAGACGACATAGATTTTCAAGGAGAACAGATGAAATAGAATATTTATGAAGCAGACGTAATCTCCTTTTTCGGACAACACTAGGGACATCTCTTATTTGAAAGATAAATGGATACTCTGAGACAACAACAATTGCATTCATTTGAACAGAGAGAAGAAAGAGAAGTAAATAATATCCAAGATGCCTTTAAGGCCCATATAAGAACTAATTACGACATAAAATATCGACGAGAAAGATAAAACTTTTGACAACGACTAAGCGTTGTGTGACAAAAAAGTCCTTTAGAATATCAAGTGCAATTTCATACAGGAAAACTTTCATTACTAAGATAATTACGTTGAACAGATATATCAGAAAGCATCACTGTAAAACGCCTTACATTCAGTATCAACTGATTATTCCTATATCACTCCGATCTAAAGAGTATTGGCATGAAAAATCCAGACTGGCGCGAAATTTCAACTTACATCTTGTCATTTTTGGCAGTGTTTTGAGCCTCGTAATTGTCTTTCTTCAATGTGGAAAATGTGCTTAAGCATTCTTAATTCACGTACATTGAGCAATACGTAAGGTTTATACAAATACAAATAACACCGGTTGTGAAACAAGATTAGTGTTGTGAAAACGGGAAGACCTCAATGACCTGATGGGTTTTCACAGGTCAATTGCTACTCCAACCTGAAGATTACAATACTGCACCTGTCTCTTGCCGCAAGTGGTATTCTATTGACACTTGAGTATTACTCGATGTTCAGTCTACAAGCAAATATTGTAACCAAGATTTACTATTATCGAAGCCGCATTCATTCGGGCCGAAACGACTTCGAACAAACATCTCGACTCCGGTGCGAATAATCAGAAGGAGAAATGCTTGCTGTTACCTGTTTTTTTTTATGTTATCCACATTGAGCTAAATTTGCAGAATGCAGTAAAATTTTCATCACTTCCAAAGTTTCCAAGTAATAATAAAGACATGATGATAGTTCTATTGCATAATGTATTGTGCTTGAAATACGTGCATTCATTATCCACAATTGTTGTGCAAATAATGTCCAAAATTTTTGAATTATGTATTTTGTCAGTCCAAATAAATAGATCTAGTAATAAAATAATTACATTTTTACCGTCTTAGAGTGCTAAATAAATGTACTGGAAAATTAAACAGGTAAAGATCGCTTAGCAAAACTACTTAAGGGAACCGTTTTCCTAGTTTTTTATATAATTAATTTTCCTCATTTTCTTGAAATGTCGGTCAATTGTCAGTTTATATATCCTTACTCGGACCCCATTAGCTCCCATATATCTTTGCTTTAAAAGCTTTCAATACTGTTTTGAATATCATGCGTGCTTGATTCTTCTTCTTCTTCTTCTTTTGTTTTATCTCACGGAGAAGTCCTATATGCTTTCATGGTTTTAAAACAATGTTCTTGTTAGATACAGCCCCCCATCTTGGTTGTTATTGGGTGCTTAGTATAAAACAATTCGTGCTACACTACTAAGACAATTCAAACTTTACAACCAAATAAGGCTGGCTTGTACATTTAGAACACAATCATAAAGTCTGATCTGCTGGAAATATGGAGTGAAAGCCAAGTATCGTTAATAAAACTAAAGTTTTATTATCAAGCTACGATGAATAAGGAAGTTGTAGATTATGGCCAAATTTTATATTAAATTTTAATAATTTACACATTTATTTATTTATTTATAATTTATTTTTGCTTGTGCAGTATTTTCATTGTTCATAGTTTACTCAGTTTTGTGCAAATAAAAGTGAGCGAAATATTGCAGATGTAATATATATTATTATATATTTCGTAATGAGATATTTAAATTTATCAGTGGGAGAAAAATGATATCGCCACAGTGGCGATATCACTTTTGGAACTACTTTATTTTCCCATTAAGGAAATATATCTGTTCTTACGAATGTTATTCAAATCTGTATTTCCATATTTAGGCCTATTTCATTTTTGTTCTTCTTCCGCTCTCTCTCTCTCTCTCTCTCTCTCTCTCTCTCTCTCTCTCTCTCTCTCTCTCTCTCTCTCTCTCTCTCTCTCTCTCTCTCCATCATGATGAACAGATCCTAAAATGTGTCAAGACTGTAGACCCTCTAGTATACATTTATTTAATCAATAAGGGGGCGCCATACAAAAATGCCCCCAAACCGAACTCCAAACAACAAAACTAAGGCTCAATGGCGCAGCCTAAATTGAGTTTTGCACATGTCCACACAATACGTCTGGTGGATTATAGTAGACTTCAAGCATAAACCTTTTTTAAATTAGTTTTGCGTATGAATCTTGCAAATTATTATTAATTGAACTTACATGCATTATTGCTATTCGATATTCTGTCACCCATACAGTATCATATGCCTTTAACTCGCTACGACAAAGGATATATTTTTAGGAAAAACGCTTGGTTAAATATAGTAACAAAAATGTTTAAGTAGTGATTCTACCTCTCAACCCAATTATTATCATGTCCGAAAACGATAGACAAATCGGGCATTGATGAGTGTTGATTGCAAACCGAAATTAGGTGACAATCGTAATTTGGGTGTAGCGTCTGTTACCAGACTAGACTGCAAGCTTGCCAAAGCCACAAAATTTCGCATTTAAATGCAACATTAACAAAATAAGAAACCAAAATCCCAACAAGTAAACTCACAATGATTAAAATCTTTTGTTTATAGATGTTACGCTTTAAAATCTGTAGGATATGACTGCTCTGTTATGTTTCTACAGTGTACACACCCCAACAATGTTTACTGTATCAATCCGCGCAAGAAATGTGTTAAAGAAAATAAAACTCTTCATTTGCGTTTGAAAACAGTCATTAATTTGACAAAACATTCAATTTGAAGCCATCGGTTTGTACAAGCTAAATTTGCAGCGGTTAATCGCATTGACACAGAATGGAGAAAAAAATCCATCCAAATCGAGAATTTTTGCCTTAAAAATATAAAATAAAATGAAAATCTACGCGTTTTGTCTAGTAGATATAAGGAAATATTTCACTCGTGAAGTGGAAACATTTTGTATTGTCACTCGTTGCGTCGCCACTCGTAAGAATTCACCGTTTCCCACTTCATTCATGAAATATTTCCTTAAATTTACTCAAAAAACATAGATATCATCTTTTCATATTTTTTAGTTTAAATCACATAAGATTTTTATTATGGTAAATGGAAGGTAATGTCAAATATTGGTTGAAATGCAAGACTTAAAATGATTATGCAATTAGCTCTAATTGACATTTGTGCTCAGATCTCTAAAGGCAAAACCAATAACTAAACACATGAGAAAAATGTATTGTGTTTTATACATTCTAAGTTGCATTTTCCTTTAGTAGGCCTAATCAAGTCTCGTCAGTCTTAGTTTTATTTCACTGTTGAAGAGCGGCTTTTCTTGTTTATTACAACATTTAAAAGATTTGAGTCAGCCTTTTCATCTTAATATTTGCACTATAAATGTATTTTTTAAGTCAATTATCACGTACTATAATAATTTCCATACCATTTTTCGTGAAAGGTGTAATGTAAAAGCTCACTAAAATTGCTTTAAAATATTTTCCGTCTTTTCCGGTTGACACGTGCTTTCTATGGCTATGAATTTGGAGCCTTTTACTTGTACGATTCCTTTTCTTTTTTCTTTCTTCATTTATCTCCAGGGCGGTGACGTCTTTACAAGAATTAAAGAGGCAACAAGTTTACGTTCTGATTTATCACTTGAGATAACTGCCGCGCTCTCTATAAATTATTTTATTAGAGTCAGTATAGACCGTAGATGATATACTTGCTTAATCAAAGAAAGTCTAGACAACTCAAAACTGAGCACGCTGCATTAGGCTGTGCTATCATCACCATGTCAAATAAATTACACAGCACTGGTAATCTAAACATTTTTCACCACCAGTTCTGTAAGAAGATACCTCCAGTGTTAGGGCTGGAGATGCATAGATTGTATATTGTATATTGTATAGCATGATTGCTTGGGTCATTCACATTTTCAGTGTATGTTTTATGTTATATATATATATTATTTTCGTTTTTTTCGTTATTTTCTTTCCACACTGATGCCTTTAGTCTAAGAAGCATGAGTTTACACAAGGTACTTTTTTCTTATTCTATATCATTGTTCTACTTACAAATATATCTTTCTACATCTGACGGATTCACGGTAGAATCTTATACATTTTTTTAAAAGATATTAGACAGTTTCTAGTGAGGGTCATTAGCTTTAGGTATGAACTTGGTGAATTATCTTCTACTCAGAAAGAAGGATATGTATAGACCTTTCCCGTAGACAGTTCTTCCATATTTACCTCCCCTGTCCGCTACGTGTCTCTGACACGTCCGCCATTAAGGCACTGATTACAAGTACTGATTTTATTTATGCCTGACACGAGAAAGACTGAATTAAAGCAGATACCCCGCAAACAGTTCCATATTCCTTTATTGCTCTAAATCAACTCTATTTGCACATAAATCTTCGAATGCGTACTCTTAAATACTAGAGTAAACAATTACATCAAAATTTAAGTAAACAAAAACAACAACAATAACAAAAATACACATTAATCAGGACACTTGTGTTCACAAAGTTACGGTCCTTATTTCTGAAAAAGTATCCCTCAGGAATATTGGGAAATTACTGTCCATTTAATTTAAGTGAAGTAAGAAATTTCATTTAAAAGAAGTGAAATTTGAACTTAGAGGAATTCTAAAAATGTTACAAATTATCTGTAATAGGAAAAGAGACCGAAATGCCCTAGCAATTGGAAAATCACATATTGTATACATTTGATGGTTTCGTTATTTACTTCTTTGATGTGTAGTCACAAACTAAACACTTGTGGGCATTATGATTACTTTTCTCCTTTTCTGGAAGATTGAAAAGAAAACACAGACTATAATAGAATATTTTGAAATGTCGGCTTATAGTCTGTGGGAAGAAATAGCATGTTTTTCTCATAATGTTTATGATAATTTAACAAGTAAATAATCAACTTTACAATTACTAAGGAAAGGATCATACAGATGTAACCGAAGTATTTATAGGCACAATCGCCAAATATTTTTTACATATCGATGCGCTGTTAACATACATGCTTGTGGAAATTAATGATATTTACAGTAAATGTGTACGAATATAACTTCCACAGTATCGAGCACTATGCGATATCAGTATTGTAATAGCGTAATGTCACGTGATACAAGCATGGCAGCGCCGATTAAAACCGTAATGGAAAGGTCTATACCAAAAGGTGATAAACCTAAAGCAGTATATTGGAGACCCATTTCACTTCTAAATGCATCATACAAAGTTGCTTCTGCATGTATTGCAAGTAGGATTAAAAAAAACTGTCTTTCCCACAATTATACATAAGCATAAAATACGGTTTTTAAAAGGACGATACACTGGAGAGAACATTAGAAACTTGTATGATTGAACGTTTTACACCAAAAAGTACAATATTCCTGGACTGTTTCTTTTGATTGATTTTGAAAAAAAGCATTTGACTCAGTTGCATGGCCATTTATTGATAAAGTTATGTATTTTTTTTACATTTTTGATGAACCGATGATAAATTGGATACAATCTTGTATCGAAACATCAAATCTTGTGTAATTATTAATGGTCAAGTCTCCAATTGGTTTGGTATCGAAAGAGGATGTAGACAGGGGGATCCACACTCCTCATATATTTGTATCCTGTGTGTAGAGATTTTAGCCCATATGATACAAGTATTAAGAGAATTAAGATAGGTAATATATTCTTTCTCACTATGCTTTATGCATTGCTTTCTCTTGATGGTTCAGTGAAATCTCTAATGTCTGCTTTACATCTTTTATATCAATATTCCAAATATTCTGGTCTTATTATAACCACTGAAGAAACAAAGGTAGTTTGAATAGGAAGTAGAACAAGTAGCAACAAGAAATACTGTCTAGAATATAAATTTAATTGGGCTGTAGTCTCCAGAATATAAATTTAATTGGGGCTGTACTGAGTTTGATGCCTTAGGTACAAAGTTTTCAACTAACTTGGAAAAAATTACAACTATTAATTATCCATCTAAAATTCGTGAAATTAAGAACCTGCTAATTCAGTGGAATAAGAGATTTTTTAACTCTATATGGAACGATAACTATGATAAAAAATTTAGCTATCTCTAAAATTAATCATCTTTTATTGTCATTACCAAATCCATCTAAAATTAATCATCTATTATTGTCATTACCAAATCCATCTGAACATGTTCTTAGTGAACTAAATAACAAATTTGTATGGCATGGGTCAAAGAACAAAATGAAAAGAAATATTGCCGTGAAGGATTATCATGAGGGGGCTTTAAATATGATTGATATATATTTAAGTTTGTGAATGCGTTGAAAATTACATGGCTTAGAATAATATTGTCTGATGAATCAAAATGGAAAAGTTTGTTACAATTTTCAGTATTAAATATTGATAATTTCTTTTTAATTTGAACAGATTTTCTTAACTCAATGAAAAAGGATCTTAGACGTCTTTGAAGCATGTCGAGATGAGGAACCATTGTGATGAAGTTATTGCCATTGATCCGGCTGAACGTATGTGTGTGTGTGTGTGGGGGGGTCTGATGGTTACCTTTAACCTTTGTCTGCCGTGAAGTCATCTCTGCCATTCGCCTTTCTCAATGGAGCAACTTCATAAGCTGGATACTGCGCCAATCTTTGGCATTACCATTACAGTGCAGGTGTATTCCACAGAAATATAAAATACGCCCTTTTCTCCATTCCCTACCGGCACATCACTGTGAATTTCACATTGGATACGCAACGTGAAATGAAACATAAAGATGTACTGACAAGCTTCAGATCGGAATCAACTATGGATGCAGTCTTACCAAAGATGACCCTAATAGATGAATTAGAGGAAATTCATTATTTACTCACAAAGTGGTAGCTGAATTAGCACAAATTGACTGGATGTTGAATAGTGTCTCTGAGGTCCAAGATGGGGATGCTGTTATAAGTATAGTCTCCTCAGGAGATATATATTCTTTAGTCATTCATTTGTACTCTGTTTCACAGATCTGGCCAAGAGAATCTAATGGAAGATTTAAATATCCGGAGTTCTTGATGCTACAGAAAATGGGGAAGCTTTCAGATTATTTAAACATCACAAAGATTTTGACATTGTTGTAACTGAAAACGGGCGAAAAAAACATTGGCATCAAGATAGGTTTAGGTCTTTTTTCTGGAAAATGACTACTTCTCCAAATTCCATGGCTTTTGCACTGGAAGATACTTACATTCTCTCTGCGGTGTCCCCCGTTTCGAGACAGACGTTTCAGTATTAGTTCATGGAATGTGGAGATGGATACTAATCTTTACATGGATATTGTGAAACCAATGGACTGTCGAAAGGTTTATGATCCAACAAAGCAGAGTTTTCAGGAGGTACGGCACCTGACTGTTCAATCCAAAAAAGGACAGGCAAAGCAAAAATTAAGACACCCTCAAAGTTGGATGCCACCAGAAACCGTCATATCCAAACTATGCTGTATGATGAATGTCCAGAAAAAAATATCTGCAAACTGCAGGTCAGCCATCAGCTTTGTCGCCAGACTTTATGAATTAAGTATGTCTTGTAAGGACGCCTCCGGAGAGACTGAATATGATTATGGCCCAGACAGTTATATTGCGATGTGCGAACAATGCTTCCGATTCCCTTGGATGACCTGACTGAAAAATTGAAAAATGCAAAAGTTGTCTCCAAAAAGAAGACAAACATTGCTGAAATCCCTCAGGGACGGGCAAGGAAGAAACTGTTTACATCAACACCAAATTAAGCGTATTTTCATGCAATATGCCTAATATGGCAGACTAATAGAGATCAATTCTGTTCTCTTTTTTAGTCATCAGTGTTATTGATTGGCCGTCTCAGATTTAATATAGCATTTTCTTGTGAATTCTCTATAATTTATTTTATTTAAATCAAAATTTAAAACAGTAATTGATAATCACACTATGCACCATTTGCCCCCGGTCAGTCTGCTGGTGATGATGACCCTTTTCAAACAAAATGTCAGGTTTACATGCAACAGTGAATGAAATATTTGTAGTCATATTTAAAAGGTCTCAAATTCATGTCTGTGCAAAATTAAATATGGCCTCCATGGCAGTTATCTTCAAAAGGGGACATTTTCTTTCTATGAATATTAATTTTTAAAGTTCTCGTTTTGAAGGCCTGATAAAAATCCAAGAAATGATCACCTAAAGGTTTAGATGGTTCTAAATACCATTGGTACATTATGGTCACCTACTGGTGATAGTTAAAAGCTTGTTTTTGCCACCGCTTGAGAATGACAAATGGTATTTGCATTGAGACTCATCGTGTATTGTTTTTTTCTTTGATTCTTGTTAACTGCTTTCTATGAGACTAGAGGCAGAAAATACTGACAGATTGTCTGTGCATTATTTAACCTAAATGAGTATTTTATTTTCTGAGGAGCAGAATGTCAGACTATTGTCCTTTAATATTTTCAGGAAAAGTTCTTCCCACCGAAAAGATGAACCAAGAGTCTAAAACACATCAGCACCAAAGACTGATTTTAATTATTGGCAGGAAGTCTGTACCATTTGAAATGCTCTATATATTTTTAACTGTGAAACTGTGATTTAAGGTTTTGTAAAAATATATTCTATTAGCAAAACTTTATTTTTCCTATATATGTGATAGAGTGGGTGATAAACCTCCTAATCTATTGTATATGTGTGCTAATTGTGTGTTCCTTCTTCTGTATGTATATCCACTAAATGTATTTTGCTATATCACCACTCATGCATTGCATTTAGATATTACGATTAATTGGACTGAATTGTACAAGTGCTTGTTTTATTTTCTTAAGATATACCCGTGCTATTAATAATGAATTGTTTATACATTACAATTATAAGACATTGTTGGTTATGTTTCCGGACTCAACGTGTTCTGTTTCTTTCTCTAAGTATGAGATAAGACAATAAAATAATCTTTGTCAGGTTTTGTTTTTGTACCCCTCACAATTCATTTGTGTCGAGCCTACCTTGGCAGAAGCTTCACTTATTGATCACTTTGGTGTCCATGTCCATGTGCGTGCCCGTTCATTCATCCACACCTATATTACAATTACTGTTAAAGTTCTTTTGATTGAGCTCAATGCTAAGTTGTTTACTTTCTTGTTAAATGAAAGGTGGACTCAGCAAAAAAGGGGCCTCTTGTTTCTTATCTCTATGAGTTTTCTCCATACGCAGATGCAGACTAGATGACCTCAGAGTAATTAGTAACGTCTGTAAGATTCTCTCTTGGCCAAGGATTGGTATGCAGTTAAATCTATTAATCACTTATAATACATTTTGCGATGAATATTATCAGGACCACAATACTTTGTCATTATTAACTCTCTCTCTCTCTCTCTCTCTCTCTCTCTCTCTCTCTCTCTCTCTCTCTCTCTCTCTCTCTCTCTCGTACTTGAATGTCTCCACATAGACTTTCTATCTTTATGTGTGGAGGCATCTTGTTACAGAACTGGTTGAGAAAAATGAATAGATTAGCAGTACTGTGTACTTTATTTGACAAGATGATGATAACAAAGCCTGAAGCAACTTGCTCAGTTTGAGTCGAATAAACTACCTTTCTCATAGGATTGTAATGTTTGTATTACTGTCTTAGTTTTGCACTAGTGCCCTGCATGTCAGTATGTGTGACAGGTGTTGAAAACGTATTTTTGAGTTTAAAGACCTCTTTCATTAGAGAACTCATGACTTCACTCTCAGGTCTTTAAAATCTGATCATTTATTACACGTTTGGAGTTCAGCACTAAAGTCATGCAAAGTTCCCAACACATGGATGGCGAATACATTAACTTCGTCCTGAATACAACATATGCAAGACCACTTACGTACATGTATGATCACTAGCTTAACATCCTTCCACTCCTGAACGAAATAGGCGCATTATTTACATTTATCCTCCATGTCATAATATCTCTGCTTGATTTGTATTCTCCAAATGAAAAGAAAACTCTTCTTGAAAAGAAAGTGTGTTCTTATTCAAAATATTTATCGCGTTAGTAATGTTATTACATCTAAAAAGTTTACGTAAATTATAATTTTAACATTCCTCATTCTTTTTTTATATACAATTAAGACGTAGCTTAATCAAATATATCACTGTGTCTGGTTACATTTTTCGAGCGTTCAAATTTCGTTAATGAACTGAGCCGAAAACATTAGACGGTAAGCCCCTAAACATATTTTATCCACACCAATGCCGAAAGTCTGTTCCTAATTGTGTGTATATATATATATATATATATATATATATATATATATATATATATATATATATATATATATATATATATATATATATACATGCGTGTGTGTGTGTGTTTAAAGACGCGTGAAGTACTGCAAACGCAGTGCAGTGGCGGCGCGAGGGGGAGGGTCGAAGTGAATTGTCTTCGGGCGCCGGACGAGGGGGGCGCCATCGGGAGCTTTTTTTTACCACACACACCATTCCGCCCCCATCTAAGCACCCGGTTTCAGGGCTTAGATGGGGGGGGGGGTAGAGGTTGGCAACTGACATAAAAACTCTCTGTGGCAAAGAAGGACCGCCACTAAAAAACCTCTGTAGGGGCGCCATTAAAGAACATTGGCCCAGGGCGCCTCTAACCCTCGTGCCACCACTGTGTAAACGTCATTACGCATCAGAATACCTTTAACTAAAGAGAAATGTAATCTTTTCATCCAAATCAGTTTTAAATCCTTTCTGGGTAAGTGTTCTTATACCCTCAAAAAAGTAACGCATATGATGCTACATTATGCAAATCATTTGCTCACTAAGTTGATCCTGTAATTGCCAGGTGTTATTCATACCCTAATTTATATTCCACTCACATGAGTTTCTCTATCAGTGGTTACAGCGTGCACTCCTTTGCTTCGACCGAATATCCAAAGTGCATATTGGGATCACAGACGCCAAATATAGTCTAAAATAATGAGTAAATTGTTTTTTTTTTTTTGTTTTTTGTTTGTTCTGAATTGTTGAAGATGTAAATATCTATTTTCAAGTTCTTTTATAGAAAAGAATCTGTGATCAGTTGCCTCGTGAATGTGTGAGACTAAACAGAACGCTCTATAAGATGTCTATTTAATGTTATCCAGCACTTTGCAGACACGCTTGCCTATAATTATAATTAGCTGTAGAGTTCCCTACATTTGTTGATAAAATGCACTTTAGAGTCTTACTTGGTTTGTTTTTGTTATTTAGTGACGAGGTAATATTGGAGTAGAGTGCATTGATAAGGACACACCACGGTAGCTGACCGAGGCTGGTCCGATGCTAGAATTCGAACCCGCATCATTTCGGTCGTGAGTCCGGCACGCTAACCATTGAGCCACCGCGGTTCCTGAGTCCAAGTTGCAATAGCACAAAATTCATCAGATTTAGAAAAATGATAGAGAAAAACAGGTAAAAATTTAGTATGTATACAATATAAAGGAATATGTGCCTGACTCGATGTGATTATGGCTGTAGATGTAACATTTTCGGTATAAAAATACAAGGAAAATAGTGGATTCATACGGTTGTAGATGTAACAGTTTCGGTATAACAATACAAGGGAAATAGTGGATTCATACGGCTGTAGATGTAACATTTTCGGTATAAAAATTGAAGGGAATCAGTGGATTCATACATAATGACGGTGCATTAAATTTGATATTGCAAGTTTCACGGATAGCATGTGCACGCTTTATTTGCATGCAAACTGCCTTTAACGACAACACGTGCATCCAGGTAACTATGGCCCATTCACGTACTGCACGCCGCGCAAAGTGTCACATGCCAGAAGCGTTTAAATATCTGATTTGTTTTATTGTTTCACTCTATCTTTATACTGAAAACTGGCATCAATACAGATCTCATGCACAAGTTTCGTTTTGAATAAGTAAATCCATAGATGACGATGGTAGAGATAGAGTATCCTAACACACAGTAATATCGACAACATTAGGTAATTAACTCCAATCATTTGAAGGCCTAATTGCCAATAACTACAGAACCACCAATACTTTTATTTTTTTATTTATTTATTTATTTATTTATTTATTTATTTATTCACTTTTAAACATAACAAAGAATATTAACATGAGATAAGCATACGAATTTGAAATCTCGCCTCTGTCACCAATACGAAGTGTTTTCCGCCAAGCGGGACAAATCAGGTAACTCGTAAGACTGCAGGCACGGTGCAGCCAGCAATATTTTTATTAATCATGTGGGTTTTGTTAATTTCAGGAAATATAATATACACACTATCAACCGATTGTCTACATTTATGCACTATTTAAAATGAATTGGGGGATTTAAATAAAAAAACAACAAAGTTATTTAAGAGTTTAATGTTGTTTTTGAAGGGAGTTATGTAAGCTGTGTGATTCGGCAACTGACAGTTTTATACTACGATCAACGAAAAAAAAAAAAAAAAAAAAAAAAAAAGTTCATCATATGAATACTTGTTTAATGCTTCTGGTACGTAGCCATTTATAAGACAGGGGATTCTCCATCAACAACGTAAGAGCTGCGTCAACATCAAACAAGTAATTCCAATAATAGTCTCCGATCTAAGGTTTTGAACATTCCACAGCATGGTCTTAATATTTTATCTATATGGGTACATGTATTCCACAGCATGGTCTTAATATTTTATCTAAATGGATACATGTATTCCACAGCATGGTCTTAATATTTTATCTAAATGAATACATGTATTCCACAGCATGGTCTTAATATTTTATCTATATGGGTACATGTATTCCACAGCATAGTCTTAATATTTTATCTAAATGGATACATGTATTCCACAGCAGGGTCTTAATATTTTATATAAAGGGATACATGTATTCCACAGATGGTCTTAATATTTTATCTAAATGGATACATGTATTCCACAGCATGGTCTTAATATTTTATCTAAATGGATACATGTATTCCACAGCAGGGTCTTAATATTTTATATAAAGGGATACATGTATTCCACAGATGGTCTTAATATTTTATCTATATGGGTACATGTATTCCACAGCATGGTCTTAATATTTTATCTAAATGGATACATGTATTCCACAGCATGGTCTTAATATTTTATCTAAATGGATACATGTATTCCACAGCATGGTCTTAATATTTTATCTAAATGGATACATGTATTCCACATCATGGTCTTAATATTTTATCTAAATGGATACATGTATTCCACAGCATGGTCTTAAAAATTTTATCTAAATGGATACATGTATTCTGATTAGAAGCTCAATATTTAAAGCAAAGGATGTGTTGTTTTGTTGGACATAAAAATGACAAGGATTTGATGCTTTCATGGATGGGTTCAACGTGATTTGTCCGATTAATTATTGTCCAGACTCGTGAGTAACCAATGTTCATTTCTTTAAACCTATTTTTATGTTCATTAACAGGCTAGGCTAACTGCAGGGGCTCCTTACAGATGTTATTAAGACTATCAGTAAATGGTTATAGTGCTGGGGTCCAATAGTCATACAAAAGTAAAACATCAACCCTGACAGTTACGAAAGGGGAGGGGCGGGATCTATCTCCCACCCCCATCCCCACCCCACCCCACCCATCGTAATTATCAGGGTCTGCGTCTAACACTGTAGGACTAGGGGTTCAAGTGGTACAGTGTTTGTCTTTGGACCCCCCCCCCCCCCAGTCCATATATCCATTTACCTATAGTTTAACGAGCCCCATTGAAAGTGCTGTTTCCCAGCTCTGAGATAGGCATCTACATAAGAGATCGTCCTCTTTGAGAGATTTAAATCATTTTGATTTGTGGTCATCTTTCCTCTTTGAAAGATTTAAATCATTTTGGTTTGTGGTCATCCAGCTGTTCAACTGGTAAGTGACTAAAGTTTAGTCGGTTCATTCGGAATGTTTGATAATTCAGTTGTGAAATAGCGTCCACTTCAGAAGGCATGTCAGATATTGATTGGTCACTGTGTCCAGTGTCTCCATGTATCAAATGTATCTGATATGGCAAATTTGGCAACAATTGTCAGAATTCTGCCATTTCGGACACAACAGTTACATGCAGAATACTGGCGACACAACAGACCTTGACCTAGCGTATATGCAACATTTTTATCCAGATTTATATCAAATATACCGAGTAGTCAAAGAAAGAACGATTTTTTTCAGAAAAAATTAAAAAGATTTGTTATTTGATTCTATCAAAATCAGTTTATTCAATTTTCAGAAGACCTCCCCCCACCCCACTAACATTTTTATTTCTTATTGAAAGCTTTCCGTGTTTACATTGGTTACTTTGCACGTGACTCTATTTATAGAATGTGGGTATAAAGTAGTTCTCCGTAAATTTATACAGAAATAAAGGCAGCTCAGCCTGATCACATGGTTACGTTCTAACCAATGGAAATCTGCATTACATTTACCAACTTATAAAATTACAATTATATGAAAGAATTAGCTTGTAGTGGACAGTAGTCTAGTAAACATAATCAAGTGCGTTATGAATCTTTCATACAATTCTGGACATTTATGCAGAATACGCTAAAATATCTTATGCAATTTAAAACATCTTATTTTTGTTAGGATCGCACTGAAATTGTTATGAATTTTTTGTATGTGACTGTTTAATATCTGTTAAATTGTTTTTGAGATATTTTATTTTAATTGACAATTGAAACTTTCAATTATTCTAATGTTTGAATAATATTATAAGGACAAATATTTCGATGACAAAAAGTAATAAAGGATAATAATATTTAAAGGACAATATCTAAGAATAAAGTTTATAGAAGATAAAGAACGAAGGTTTGGTGTTTTTCTCGTCCCTATTCCTTCAGTTTTTTCTTGTCCCTATTCCTTCAGATTAAAACAAGTAAGGCGTATGATGATTTCGTTCTTGCTAGTACTGTAAACTTTTTTCGAGGATTATGAATTTTGCGCTTTTCCAAGGTAAAACAGCTTCGCGTCCATTTAACTTCCCCAATCTGCACTTGCTTAACAATGGGTTTTTTGCAGCTATTCAATTTTCCTAGATGTCACCCTCCCGCATTTTTTTTTATCGAAAATAAATAGCAGCGCGAAAAATGTATATTTAGATTAAATGTTTTAATTTTGTTTGAAAAGTCGTCTATCAAATCTCCGAAACTGGATAAACATTTGTCAGGTTGGTTATTTTGGTGTGTAACAGCACAAGAAAACATGAACGGTTATCTCGTGTCCAGGCAACTGGAGTAAAGTGCCATGCACACAGTCACACCTTGGCAGCCAACGAAGCCTGGTTTGGGTTGAACCCTGACCCTTCATGTTGGGAGTCCGGCACGCTAACCACTGAGCCACTGCTGCTCCCGTAGGCAGCCATGTAAATAGGTATACACCATAGTGCAATTAAATGCAATCCATGTGTACATTTCAGTGCAAAGCATTCGGATTCTAAACTTCTAAAGGAGCGATAATCATTACAGCACGAGGCACACTGGTTCATACAGGTACATCCTCCTAATTGTCTTAAGAAAACAAAATACTTCAGCAAATTAAAAATAACAATTACTGATTTTATCAAGAAGCGAACTCGTTTATTCTGACAGGGTAAAGAAACTCCAATATTGTTTCGGACAATTCCAATATTCTTCAGAGCAAAATATGTAGCAGGCGATGTTATCATCAACAGTAAAATCATTAAATTGTTGGCGCTATGTTCTACGAGGATTATGGTAATTTTGCACAAAGTATTATATGTATGACTTTTCACTCTACAAATTTACTTATAGTTTCATTGATTTTAAATGTGTCTCAATCGAAATATACTATGAACATGTAATACCCACAATGCTTTACGCAGAATCCATGTGGAAAATGACGCCAATTGTAGATGATTTTGTTTTTGTTAGGTGTTGTCTGCTAAAACTTTTTCTTCAAACAACATAAGAAATTTCTTCACTTGGCCAAAGTAAAGAAGATAACATATGCATATGACTAGCAATTATTATTCTTAAATTGGTGAAGTATTTTGTTCCGATTCTTTGTAAGGAGTACCTTTTTAAACCAACATAAATTTTACTATAATGATGATCATGGTCCTTTTAGTGTTGTAGTTAATGATTATTTTGCATTTCCACGCGAATGTAAATGACTGTGTCGATTTTCTAATTTATATATATATATATATATATATATATATATATATATATATATATATATATATATATATATATATATATATCCAAGCTGCTGACTTAATAAAGATCGTTTCAGCATTTAACATATAGTTTTTTTGCAAAGAAGATTAATGATGCTATCGAGTTTGATCTTACTACAAAAATGCCTATCCGTACTATAAATTTGGACCAGACTTTAAATTCAGACCTGTCGTACCCTTAGTTAGCATACACCAGACCAATGAAGATTTTTTTAACCCATCATTTAACGGATCCCTTCCTTGCATTATGCACAGAGTAATATATAACATTCACCGACATAATGTCACGAACGAATAGAACGTAGTAGAAGTTCAAATTTGCCATGTTTCTGAGAGATCACATTCTGCAGTAGTTTTCCACCTAACACTAACAGGAACCGAGGTGTCTCAGTGGTTAGCGTCCGGACTCGCGACCGAAAGGGTGTGGGTTCGAATCCTAGCATAGGATCTGCCTGATTCTACTACTGTGCCGTGTCCTAAGGAAAGGCACTTTACTCCAATTGCCTTGGCACTAATTAACCTTCTTGTATTGCTGCGCCATAAAACACACACACACACTGAAAAACAAAAAAACAAACAAACAAACAAGCTACGTAAGACTAACATTTTTGAATGTACATAAAGTATTCGAACAGAAATCTCCAAAGTAGCTAACTCCCCCGATCTCGATAGGTTTCATCTACACTAATACAATGTGGATATTGTAACAAATATGTATACATAATACCGATTGATAGGCACAAATAGTATGCCATTTTCTTGCTTCCTATCTTATCTTATTCCAGACCTATAAGACAACAATATAACATTATTGCCAGGATTTCAAAATTAGGGATCCAGTTCAGTTAAAGGAAAATTAACTTTTTTTTCATCAAGAGCCTTGAATGAATATATACTATGCAAATGGAAATATAATCTAAATTTGTATTATAATCCACTGAGAAATTTTAAAGATACTGTCGATTAATTTCAAATAACCGCGTTAGTAGTCAGGGCTACGAAAATCGCCAAGATGGATAGAGTTGTGACGTCACTAAGACGCACCGGGTCTATCGCCATTACACTGGTCCACCGATTCGCAACTGCCATACAGTTAATTTTGAAACGATTAAAAAAAATCATACAGAACGATGAACCTATATAGCAATTAATGATGAATTCAGATTATGGAGATAAACGAGAAAGTGTTTCAAAAAAATTATCAGATTTGTGCAGCATACCCAGAGAAGCTAGCGCTGTTCACTATTGAAAGATAATTATAAATGACTGGTTGCGTAAACACCAATTTTTTTCAAGACACTCCGAGATACTGCTAAGATATGCACTTGTTCAAATGAAATCAAATTATATCCCAATTTAATCTCAACGTTCTAACAATTATATCAAAACGAGTCAGTTTCAACCGACTGTCATCTTGTCGCATAACCGAAGTGGACTAAACATTATTACGGGTACGTCAATTTCTTGCACATGTAAAGAGCTTACTAATATGGCAACATTCAATGCAATGGTAAGGTCGTCCATTGTGGACAAGAAATCGACAAAGTATCCCTAAAAATGAGCTTAAAAGCAACTTCGGTCAATATCAAATTTTCCACACATTTTAAATTTAATAAAATCAGTTTCTCAGAAGCAGTTAGTTTTCCTTTCAACAAACATATGAACAGTCAAAATACGGAATTCGGGGAAGACAGTTGCCCTGAAATTGTCCGGACTGGATTTATCTTTCGATCATACAGTCTGTTTGCTGCTCCTTGGATGTCTTTAAAATAAATGTTATTCAAATTAAAAAATTTCAGAAGAATGTCAGCCAGCTGAAATTGTAATTTCTTCTTGTACATACTCCTGTACAATATTTCTTTCCCATAATTTTAATAGTTTGGTTTACATTTTTGCCTAATATTACAATCACTGCCAAATACTTATGAAGAATTACCAAACAGACGTTACTCTTCAGATTTAACAACATAAGGAGAAGATGGTTTTTACACAAGGTTAAGCTGGCAAAGAGTCCATTGACCTGTAGTGCAGGCCTAACCACTGCTTCTATTCACCCACAATTGGAATGTAGTTTGTTCTCTGTGGCAAAGTAGGGTCGCCACTAAATAACATTGCCTTCAGGCGCCTCGGTAGGGGCGCCATTAAAGAACATTGCCCCCGGGCGCCTCAAACCCTCGCGACGCCATTGGACCCACAAAACCTAATATTATAAAATACCGACTTTGTCAAAAAAAAATGTTTATTATACTGGTTATTACTAATAACTGTAGGGCCCCGGGTGGCCGAGTGGTCTAAGGCGCTCGCCTTTACCGATCACTGCCATTTCACCTCTGTCCGCGTGGGTTCGAGTCTCGGGCTCGGCCAATGTGGATATGTGAGAAAGCTTGCCAGTAGCTTCCCGTGGGTCAGTGGTTCTTCCCGGGGTTTTCCCGGGTTCTTCCTCCACCAGATAAAACTGGCCGCCATGAATAGCCTATCATGTGCTGAATCCAGGCTGCACATCTTTTACTCGAGTGGACTGGGCCCTAATATCTGTTATAATGAAAGGTGAAACCGAGACGTTATTCTTGTCGGGCTATGTTTTGGTAGGCCGATAAATCAGCCTCCAAACCTGTACTAATACTGACTGACGGTTTGCGGGATAAACCCGCCTATTATTTAAAATTTCAAGCAGACACTTTCGTCCGCTGGATTAGTTACTTTTAAACATTTGGGCCAAAAACTGATAATATGAAGGTAAGAAAGGCGTATGTGGACAGTTATTATTGACACGTGGAGTCATATTTCACAGTTATGAAGTCCATTCCGAGTTATTGCATGATTAAAGGTCTAAAGGGACTGTTGCTATCGCCCAATGAAGCTGTATTTCAAAACCTAACTGTCAAAGAAATAATAATGCTACATAGTTACCGCATTTTGAAGTTAGAAATCAAACTATTAGTACTGGCTCATTATACATAAACAATATATTATGAATGTAATAACTAGTATTGATCAAAACAAAGCCGCTGGACCCAATGAAATTAGTCATAAACTGTTTACAAATATAGTTGAAGAAATTCTGTGCCCTTTCAAATATCAGTAAATGAGTTGAAGTAATTATGTTCCCCGCACAGTGAAAGTTAGCTCATGTTATGCGGATTTATAAGAAAGGAGACAGTGTTCAAGGTTTTGAAAGAATTATATTCAGACATGTATATCATTTTTGGCATGAAAATTATTTGATGTATAAATATTAATCTGGATTTCTTCCAGGCCGTTCAAAAACTCATCAACTAGTTGAACTTTATCATAAAATATGTTCTTCTATTGATTCTAATGAAATCCCATGTTTAACGTTCCTTGATATCAGTAAAGCTTTTGATAGAGTATGGATTAAATGTTAGTTTATAAGTTTCAAAAATAAGGAATTGCCGGTAAACTTCCATCGTGGCTCGAAAGCTACTTATCAAACTACTAACAGAGAGTTTTCTACTGAACTTCATTATGAACAAAATGTCGAGTAACTGCTGGGGTTCCCCTAGGTTTCGTGTTATTACTTCTTTATGTCAACGATATAGCTGACAACTTTAACTCGCTTTCAAGGCTATTTGCTGATGATACTTCTCTTGCGACTTCTTCTTCAAACCCTTTACAAGTACAAAAGATTATAAACAATCATCTTGAAAAACTTAATGCATGGGCAAACGACATGCTTGTTACTTTTAATACTTCGAAAACATACATTTTATTAATCGCAAACCGGCAGACTGACTTTTCCTATTAGAAGTTCTCTTTTGATAATATGCATTTATTTCCTGTTAAAATTCATAAACACTTAGGACTAATTATCCTGTGATGCTAAATGGACTGATTATATTAGTATCATTATTCAGAACGCATCTAAATATCTATATTACGCGCTACTAAAAACTCTTTTCGCAGAACAGCTTTGTCCAAACTATATATGCTATTCATACGACCAATTTTAGAATATTTTTCTGAAGTCTTGAATAATTGCTCTATTGGATTGGGACAGATTAAAGAAAATATTAAATTGGAAGCTGCACCCATATATTGCTCTAGAGAGTCCCTTTATGCAGAAACTGGTTGGGAAACTGTTGCACAAGGAAGAAAAAGGAAGAGATTATGCATGATGTATTGATTTTAAAAAGTGAAGTACCTAACTATTTAAGCGACCATCTTCCACAAAGGAGATATGAGGCATCTCATTATCGTCTACGCAAGTTCAAAAGCATCACACCCATCTCAACCTGGCTTCAATTGTTTGTTTTTTGTTGTGTTTTTTTTTCGGGACTCTCTCCCTGAAGATATCCGAAGCCTCCTAACGTTTTTAAGCAATAAATTTGTAAATAAACGAAATGGACAAAATTGACCGCAAACAGTGCAAAGTCTTCTCTCTCTCTCTCTCTCTCTCTCTCTCTCTCTCTCTCTCTCTCTCTCTCTCTCTCTCTCATTAATTGCTTATTTAATTAACTACATATCTATATGTTTATTCTCTTTTCCTTTGAAATGTTTCGTGTCCTTTAATATACGAAATTTTTTACCTTATTTTTCGGATGTACTTGAATGTTGTAAAATGAATGTCATCTTTGGGTAATTTTTGTGTAATTTGACAAATGACCTAGATGAGTTAGACAACTCGTATCCAATCCCATATTCTTTAATAAAATGACAAAAAAATATGTTTCAAAAAATTAACATTTTTTGCGCGAGATAATGCGAGACTGACATTGACATTGACTTAAAAATGGAAAATACAGACTCTGACATTATATGGTGTGAAATACAGGATCCAAAGTTGTAAGAAACTATGTGCAGTTATGTAATAGAAGAATGCAGTACATATAAACGCTAAATACACATGCTGATATATGTACTGTGGCGAGATCGCAGAGTATAAAACTTGCAGAACATAAAGCATTACGAACTGAACACGACCTCTCTCTTTCTCGCTCACTCTGCCTCTCAAGTTTTTGGAACTTGCCCGCGGTCAAGTACTTTTCGAACTTGAACATGCCCGAGCCGAATTTTAGCTTGTCGTGAGCGTCGAGCAAGTGGATTTGTAAAGCCCTGTACGGTGCTAATCTTTGAAAATGGAAATAAGGCTGTTTGTGCATATGTCGTATTGCTTCAGTTAATACGTGGTAAGGTGTTGGGTTTGAAAAAAGATTTGACAGTAATCTTGGGTTTATGATTGCTATTAATTTATCCTCTTTCATCTGGGGAGGGAGGAAGGCATAGGTTTGTGAAAAATTTGATAAGTCTGTTTCTTGATATGTCATAGTGGCTCAGTAAATACAGGTCATATACTACTTATGTGTGATGGTATTGTTGTGACATGAAATATTGGATAGTCCACACGTGTTTGAGTGAGCATTACCTACCCATACTTTCCCTCCTCTGTTTGGTTTGTAAAGAGCAAGTGCTGCATAGTGAACTTCATGTGATTCTACCGGCGGTAGGACAAAAATACCGTTTTAAAGGCCGTCTACCGCACATACCGTTTTATATTTGAAATCTACCGCTTTTGAAAATTAGAAGATTCAAACAAAATTTTTGAAAGAAAAAAAAAGTATTTTTACGCCTTCTACCCAAACATTATTGTCAACCCACCTAACTTCGTTGTCATCCTTGAATCGTGCGCCATATTTCTCGCGACCTAACGCGCTTGTTTCGAGATAATCGTTCTTCAAGAATGACAGCAAGTATTTAACAAGTAAAATCAGACAAAATGATATTTAAATAGGTAAAATTTCATGTAATTTAAAAAATCTGAATGAAAATCTATATTTTGACTAATGCCTTATTTCTGTCATACATTTTCGCCTTGAATTTTGAATTATATGCTAAAGATAGGTACGCTGATCACATGTTGGCTTTGTTTACATTTCTTGAATAAGAAAACCCACTTTGGGAATTTATACAAGGGCAAAGTCAATGCAAATATTTGGTTTTAATCATGTGGGGTTCTTACACAACCTAAGACAAATTTACGCTGGAAATGTATATTCACTATGGATTTTTCGTTTCGGTATTATTTCATAAGAATCTATTATAATAAAATGTGTATCCATTCACCAGTCTATTTTTAAATCTCTCTCTCTCTCTACTGATTCATGTATTTATATCGTAAAGAACAAGCAAGCAGTAATGTAAACGCACAAACTGCATATAGAATTAACGGAAAAAACATTCATTTTTAAATATTATTTTTTTTATTTAAAAAAACGGAGAAGCTGTAAACTAATAATATCCATACTTGGCCTAACTGGCACATTCCGGTCATTTGCCACGTGACCTTTTAGTCAGTGGCACGAACCATGGATCCCTTCCGGAAATAAGAAAAATTACACACCCTCGGAAAAACGGTGATTCTGAACTAATGCACATTAATGCCAAAAATGAAGTAGATAGAGTTGAACACTTTCTATAGTTATTTGAATAGATTCTCACAATATTATAACGAACGCGTTAAAATTCATGTTAAGGGCACGAAATATGGAGCTTCGAGTATATAGAAACCAAGAAACCAGTTATAACCAGTCTTCTGGGGACCGGAGCTGTTCCACTAGTTCAACGACCGGTGCAATGATGCATGCTGAGTGATTACTAATCCGATTAAGAATTAATACACAACGGCTGACATGTGTACACAACAAGCTGTAAATTGATTATCTTATTGTTGTAATTTGAAGAGTTTAAGGCCAGAGACGGGATATTTATTGAGGTGTTATAAGTGATAAAGGGATCAAAGGTGGTTCATTGTCGCTTGTGAGTCTTTGATTAAAAATCGGTCCGAGGTGAGATTAAAAGGAGAAACCGACCCAAAACTGATTTCGGCAGAAACACTTGCGTAAGCATTTTGATTTTTTTTTTTGTCTTGTTCAATATTTTATTGTGTTTTTCAAGATGTTGTAAGAGGAATAATTAAGAAAGCTCTTATATTTTTTGTCAATTGTGTTTTTCAAGATGCTTTAAGAGAAAGCTCTAATCTTTTTTGGTCATTTGTGTTTTTCAAGACGTTTTAAGAGGAATATTTAAGGAAGCTATTATCTTTTTTTGGTCAATTTATGTCGAAATGCGTTTTCACCCAATGCTAAACAACTATCCGCTCAAATTATTACAACAACTTCAACAATGCTCGAAAATCAGGGTTTAAGTCGCTGCAGGCGAGTAGCAAAGGTCTTGAGTTTGCATTGCGTGTTTCATGCAAAGTGGATTTTAAGATAATGTATGGAGGAAGAAATAATATCACCAGACATATACAGCCACCATCACATAGGGGAAATCAAGATCAGAAAACTATTGAGAGCCTGCATGTTATCAGTGGACACCAGGGAGTAAATTTGTGAAGTAAACTACAAATGTTTTGTGGATTTTATTTTTCAAAAAACCTTTGCAGTGAAAAAATCATTTCGGCAGTGAAAAATCTTTGCAGCGCAAAAAGTATATACAACTTTTCCTTTTTCATTTAATTGACAATTTCCTGATTCATATTAATTAATAATCATTGTAACATTGCCTTGAGAATCTGATTCGTGTTTAAAACTTTGCTATTTTATTATAATATGAAAAGCGTACATATTATGGTAACAAAATACACTTGTTTTGTTTTTCAATCACCTTAAAACGCGTAAAATGTATGTCAATAAGAAATCCTACTTATTTAGGAGCCAATCTACCGATCAAAATTTTGAAATCTACTGATTTGATGTTCTGGTTCTGTCACATGTATGGTGAAGGTGGGTATGCATGGTCAATAAATGATATTTTTCGTGATTGTACCTCCTACTTTACCTCTCTCCCTCTACCCCCCCCCCCCCCCACCCCCAACACGTCGATTTGTAGTTTTGTACTTTGTAGGATTAGGTGTTGGCGAGTTAGGATAAGTCTTGGTCAGTCACGGTAGGTGTTGACTCATGGAGTTCCACCATGTTAAATCCAAATAAGGTCCATAAGATCATGTTATTTATTTTCCTATAGACGCTTTTAACGTTACATCTTCCATAGAACCCATAGGACATAGGGTCATATTTAATGTTAAATTTCCATAGATTCCCATAGGGTCATACTTATTGTTAAATTCCCATTGAGCCCCGTAGGGTAATATTTAATGTTAAACTCGCAAAGATTCCCATAAGGTCATATTTAATGTTAATTCCCTTAGATTACCATTGCGTGCCCTTTATCCCATATTGTCCCCCATAACTACTTAGGTGGCGCTCTCCAGTTTCGTACTTTGCATAGGGTTAGAAATTTAAAGAAAAAGAATTAGCCACGGTTTCCTCGCTGGCTGTCCTGGCTATTTAAAAAAGACCTTGTATATCTTAGGTATTGTTAAAAGAACTTTGAATTCCCTTTATTTTGGTGTATGATTGATGGGTGAAATTTGGGTTATAGAGTATACAGCTTGGTCTTACTTAAGATGTGCACCTCTCAAAAAACTGCTAGCTCCGCTTGGTCATTTTCACTTCCTGGACTTCAAAGGTAAATATAAAAAAAAAGAGCCGATAACTTTTTTTACTTTTTGGATATTTTTTAATTCATTCATAGTACTTTCAGAGGCTGGTATTGTCTGCTCTGGCAAAATTTGTTTCCCTATTTTAATAACTGCTGAAAATAGTGCACTTTTGACTAATTCAGGCTGATTTTTCGAGTACTTTGGAGCGGCCATTTTGTCCGCTGTGTGCTTAGATCATGTCCAGTTTCCACAAGTACAATATGTAAAGAAATTTCAGCCACAGTACATGAAAGTAACATAGAGGTATGCCAACATTCTCTCCATTGTGCATGTTGCAAATGCAAAATACTTCATCTTACACCTGTCACTCACTCAGAAGCATGTATTATCTGTAGAGCGCCCCCTTACATGTTTCTAATAGAAATGCAAATGATATGGAAAACATTCGTACTATTTATTTGTTAAAATCAAAATGAATTTGAAACAAATTTATTTGAAAATGTAACTAATAGAAAAGTTTCACAAATTTTGATCATTATTGTCTTACTTAACAAGGCATTGGTGGGGTTTCTAGATGCAAATATCAACATTCATATCATGTTCATATATGATAGGAATAGAAGACATTATCTTCATAATTCATCTTACCAATTTATTGGTACTATTTTTCATTACATTAAATTATTCATTTAATATATTGCACATGCTTTTAGCAATAATTATATCAATTTTATGACAATTGTCGTATATAAAAATATAAATTCTACATCTTATAAATAATTTGTCAAGATCCAGTTTCACAACCTACCTTTTAAATTCACGTAAAACTAATGAAAATAGAAAAAATAAAAATAAATCATATTTGCATGTGCTTTAATTTCTGCAGCTTCGCCTGCAATTTGGCGCATACAATTCAAACCTCTTTATGTTTTCCATCACTGTTCACATAATATTTCCGATTAACAGATTTGGCTGCGGTTTAATTGTCAATATAGTTCTCACTGCAAAATGTAAAAAAAAAAAAAAAAAAAAAAAATCCCCTTTTTAACTTTCTCCGTCGTCAACGTACTCACGAACTAACCCGGATGATCTGGTATTTATATCGCTTCGCATGGTCTTGCAATTTCTCGAGAAAGGGCGCAAGAACTCCGCATTCGGGCCTATTCCAAGTTGTCGCCCAACATAGCCACTAAATTTGAAATGTCCACGGTAGGCAGGGTTGTGTTATTCCACGTGCATTTACAACTTGGAAAACATACGATTTAGTCCGGAAAAATTCTGTACATATTGCCGATAGGACCCTTAGCCGACCGTAACTCATCAGCAGCGAGAAATATCGGTACGTTTTTAAAATGCACACCGATGTGTGCGAACGAAAGTCTCTGCAGGAAATTGCACATTTGAAAGAAAAGGCGCGATTATCCCCCAAACCGTCAGTCAGTATCAGTACAGGTTTTGGGGTTGATTTATCGGCCTATGTTTTGGCGGTAAAACATGTTTCACTTTGATTATTAGTCAGCAGTTTTGGCGAACTTATTTGTAGTTGTGTAACGTCATTGTTCTAACGTGAGCCGAGGTTTATAGTTGGTATAATAAAAGCAACATCTGAGGTGGGGAAGGGCCTCCATAATTAGCCTGTTTTTGATGTAATGAAGGAAGACTGCATACAGCAGGTCGCCTGAAAGGCACATTTGGTCAGAGCGTCAAGAACACCCCTGTTATTGTCTGTTATTTGGTCAGAGCGTCAAGAACACCCCTGTTATTGTCTGTTTTTTGGTCAGAGCGTCAAGAACACCCCTGTTATTGTCTGTTATTTGGTCAGAGCGTCAAGAACACGCCTGTCATTGTCTGTTAGTTTTTGTGTTGACAACCTGTTGCGATAGAATAAAAATATATGATGACAAAAAAACAAAATGTAAAACTTGAAATTTGAAAGTTGCTAAATGTACATATCAGAGTTCAGTTCGTACATACGATTCAACTCAACACACTTTGACATATTATTTCTCCTTTAATTTCCATGCTATTTCGACTTTATGAGTACTCAGAGTGCAGTGTAGTTAAACTGACTATAATATACTGAACATTAGTGATCTTAACAATGTAACACGTGGTCGCATATTCGCTATGTGCAAAGGTGGGCAACATTACATAACTGTTTTATTCCAAGTACGTCTTGGTTTAAAATTGGATAGACAGTTGTTTCTTTCAAAATGATTTTTTCTGGCTTCAACTATATCCTAATGCTCATCATAAGCAGAAGAAGAAGAAGAAGAAGAAAAAGAAGAAGAAGAAGATGAGGAGGAGGAGGAGGAGGAGGAGGAGGAGGAGGAGGAAAGGTATTAGCAGTAAAGGTATTTATAGACTTACGTGATGGATAGACCCGTATAAATAGTAACTGTTTTGTAAAAATAAATATTATTTTCGTGCTATAATTCACATCTTCGCCACATTCTAAATACTGCAAATCTTGACATTTCATTACAACCTTGCAGATGCTGGTTAATAATCAAGATCTTTTCTAACCGCGTTACTTACCGTCAACCATGGGCAAAAACAAGCTTGCCTACGTACTGCGTTGGACAAACAAAGATTTTCTAATGCATTAAATCGCATAAGTATGATACCATCTTCCACATCGAAAATACTTCCGGGAAAAAAATCTATGCCACATTGTCTGAAAGAACTTATCGTTAAGTAATATCTCTGCATTTATCACTCACTTTATAAATGGTTAATATTGATCCTCATCACCAGGGTTTTGATACAAGGTAACTTATTGCAACGATTCTTGGTGATAAAAATAAGAGGGTAGTATATGGAAGTTACGGTAAAAACTGTCGCCGGTAAATGGTTTGATCTGGTTTTCTTTCTTTATTCTTGTCCGCCTAGCGTGCATTTGGAGATTTTTCACAAAGCAGCACGTGCTTGCAATATCACACCGTTTAAAGGTGGTGTTCACCATTCCATATATAAAACTATTTACCGTTATTCTAACGGCTCTCAACTCACAAATCATACATTTATGTTTGTAAATAGAACACTTATTTTATGGAGCGCTCTTGCAAAATCTTAAGGCAAAGAAATGCAAGGGGCAAATCAGCTTGTTGCTAGAATATTCCGCTGAAATGAAAAACAAAAACATCAATCAATATGCATGCTTAGTTTATTCTGAGGTTGGAGCTCAGATGTGACTTTTAGGCAAAGTAACTTAATGTGGGTTTAGCCCAAGCAAACCAAAATAGTGTTATGCGTGTCTGATGCACACCAATAAATAGTTTATTTTGAAGTACGTAAATTATGAAGAGCATAATTGCAATGAATATGAACATTTCATGAAACCGATGCTTTCATTGGTCAAAATGTCATCATGAGACCACTATCAATTTTTAATATTTCTGAATAAACTGTCCCTTTTGCTCTCATAATTTACAACTGAAACTTTATTATTTGCTAACTATATGCACCTTATAGAAAAAAACACGCAAATATTCTTGTATGTGCAAAGTTTCATTAGGATGTCGAAAACATTTATGTAGTCCATAATAAGGACAACCTTTTGTAACACCTTTTATATATATATATATATATATATATATATATATATATATATATATTATTCGGTAACAAATGCTATTATCAAAACCGTTCCGTATATAAATATTTGACCAGCTGTACTTCATATGCAAACACGTATATGTATATAAATATTTGACCAGCTGTACTATGTATATACATGTTTGCATATGAAGTACAACTGGTCAAATATTTACCATTAGATGCATATAATATGCTTGTAAAACGTATTACTCATGTGACATCAGACTGTTTGCTATGAGAATGCTTGTAAAACGTATTACTCATGTGACATCAGACTGTTTGCTATGAGAATGCTTAAGGATATATTCTTTATTAGTTCAGTGTCTTCCATATTTAAGGTAGCCAGTTTCTGTACCAAGTCTTTTATATAAACTACTGGGGGAAAAATGCGTCATTTTGCTTATTTGAAAGAAAAGTCTTTAATATTACTTGCAGTGTTTTGTTTATGATAAGAAATTGTTCCAAGTTACTGTTTGACCTGAAGTAGTTTAAATTTTACGGTAGTGATAGAAAATTGTTTTATAAGAAGACTAGCATAGAGTATTAATAGGATATATTTTCTATTAGCAATAACCATAGAATATTAATAGGATATATTTTATACTAGCAATAACCATAGACTATTAATAGGATATATTTTCTACTAGCAATAACCATAGAGTATTAATAGGCTATATATTCTACTAGCAATAACCATAGAGTATTAATAGGCTATATATTCTACTAGCAATAACCATAGAGTATTAATAGGCTATATTTTCTACTAGCAATAACCATAGAGTATTAATAGGATATATTTTCTACTAGCAATAACCATAGAGTAATAATAGGATATATATTCTACTAGCACTAACCGTAGAGTATTCATAGGTTATATATTCTACTAGCAAAAACCATAGAGTATTAACAGGCTATATATTTTACTAGCAATAACCATAGAGTATTAATAGGATATATTTTCTACTAGCAATAACCATAGAGTATTAATAAGATATATTTTCTACTAGCAATAACCGTAGAGTATTAATAGGTTATATATTCTACTAGCAATAACCGTAGAGTATTAATAGGTTATATATTCTACTAGCAAAAACCGTAGAGTATTAATAGGTTATATATTCTACTAGCAATAACGGTAGAGTATTAATGGGTTATATATTCTACTAGCAATAACCGTAGAGTATTAATAGGCTATATATTCTACTAGCAATAACCATAGAGTATTAATAGGCTTTATATTCTACTAGCAATAACCATAGAGTATTAATAGGTTATATATTCTACTAGTCCTCTTGGGTACTTATGTCAAGTCCTGTATCTTCTGAAGTCTACAATCTAAAATGACAAGAAATATATTATTTTAGATCCTTCAATTATAATTTGTGCAATGAAATATCCAGTATTTTATAAATATCAAGCAGATCACTAACAATGCAGATCTACAATAAATAAGCATGTTAAATATAAATTCCTTAATTATTTATCTATTCAATTATACTAAGATAGGAAGAAAGTTCTGGTACTCACATATGGAACGAAAAACCAATCCATCAAATCCTTGGACAGATAATCGTATATGAAAGTTTCAACAATCAGCAAAAGTAGTATGAACTAAAACATTCATTTTATTTTGAATTACATGTGGGGGGGGGGGCACAATAATCTTTTCAGTACTTATGGCCTCTAATGGTCTTAATCTGGCCCTGCCTATATAAAGTTTCCAGTGTCTGAAACTCATTAACAGCAAAATCGTGATTCGCGTTTCTCATGTCGGATATGATATTTGCCTTTCATGATTGCGTACTTTATGTTATATTTCAACATAATTCAGGCTTTAAATTATAATACAATTAAGATTATACTTATACAAATTATTTATTATATTAATTAATATTAATATAATAATTAGCTTCAAGAGTTTGTATTAAGAGTGAACTCCATTTTCAAGGCATTTTTTTGATTGAAATACTAGTATGAATTCCATCTCTATCAAGTTGATTTTTAAACACAAATCAAAGTATCACTCATATAAATCTTTAGAAATACAAAAACAGTAACATGTGTAACATTATTAGCATGTTAAATTATATATATATATATATATATATATATATATATATATATATATATATATATATATCTGAAAAAGTTCGACTTACAAAAATGATGGGAATATTTAGACGAGACATAAACTATGGTTGTAAATTTTGCCAAAGTTACCAAAAATTGCAGCATTTAATATGTATTGCTTTTTCTTTGGAAAATTATTACAGTTGTATGTTTTAGAATGAAATTTATTCAGTCATATTTCTTCGGTGGTAGGGATAAATGACATTAGCATATTTTACTTGCAAAACAAAAAGAAACACCAAATAGTTTTGAAAAATCTATATTCCATAACACTGATTTGCCATCTCTCTCTCTCTCACATACAATTATACGAAAATTAGCTGAAATTAGAACGAGAAGTTTAAAATAAAATATTGGCATTGAATGATGACAAACCTGAAATATTTATTGATGCATGTATTACTTAATATTTGTGGCAAGTAATAATTAACGATATTCTAGATCTGTGTTGATTTTCAACAATAATGGTAGTTTATTACATTTTACGGGTTCTGGCCGTTGCTAGTCACTCTTTTTCTTGTCAATATTAGGATTATGTCGTAAGTTAATCTTATTTGTAAGATTAGGATTATGTCGTATGTTAATCTTATTTGTAAATTACATTTTCCATACCAAGACTATATATTATTATTGACCCAATTTTCCTTAAAGGTTACTAGCAATCGCATCTAATCCTGAAACTGATACATAATATACTGATTAATTAATTGACTGATTAAATAACTAATCAATTGATTGATGATTGATTAATTGTTGTATTAACATACTGTTTTGTTCAATTATTGATTAATTGACTGATCAATTGATTGATTTATTTATTAATTGATAGATATTTCTAAGAGTCCGATTTTTTAGGGTCTAGTTTTAAAAGTTTTTTAAAAAAAATAATGTTTTGAAAGTCGAATGTGAACATTAGGCTCAAAATTATTTCCTTGGGTATGCGTATCAATTGCAATAAAAACAAAATCAGGAAAATGAGGTCCCATCCCCATCCACCGCAATACTATATATGTGTTTCTCAGTAACAGAACAGACAAAGTTATCAATTATGTGGAAGACACTTTCATAAAAACACAGTATGAGGGACAGTACAATTGTATATTGATAGTAGGGATTGCAAAATTCATTACGTATTACATAGATGAATCCGGAGAGGCTGAAAAGAAGCACTTACTTGCTTACTTTATCCACAGCACACGCCAGATCATCTTTACAATGTAAATCACGATGAAACAGGAACCCGTTAAATTGTGAAGATAATAACTAGTTAGCTGGTCCAGAATGTGTACAGTTCTATTACTGTACATGTACACAACATCAAGGTTGATTTGTCCTACAAATGAGTGAAGTACCGACTATTAGATGTCAAACTATGAAAATACCAAATGAACTTGTCTGGTCGACCCACTTTTGGACATTATGGGGTTCTTTAGGTACAGCCAAGTGTTTGGGCGTGATGGAAAATTAATTCCCTTTCCTAACGGGGGCCTTCAAGAATATCCCTATATGTCAATGAATACTTCTAGATCTAATAATGTAACATGTTTTCTGCTAACTTGCTGGAAAAATAGCTTTCCAGCTCAAATATATTCATTCCCGATTCACCTTTTTAGTACAAAACTTTTCTTTCCGTTTCTGACACCTGATGAAATTTCTTGAAGTTATTCCATATCACGTGAAAACGATAGATGTCAAACTTACACATGCGACTGTGCTCTGTACGCATGCGTCAAAACCGGATGCGTGGCTATTCTTGCACAATTTTATAGCAATCTAGCGTCCGTACGTGAACTTGCTTTTGTTCAATAGGAGCGCAGGCATGTTGCCTATGAATTATATCTTAATTTCATATACGAACGTTTGAAAGGAGTAACAATTCACTGAAAGACGTTTGACACGCGTGTGCCCGGCCAAAGGTTTCGTGGATTTTATTATCCAATAAAATAACCTATCTCTGACAGGTATGACTGGGCACAGTGATGGGGGATTAACACTGTGGCTGACCGCAGCACGCTTCTTTCCGTCCTTGTATAATACGCCAACCATTATATATACTCTTGACTAGCACCAAATAACCTCTCTCTCTCCTACACATGCATACACATATTTGCACAGAAAGGCACACACAGACACGTACAGATAAACATGAGTAGTCCATGGTACATCTAATTAATGTAAATGTACCTTTTTTCTCAATATGATTTTTTGTGTGTAAATTTTATATTTTGAAACAAAAAGTAGAAAGTTTTAGCACAGTTTTACCCAGTTATGCATGTAATGTAACGTCTTAAATTTAAACTTGTCAAAATCTAAATGACTCCTAAAGGCTCAGTCAGTTTTGAAAGACTGAAGATACCTTGTGTGTCAGTAAAACTACACACCCTTAAGCAAATGTCTGATTCACTAATGAAATTTTCACTCTCTTTGCCGGAACAACATGTGGGGCACGTGAGTTACGGCAAGTAAAACTCAATAATATACTAATGACAGTTCAGTATTATGCCGATGTTTGTGAGTCTATTCAGCGGGTTGACTTTGCCATTCTATAAATACATCTGTACAATCCAAATGTGAATACACTTTGAATTCTAAGAAAGTTTTAACATGAACGAAGCACACAATCTTATAACCAGTTTTGAGGTTTCTGCATAAGGCAATGTAGGAGGAGTTGCATGACACAACGCATACATGAAAACAATGGACAGTATCACATAGTTCCTGGTATCCTAAAGGTGTTAGAGCAATAAACATTTTACTAAATAATACTGTATTTTCTTACAATAGTGTTGATGCTTTTGTGGTAGTTATAATTCACAAAAGATTTTTAAAAATACCATGATTTATGTCTATTATTTGAGTGTTGTTGATATTCCCAAATCGATTAGCTGTTGTACATTCCTCCTTCTAGTAGCTTTGCTCTTAAAATTCTTGAGTTTGAAATGAAATATTGGCTTCGATTATACAAATTGAGTCTTAATATAAATAACTCAGATTTTCACCCCCACTATAATGTTTTAGTTTTACTATATAAACAAAAAAATATTCGTCTTTCTTTAGGACATTATGAATTATTCCACGCATTTGTAATAATCATATGTAGACTGTTCATTCCTATATTGTTTCTTGACAATATGTACCGCATTTTGTCTCGTTTCCTCCCTTTCGCCATTCTCCTTTCTTCACAATCTTTGTCTTCTCTGTTTCTGAAATAGTGGGATTTTAATACTGACATATTCATTGTGGTGCCTATTTCACTGAAAACATGTTGGCTTTTGTTTGTTTTGTTTTGATGTTTTTTATCTTTGTTTTCTGTTTTTTAATCTACAACTAATATCGTGTGAGATCTGAGGAGATCATATAACATGCATATTTTTCAGACAAAACGCATGGCAGAAAGAAGTCGGTGTTATCATTAAAAATTATTTCGCATCATAGCATCTGACAGACATACTCTCTATTGCTCATTAGTTATGAAACATCCAAACAAGTTTCTCAGTTTCAAAGTCACACTATATCTTTTGTTAAGGGATAGTAAATACCGAGATAATATCAGCTTTTAACATGTATAGAGTAACGGTACGCCAAATTCATATCCAATCACTATTGTTAGACTGTGTCACTGTCAGCAATACCTCTATTTGTTGTTGGTGCAGTCAAACAGGGCACGTGACCGTACTGCCTGGGCGATCGTCTGCTTCATATTAATCATGGTCTAATTGTCATGTATTGCCAGAAATATATTAAAACACATTTATTTTTGAATAAAATGATCAGTTTATGTTTAAGTAAAGATGAATTTCGCGAACTGCGATAAACTTAAAATACCAGACAGCTTGTGAGCGACTAACGGCACGTGCCAAAGCGCACGATGATGTCGCGGTCATTTGTCACGGTAAATTTGATTTATTCTGGGGTGTTGTGGTTTATTGAAGCTTCGACAGTAAAAATGTTTTGTGCGGTGTCAAAATTAAGTAAACCTGTTTCCATCCACGTGCAGTTTACAACCTGTCACGTATATACGTATTTCAAACGTATTAGTTGCGCATCAATTCGATAAAAATTTTGGTGTGTGTTCTTAACATCGTGCTGAAATTCGTATTAGTTTATATAATTAGAAACAAATCTCTCCCAAAACAAGTTGTATTTTCTTCATGATGACTATTATTTATTCTCTTGCACAACTTGATGTAAACCAGGGGATGATCAGGGGAAGGGGCGCCTGGCTTTATTTGTTTTTTTTTTTTTTTTTTTTGTTTTTTTTTCTTTGTTTTCTGTTTTTTAATCTACAACTAATTATCTGTGTGATCTGAGGAGATCGTATAACATGCATATTTTTCAGATAAAACGCATGGAAGAGAGAAGTGCACCCTTGTCTAACTAGTGGGTAACTGGCAATACGTAGACAACAAATTAATTGCAAAAGTGCTAAATATGTGAATATTTCAAATAATTCAATTTTTATGTATTTTTGGTAATTTTTACCAAGCAAAATGCAAAATTTTAATCTCATCATAATATACACGTCTTTTATGCACGTCTAGGATTGGGTCGGAAACCCGTCAATTAGACTATATATTAGGGTCCAGTCCTCCGAAGGAATAGGTAAAGTGGTGTGCATACAGAATGAAAACTTCAGAAGAAAAGAGATGGGATTTAAGTGTCATATCTAAGCATTCGACTCCTCGATAAAGTTTACAGAAATCGTTCAATCCAATTTGAAACCGTTTTATATTAAAAACATATTTATCAAGAAATACAAAACAAAATATTTCACTCAAATATTATATCTGGTTGCGGATATATGGGCATTTAAACTTTGAAAGAATAACCCGAGGAGTGAATTTTTCCCCCGGATGCCCGTGTCACAGAAGCACGTCTGCCAAAGATTTGCATGCGTGGTGTAGGGAAAAATGTATACAAATTCAAAAAGCATCGTTACTAATTTTGACTTGAGACATTACTTCTGTCTTAACTTTGATATTTTTGAAGTTAGCACCCACACTTCATGTCTGAGTGGACATAGTAGTCTTTTTATTATCACTTTCCATCATAAAATTATAACATAAAAATATCAGAACGTAGGGGAGCGATTAAAATTTATCTTTATCTTTTTTTATTTTAGATATACAATTTTTATAGAGGCTATACCTTGGTAATAAACCAGTCTTCCATGTAAATCTCAACATATATACATTATTTATCAAATTGTATGTAGTACTTTTATGCAAGCCAAATTAATTAAACCAGCCTTAGTCAAAAATAAAAAGTATATAAATCATTATAAGTCTCCCTCATTAGTACTCATCGACCACCAACCTAGTTTATAATAGGCAGGTTGCCAAGTTAATTCCTGGTCCTTTTGATGACCGGTGCTAAGTACTGAGACGCTGACCACATGGATATTCTTTTAATTTTGCAGCTCGGTGACTTACCCGGCCCCCTCCCCCACCACCACAAGTCTTAGCGTGTACTAACTCTAAAGCTGGCAAAAAATAAGGACTACAAAAGCAACATAAGGCAGTAGTTAAAAATAAGCAATCAGTTTCCATGTGAACAACTTATTTCATCACCAAACGACATTCGAGTTTTGTAAAAAGGAGGGTTGGATGACAAGATCATGGCAACAATTCAACATTACACTAAAAAAAACACAATATAATGGAGACTCGGTAATTCGAACTGCCACTTTATCGCACGACAGGCGGACGTGTTACCCACTACACTACGACCACCGAAAGAATTCTAAAGGTCACATAATTAGAATCTTTCCAGCAAAGTATAAACTTTATTCTTTGAAACTACTTTGGAGGTTGTAAAGTTTGTTAAAAAAATTTTCAAGACAATCTTGGAACAAATATTGAAGGTGTTAGATATCATATTTTAATTGATATTGGAACAGTTCAATAATAAAGCTTGATCAGTCTCGCTACACCATAGAAGGGTGAACCGATTACAGTAATAGCAATCCTGTGTAACACTCCGCTTGGTGACAAAAATATCAGTAAAATAGTACACAAACTGTTCCATTACAGACGCAATGAGTAACAAAAATTTCATCTAAATTTGGTAGTTAATTGAAACAAGAACTTTACATTGACGGAACTAAATAAGAAATTTGGCTGATAGCTCAATGATTGGACAGTTTCGTTCTGTGTTGATCCTGCGCTACATCTTTTCGCGCATGAATAACATTCACCGCTTTTGTTTTCGATTTTAAAACTACTAATTACAATGACACAAGATAACGACAGAGCACTTAAAAATGAACGTGACAGTCTGTTGGCACCATACATGCAAGATGCATAAACGGCAATACCTATTTTGCAAGTGGATGCAGCCTCATATGCATTCGTTTGCAGATTCAACCGAAGGGTCACTCTGTGTGTCCTTTAACAACGAATTTTAAAAAAACGAAAAGAAAATGAAGATACTCCCACTCTATGTAAGAATCGGTTCGAATTCATTTGTACATTTTGTGCGTTAACATTTTTGATTTACTTGTAATCTGATAGAGAAATGTCAATTTCAAAATTTGTTCAGAACGACTACGATCAACTTCTCAAAAACTTTGAAGATTACTTTTTCATGCAGACTGATCTTCGAATTTACGTAGCTCACTGAGTCAGCTTATCATTTTTAAATCATCAATGTTATAAAAGAAATGTTAAAAAAAAAACTTGAAATATGCTACTCTATTAAAAGTTCTAATGATTAATATGACAACTGACATATCGATTACGCGCCGCCAACTGACATAGGTACCTAACAACCGTGGCCGCTCTGACAAGCATGTTGGTATCGAAGCAGTTATGACCGCGGGATTACATAGAACCTATGCGATGGGTACGGTTGGGCTGTCCTATTTGTAATTGTTATCAGAAGGTTTTGTATTTAAATCATCATATAACACAAAATCTGTAAATTCTTAGGCATTCAGCCAACCTCTGATTTCAATCTGCGTTTTGTTTTGTATGGATTTTTATCTTTCTTTCTTCACTCATTTTGTGATTTATTTTTTGTACTTTTTAATTCCAGTGACGTTCTTTTTTATCTTGTCTTTTTGATCTACTCTGTTATGACAAACGTCGATCATGGTCTGTATACCAGATCACCACCAGCTTCAATAGTTTTCTTGATATTGTACAATATACAACGTTGTTGTTACATGTTATCAGTATTCATGTGTTATTTACAAAATCAGCCACATACAATTTTCTGTATGGTCTCTGCACACAAAGAATGATAAGAGTAGCATATACATAGTTTTAAAGTTTATGGCTGAGTCAGTAAATCTTGCTACATTGAATTGTCAGGAGTTGAGGGATCTCAGGAAAATTAAGAGACGTATCTAATTTTCTTAAGAATAAAAAATATTCAATATACTTTCTTCAAGATACACACTTCATTGAAAAATGGGAAAATTTCATACGGAGTACCTTGAATGTCTGTATAGTTCTTACTCTACCAATCATGAGGTGTAGCTATATTATTGAACAATAATTTCCAGTTCACCTTCCATGGATTAAAGTAAAATAATTCTGGCAATAAACTCATCATGGACATAACCGTTGGAAACCACAGATTTACACTTATTAATAATTATGGTCCAAATAGAGGCAGCCCAGATTTTTACCTTGAAATTAAAAAAGATATACTGCATATTAAAAATGATTATGTTTTAATTGGGTTCGATCTTGTGATGGATCAAGATATAGATACTTTTAATTATAATAATGTAAATGATCGAAGAGCAATAGAAGTTATCGTATATATATATATGTACAGAATATAATTTAGTAGATGTAGAGAACGAAATTTTGGATGAAAGAAAAATATTCTATATGAATTTATATAAAAAGCGTGAAGTTGATCCTGTCGGTCTTGAAATGATACTTGATCATCCAGACATTCCCAGACTGAATCCGGATATTGAGCTTGGAGACTATGAGCCTATGGTCAGTCCAGCATTCTGCACTTCTCATGGCCTTCGTCACTCGACATCCTGCCTGTCTCTTCTCCTTATGATGACGTAGTCAATAAGGTGCCAGTGCTTGGAACGTGGATGGATCCAAGACGTCTTGTTGCGGTTTGGCAGGCGGAAGACCGTGTTGGTGATAAGGAGGTCTTGTTCAGCGCATTTCCTAAGTCGAAGGAGTCAGTTCTTGTTGCATTTGCCATGTATGGTGATCTGTGCCAACTCTAGCATTGAAGTCACCTTGGATGATGAGCTTGTCTGCCTCTGGTACTTCTGCAATAAGAGATTCCAGGTCTTCATAAAATTTGTCCTTGATCTCATCTGGGTTGGTCATGGTGGGTGCATATGCGCTGATGATAGTTCATGTCTTTTCCAGATAGTGGAAGTCTCATTTGCATTAGTCTGTTATTCACACCCTCTGGAAGATTATGAGTTTGCTAAGTAGCTGTGATTTGATGGCAAACCCAACACCAGCTTCACGTCGCTCTTCTTTACTTCGGACACTCCAGAAAAAGGTGCAGCCGACTCCTATTTCGGTGAGTTGTCCTTCCTCAGCTAGGCGATTTTCACTCAGGGCTGCTATCTGGATGTCGAATCTGGCCACTTCTCTACCAACTAGAGCTGTTCTTCTCTCTGGTCTATCTGCTGATATACTCTCCATTAGTGTGCGTACATTCCAGGTACCGACGGCGAGTTGCGTCACCTTTGTTTTCTTGTTAGGTTTTCCACCGCTAAGGTTGGATCCCCGTCAGCCGCGGTATGCCTACCAGGGTTAAGGTTATGCAGGCAAGGTTTATGGCACCTTTTCTAGCCCCTTATACATGCTACGGGGGTGAGCAGTGTGATCCTAAAAAGGGCCGCTTGGTCACTCGGGGGGGGGGGGGGCTGCCGAGTTCCACTACTGTTTCGGTCCAGTGAAAAGCGATCCTATGCCCTGAGCCGCCTGTGTGCAGGTCTGCAGCTACAGCTCCCAGTGTATCCACACCTGCTACTTTGCCGCTAGCCCATCGCCATAGGACTTGAAAGTATCTGGTGGAGGAAGGGGAATAGTGTCACAGCCGAGGGATGAGCATATCTGCTCGGCCGCCTCCTCCACCAGAAAGGACTTTCCTGAGGGAGCCATGTGTAGCTGTCCACTCTGGGTCAACAGGAAATGAGAGATTTATAGTCAGGTACTGAGCAATTTTTATGATAGATAATAGAGCACTCAGATTACCCATAGTGATGTGTCCAGTACCATGTTTTATAGCAAAATTGCAAAGCGTTTCAAAGTCAATAACCATAAAAGGTGTTCCTGTAATAGGAACATACAGCTCCAGGGAGGCTCTACCTGACTGAGCGGTCGTGTTTGATCTCTCTGATGAAGAACTAAGCCATATCTTTGAGGTACTATATCCCAGCGTGTAAGTATGAACTAATCAAGGTGACTTTTGCCGAGTACATTTGACATGACCTAAAAAGGCCTTGGTATCACCAACTGACTGCCAGAGAGCATCCAAGCTATTCCAACGCTTCCGTCTTGTTCTAGATACCAGACCAGACCAGACATGAAAAGAGATAACATATGTTTCTTAAATCTCACACGTCTATAAGATGTACGTAAATGACATAATAATGTGCTAGAAATGGATATTTAAAAATGACATTAAGTGTGCAAGCAGAGGAAATACATAAAACTTTACAAGGTGGCACTCAGAATTGACTATTGATCAAAAAAATATGTGAGGTTTCCAGAAGTATGTTTATCAGAGTATGTTCAGTCATTTACAGGTTAAATAAATAATGAGGAACACCAGCTATCATAGAGTTTAAAGCAATATGGACAGGGGAGGTTTGATCATTTGCGCAATAATTAGTACATAACAGGATACAGGGAAGTTGAGTGGCAAAGTTCTAAATTAAAAGCTATTAACTTAAGCTAACTAATTCAATATGGAAATAACATTTTTGGATATTTCAAGTGGATACAGCCTGTTCTGTGTCTGACAGATCAAAGATAGGTATATCCTATATCAACAACTAAATGTGAAATTTTGATCCTCAAAAATTCTAAACAAGGATGGACATTTGTTCATTTAGAATCTGTAGCTATGTACTTATTAAGATCAATGTTAATTCAAATAATCTTTTTGAACATTTCTGGTGTATTCGTAAGAGCGTCGGTAAAAATTATCAAGTACAGTGGTTCATTAGAATGTTTTATCAGCTTATGCTACAATGCTGAACTCTGTCATTCAATGTCTCAAGGAATGTATATTGTGCTAGAGTCACTTCATTTTGCTGTTTTCCTACATCCAAGTTAATAAGACCAGGGAAGAGTACATTTTATCACTTGTACATATATTTCTTTTCATATTTCTTATTTTCTGTCAATTCAAAACGGTTTAGTAGACATTCTGAGTTGGCTTCATCTCCATTCTTTCGTTTAGTAACATATAACTATGTTTATAAACAATTATTGTTAGTCATATAAGCAGATATGTATTGGTAATATACCACAGAATCATAAGCACATAAATTAACTACTTGGACCCATAATAAATAGTGTAAATGAACTGCAGGCACAATAGAAACTAAAATTATATCTTAATTTGTTTTGAATAAAGGCCACATTCTGACTTTTAAATGAGGAAACATTTCAAATAAAGCTGTGAAATGTGAATAGAAATACAAAAGATTTAACTTTACTTCATACTGATACAACTTAAAAGATGCAAATCTGTTAATTATTCAAAGTTTTAAAAATATTAAATTTTTTAATATTTTTTTTAAAATTTAGATTTAATTCTTGTAAAAAAAAGATGTCAGAGTATACATTTTTTAATTTTGCAATGAAGTGTGCAAGAAATGTGGTGGGAATTGTTCGGTTGGTGGGTTGAGTAGTTTACTCTTAATATGAGATTTAAGGGCCATGTACCCCCCCCCCCCCCTTGTAAATACCACTGACAGGAATCGGTACACAATTGTTTTTCCTAAATACGGTATACATTTGCTTTTTAGTGATGAACTTTCAAGTGTGTCCAACTCCAGATATGTTAATCAACCGTATCTTCCTAGATAAACATATAGTTATGTTCTGTTTATAATTATCCGGCACAATTTTATAGAGGCTGAACTGTAAACAAAGCAACTTGCCATGGGTCATAGATTTCACTACTGGGACAGTATCAGTGCCTGATTACTCACTGTGAACTGTATCCTAAATGCACAAAAGACACGATAGTCCTCATATTCTAAAGAATAAGCAATTTCCATTAAATCAGCAACAAGAATGCCTACATCAAGCCAAGGATCACTACCAAAAAAGTAGGGGGAAAATACTCTAAAATTATACAGGGACTACATAGGTACGTATTGACCCAGAAGTAATAATTGTAATCTGAGCCCGCGAGAGATAATAGACATTTAACACGTATCGGACACGCTGATTTCTAAATGACGATGTTAACGCAAACATAAGAGTATGACGGCATATAATTGTTGTGTTTCCATGTGCAACAATGACTCAAATGTACAAAAGACGTGTCTTTTAATAGTTTTCTGAGTTACAAAATGTAGAGGAAGGAATGGGGTATTACAATTTCGCCGTGATGAGGGTAAAATACCAGGCTGATAATATTTTGATTTGTTATCAACTGTTGCTCAATGCGTCGATAATTTATTGCAAGAAGTATGATGTGCATTTACTGTGTATTAGATGTTTTTCTTAAGAAATGTGATGGTGAAAAGCCTACTACCATTTACTAACTATTTAGTAAGATTTCACGTATCATGGGTACCATGCAAATGGCAGTAGAAACTTAATGGTATTAAGGTATAATAAGATATAACGAGTCTTAGTGCATGTATACATTTGGCAGTATGGAATCATTATTATAAACTTGGTTGCACTTCTGTTGTTTCATAAGGTTCAGACTTTAGAGCTGTCTCCAAGTAATCTGAAATTTTTTAATGCGTTCTCAGAGGAAGCAAACCCTGAGAGTTTGTTGTTTTTGTAAGATTTTGTTGTTTTTGAAACCGTTTCCCATAGGCAGAGAAAGGCACCTTTCCAAATGTAATTGGACCTCCGTTACCATAGGAACCATATTCAATTCCTTCTAAATCCCTTTTTTTTTTTAGTGAAAATTTTTAATTAATCTTTTGCCAGTATAGAACTCCACACACAAACACACACACACACACACACACACACACATACATATATATATATAGATATATATATATATATATATATATATATATATATATATATATATATATATACAGAGAGAGAGAGAGAGAGAGAGAGAAACAGTACAAGAGAACAGTATAATAATGTGATTGGTGTATATTTTTTTTCTCCAGATCAAGCCGCACACTAAGTTCTGTTCTGCACATTTTTCACTAGAACGTGCACGGCTATGAGATGTCTTGTGAAAGTTCCTGTGCCTTCATTTTTTCCCCTGGACAAACGGCATCTAACGGCTGAATGTATTTAAACCATCTGTTGAAAAAATAACACGATGGGCACAGATTCAAAGGCACAGAATTGTGGAAGTGAGCATCATGAGTGAAGTTTCGTATAGAGCGTGTTTTTTTTTTTGGTTTATTGACCAGTTCTTTCTTCTTTTTCTTTTTTTTGTGAAAGTTAGACTTGAACTGTTCGAGTAAGACATTTCAATCGGATGTAATGTTTCACAATCAACAGTTATCATGTGAAGTAATTTCTTATACTTACAACTGGGTTCCCTTCCCATATGGCCAAGCAGAGAGCAGGTTGACAGATTTTATGTCAGCTTGTTTAAAACACCACAAGCTCTAAGTGTCAACAAAGAGTTCTACTCACACTACAAATGCACAACACAACATTGATATTATCTGAATCCGGATGCATAGTTTTTGTCTTCGCTTTCTTTACTGGGTCCATTTTCAGATAGAGAATTAACTAAACAAAGTGGTATTATCAACCTTGACGAGAATGGAGACTGTTTTTGAATCAGGACTTGCTAGGTCCAAAAACTGTAAGGCTATATTCTACCATTCCTAGCATGCAAAAGAAGTCAGTTTACTTCAAGTGTAGAGGCGGAGACGCAGTAGATAGCACGTCTATCATATAGAATGTGCCATCACACGTGTTAAGGAGAATCAGGATTTTGATTCGGTTCTACCATTTTGTCTCACTAAGTCAGCAAAACAGTTTTAGACAGTGTGTTGTGTGATGTCACTTTTTACAGGATCGTTGTTCTAATGTTCATATATCTTTTACCAGAGTGAACATGACTGCCATTTATGACTTTATAAACTAAGCAAAGTTACAATCCATCAAGAAAAAAAGAAAAAAAATCCATTTTCATTCTTGCATTTGGTTTTATCACAGATGCCATAACTTTATCATATTTATATCACAGATTCTAGCTAAATTACATGTAAACAGCCCGATTTTCCTTGATAAACTTGGCATATATTTAAATATGTAAAGAACGGTAGCAAGATCTAAACTGATATACTTTGTCAATTTGTTCTTTCTTGTACATTTGTAGTAAAAAATATACCAGCAAAATTCCATGTTCTGCAACATAAATCTACAAAAACAGAGTATGAATATTGTGTGTAACAACCTATATCTTATGCAATTCTTCGGATCTGCATTCCAAAGTATATCTTAGCAGGTTTATACAGGTCCCAAAATGTCATTTTCATCATGACATATAGTGTAGGTTTATACATGTCCCAAAATGTCATATTCATCATGACATATAGTGTAGGTTTATACATGTCCCAAAATGTCATTTTCATCATGACATATAGTGTAGGTTTATACAAAAAAATAGATATTACTCGTGACATATCCCTTCCAACATTAATCTCTTTTAAAACCTTTTCTAATGAAAATATAAGTATGCTAATTATTTATGCTGTGAGGGAATTATAAACAACGCTATCTTTAATAATGATTTTTAAATTAGATTTTAAATTTACAGATATAAATTATTGTTTCAAATGACAAAGCCTCTCTTTAAGTTCTTATTTATATTCCAGCTGAAGTGAGACTTAAAGGTCTGGTCAAGTAAACCCGCAAAAAGCTGCTGTTAGCAAAACTTGTTATAAACCATATTATTGTAAAAACAGTCTTACATTGCGAATGACTTTCAACAAATTGTTTCATATACATTAAACTAATAATGAATGTAAATGACAGTTGGATTATCTAGACTAGAATTTCGAGTACTAAACTACCACTGTATTCATATATACAAGTGAAACTACATAAATGAAAAAATCCATAGTTAACACACGTTTTGTAGTAGATGTTCAGTTTATGAACTCAGTATTGTTCAAATGATAACATTCTTTAATGCTTAAAGTAAAATTTAGCCAGTTTATCCAACATATCCTCCCATGCATCTCTATCAAAATACAATCTTTTAATACGAATGTCTATATTACAGAGTCACACCACTGCATGACAGTAATACCAAGTTGTCCAATGATTTATGGTAGTATTGGTGCCATTTTCTTATAGTGAAAACATCATTCTCATTCTTCAGATAGTAGCACTCCCTGAAATAATGTTTCTGTGTTCACATAATCTCCAGGATTCCAAAGAAGAAAGGCTGAGTAGGATTCACGACTAACCGGACTGATGAACAACCTAGAAATGGTATATTTGGATGGATCACAAATCCACATACCGTAAATACTCACTTATAAATCGAGTCTAACTGCAAACATAGACCCTGATCTGCCGTCGCATCATGCGCTGGCAGATCAGGGTTTTATGTTGTTTGTTCTGCTGATGACTCCGAACAAACTGCATAGATCCAGATCAGCGGGCGCTTTATGCAACGGCAGATCTGGGTCTGTGCAATTTACAGTTGGACACGCCATATAAACAAGTAAAGACGGTAATCTCACATTCACATTTTTATGGTTTGCATACTGTAAGACAGTCTCTGCCTCATGCTCTATGCCATGTTTCATCGCTGCTCTCTGGACACTTTTTTGTTTTGTTTTGTTTTTTTGTTTTTTTTGTTGTTTTTTTTTGGGGGGGGGGGGACAAGGCGATCAGTCTAAGAGTCAAAATCCTTCTGGTGATATGCTATTTCTTTGAAAACAGATGATGCAATTATTTATTTCCTTATTTTGTACCTTTTATCTAGAGAGTCTCTATGAAATGACTTTGGCTATTGGCTAGGACATAGCTCTAATTTCAATGTCATAATTGTCAAGTGGTAAGCCTGGAAATGAAACTGTTACTGGTACTTTTATAATTGAGACGTCATCATCCGGTTTAGGCAACTGACTGGAAAAAACGCTTCCAGCTAATAAATTTCCAAATGTAGTCTCCATGATCACCATGTCCTGAAACTGTTCTGGTGGTACTTGCAATAACTGTTCTAGTAGTACTTGCAATAACTGCTCTGGTAGTACTTGCAATAACTGCACAGATTGATGTTGTTCACTTAAAACGTTGTGCAGTTTCGTCATACACGGATAGTCGGGAAAATAACTGTATATTGGATTGTAAGGGTATTTCTGACACGGCCTAGCAAACTTAACGTTCTGGACTCCTCTTGGTTTTATACCATACAAAATACAAAGAAATTTTATTTGGTCTGGGTAAAATACATAAAACACTAGCTCTTTACGAGCTATTTTACCGATATGACGTAACAAAAGTATTTCATAATTCAACAGACACGTACAGACAGTACATATTTACAATGAAATAACACACATCTAAACATTACACTGTCAACGGTAACAGCAGATTAAAAGACAATACAACAGTATGTAACATGGAAATATACTTGTTTGTTTTAAATTATTTTTTTTATACGTATGAACATATATAACACATCACATAAAAGAGTATATTTAAAATTTAGGTACGAAATATGACAGTTTTGATTGTTAAATGCATGCACAATGTCAACGATAACAGCAGATTAAAAGACAAGACAACTGTGTATAGCATGTAAATACATTGGATAAGAAAAATGACATCAGGCGAATGACGGTGTTAAAAGTTAGAATGGAAGTTTTAATTTTTTATGTTTTTTTAAATCTAAGAAGGTGAGCAATTAAATGAAATGATGGATAACATCACATTTAATATTTCAATCAATAATTTTGAAATAATACAAACTAAAAAGGGGGAGCGCGAAAGCGAATGCTCATTGATGAAAAGCTGTATCAACGATCTTAAACTTATCAATGCAGTATATGAGTAGATATACTCATTAGTTGTGTACTTTGTATCTCTTCTATTCTTGTGTCTCTTTCTTTCTTTATTAATTAATTATCATTTCTTATTATCTATAAAGGGCCAATGAATAAACCGTCGGCATCATTCACTTTCTCCTGTTCAAACATCCAAGCTAATGGAGTGTGGTTTATCACTTTTTTCGCTGAATCACATTTCCATCGCACTTAAAAAGTTTAGCATTCTCAAAGAAGTCTTCGCTGAAATATTTGTATTCTGGCTGTCTGGACTTAAGTGTGATTTCAATCCCTTTCAAATAATTTTCTAAAATTACGGGACAAATTCTTTAGCGTAATAGTACGCGGGTATTCCTTAGAGTAAGAGTGCCAAGCGTTATAACAGCTGTTAGGGCTTCCAAATTTGTTGTGCAAACGCCTCACTTTTCGAGTCGTCTATAAAAACTTATTTCCTATCTTTAATATGCCGACGCACGCGCCAATTTACAGCGTTTACAAACTGTTTACGTATCGTACTTTCCCAATTCTTACATTGCATGGTCACGTGATCTAAATTCTCGCGGCCTACATTTCCACATTTTTCCTGACGTCAGAAGTCAAAAGATCACGTGATACAACAACCTATGTCGGGAAAAGGCCGATTGCGATCAAATATTGATGCCGAGAGATTTTACAGTCATGTGACTCGGCAATGCTGTATTGAACGGTAAACTGTTAGAAAGTACTGGATAATCGGGTCATATGTCGACTTATTAAAGTTGCAAAATATGTGCTTGCTGTTATGTATGAGAAGATAACTAGATTTCTGGCAGATAGGGTACGATGCAGGATTGCGTAAAGCGACTACCCTATGCAGTTAACTGCGGTTTCGGCAAATTCCATCTTTTTGATAGGGAATACCACTTGACCTGACATCCCAACATACCGTCCAAATATCTATAACAGGATAGGAAGGGTCAGAGGTCACTAGGAGTAGTGATTACTTGATAGCAGTGACCTTTCAGGTAAGTTATGTTTTTACATCAGCCAAAGAGTACAATCGTACGAGGGATATTTAAAAAGTTCTGAATATTAGTGTGCTGTTCAACAAAGTTCTTTATTCGTGAACAGTACGTTAGTGTATCTTCTCAAAGTACTCCCCAAGCACCTCGACGCACTTTTCAGTCTGATTATCCAATATTTAAGTGTCATTTTGTATTAATGTTTTGGTATATTGTAAATACGCTGGAAAACTGCTTTTCCAATCGCATAGCGGCTTTCAGATCGTCTGCCCGTCAGCGAATCTTTGATAACGGGATTCAGCCAAGAATCACTTGAAACTCAATCAGAGCTGTATGGAATATGTGACAAAGTTTCCTTCAGGAAGTCTGTCACGACGGCACATTTATGCGCCAGTGCGTTGTCGCGGAGTAGATGGATACGTCGCGTACCGGTGCGCAGACGGGTATTTCAGTAGTGTTCAACACTTTCGAGGCAAAAAATGTCCGGTGACACTAGTAGAGTCAGTCACAGGTATCTGGACGACCGGGTCTGTTGCATCAACAATAATGCGCATAAAACTCTCTTGACAGTCCGACTACGTCGAGCGATTTGTGGTCTCTGCTCGTTTTCTCCAATCCAGACTTTATTATTTTCTCTTGAGTCGGGCTCAAAAACGTAAATCCACGTTTCATCACCTGTGACAATCTCATTCAAACCTCTCGGGGTCACTCGTTTCATATATGGCGAGTAGATGTTTGTCGATATCAACCCGAGTCGTCTGCTTTTGATCAGCCGTCAACAAATGCGGGACCCATCTTGCCCAAAACGATTCTTCAACATATTAAAAACAGCTGACGAATTAATGCCCGTGATAATAGAAATATCTTCCACTGTGTATCCAGCATCTTCATCAATAACCCCCTTCAAAGCAGCCATTTCCCGCTCACCAATCGCAGACAACGGTCTTTCAGAGCGTGAGTCAACTTCCATGGATTCGCGACCATCTTTAAAACGATGAAACTACCTCAAAATTGTAGGATATGACAGAGAATTGCATCCGCAAACTTTACCCAAGTCGCCCTTACTATTAGTCAGAGAGTACTCTAAGAGTACCCTTATTTTACAGTATGCTCTTTGCACACTATCGAATTGTTCTCCTTCTCCGACATTTTTATGGCACTGTCATTTGCCTATGTTACGTCACACGCATATATGTGCAGATTTCTGGCGTGCTATGCGTCCATTTTGCAGATCATTTTATAGAACTGTATTGTGTCTATGGATCGGCATTAAATTTAAAAACATATTCAAAGAAACAAAACAGTTATAACAAAATATTCGGAACTTTTCAAATACCCTTCCTATATTGCATAACGTGACGAGCATAAGGTCTGTTAGTCTGCCACATAGAAGCTTAGTTCACGCCCTACTTTCTGCTCATTTCGCCATAGTATTTTGTCAACAGATATTACAGCAAACCACAAGTGGCAGATTTGAAAATGATTCAAGACTTTGTCGATAGCCTCCATTTTGCAGTTAAAAAGTATATTTTTAAGAGAAATCTGCATTTAAGCACAAGCACCGCACTCTCAGTTCACAACTTATATCTATGGGCAAATGCCGAGGTTTCCGAGGGAAAAGGTAATTTATGTCCTTCTTTTGAGACACAAGAATGAGCCGATTTAAAATAAATTTCTTATTAGAACGATTAGTCAGCTGTTTATCAGAGGTTAGCGTAAAATTCTACAATAAAATCATTTTAAAGCTACCACTGTGCACTGAGTCTAGCTGTAATATCTGTTTAACACAAACATCATCTGCAATTTGCAGCAAGTTGTGTTAGCACTAAGAATCATAAGAATTCCGTATAATGCTATATCCCGCCTGTTTCGCGTGGATATATTCCAAATCCCTAGCAAAGTCACTAGAGCCGGAAAAGTAGATCACTGTACCCTACTTTCTATAAGTGTGAATATTAGTCCAAAGAATTAATGCCCTTATCAAATTTCATGACAGGGACTTTCCATGCAAAATTGGAAGAGAACTGGGGTTCAGTATAACAACATAATCCATGAAGCATAGCCAGTACCTGGGTAAGTAACTATAACCTGCAGTGAGTATTACCCCCACACCACCTATCGTCTATGCACCCATCACGTTTCTTGACTGTACATGCAGCAGTCTTAGAAAAATAGAGCTGGATACAAACACTTAACGTAATTACTGGTGGAAGAAAAAGTACGTCACTGTGACCTCATTTTGCCTGTGATGAGCAGTACCCTCCACGATGATTACGCCCATACAACAGTGTCAAATAAAATGAGCTAAATGCAAAACCCTTACGTAATCATAGGAACGTGAAAAGAAGGTCATTTTATTTTCTGCCTTCGGTGTGTAGTACCAGCCAGCATGAACAAATAAAGTTTCATGATAGAACACAAGTGTCAGAAAATTTTAACCAAATGTAAACGTGACATAATCACTGGAGCGTGAAAAGTAAGTCACTGTTACTTCCGTTTGATTGTGGTGAGTAGCATCCTCCAATAAAAGTGGTGACCGGACAGTTCGGAGCAGGACAATTCGGAGTGGACAATTTGGAGCGGACAATTCGGAGAGGATAATTCGGAGAGGACGATTCGGTGCAAGCAAAACGGACAAGTTGGAGAAGGACAAGTCGGAGCAAGACAATTCGTAGCAAAGCAATTTTAAAAATCAAAACCAAACCATAGATGAATTAATTAGATGAATTAATATCAGTTGCTCAGATTGATATTTGATGTTTACTACACTACCTATTAAGCTATAATGTTGGTTTCACTATTTATCAATCAATCTTTTCAATTTTTATTTTCATTTAGATGGTTTCACGCTCTTTCCGGCTTCCTACCAGTTATCTCAGTCTCCTCAAGAACTTCTTAAGCATACCTAACCACTGTTTTTTTTTACCTAACCACTATTTTCACTCAGGCGTGTATCCTGCTCACATTGCTTGCATGAACGATCATAATTGTCTATAATTATTGTAATTGTGATGGTTTCACTCTTTACTCAGGCGTTTACTAACCTGTTATGAAATCAACCAACCAGAATCATTTCCATCCAAATTTTAAGAGTGCTTCTGTTCGTATAAAAACATATAATAATCAGGCTACTTTATATCATAGCAGGTTTTGTCCATACATTATTATAACATTTATATTTCGTAAATTGTAAATCTATAAAAATAAATTTAAAAAATATCAAGAATTATGCCACTAGAATTTTTGTTGAAGTAGAATGGAAAAAGATTGCTTGTGCATGAAGGATTCATGTACACAATTGAACAAGCTAACAATGAGAAAGACATCTCGAGATGCTGCGATCGCTTCTGTAAAGATCGATGTCATACGGCAAATGGCGAGATCGTAAAAGGACCGTCCGAACACTCACACTCGTCTTCAACTGGTGAAGTGGATAGTTTACATAACTGTGTGGGATAGGTACAACTAAATTGATTGAGTAATTAACTGGGCTATCGATGTCAAAATACTCCTTTAACATGTTTATGTGACAAAGTTGTTTCTGTTTCCGCCTCCCAGGAGTGTTAAATGATATAATTTAATCATTTACTTTCTTTTCAACTGTATACGGACCATACAATTTAGCCCGAGGAGGATTTTGGGGTATGGGCAAGAGAGCCAGAACTTTATCTTCAGGCTGAAAACTCGTTTCCTGTGTATTCCTGTCATACCTTAATTTCATTTTTAACTGAGTAGAATGAAGATTAGTTCTTGTTACTTCACAAGCCTTTAACAACTTATATTTGCAATCAGAGATATGGTCAAGAAGATTAATCTCTGAATCTTCATTTGAAAGAAGTTTCTCCTTCAATAACTTCAATGGTCCACGGACAGTATGTCCAAATACCAGTTCAAAAGGAATAAAACCCAATGATTCTTGAACTGATTCCCTAACAGCAAACAACAACAAATGAACACCCTCATTCAATCCTTTTCTGTATCAAAGCAGTATGACCGAATCATATTCTTCAGAATTTGATGAAATCTTTCCAAATCCCCTTGACTTTCAGGGTGATAGGAAGAAGATTTAAACAGTTGGATGACTAATTCATGCATAACTTGTTGCAAAATTCCAGACATAAAATTTGACCCTTGATCAGGCTGGACAGATTTGAAAAGGCAAACAAGCGTAAAATAAAAATACACCAAAGCTTTTACAATGGTTTTAGTTGTAATATTTCTCAAAGGAATTGCCTCTGGAAATCTTATAGACGCACACATTACGGTCAACAAGTATTGGTTGCCTGACTTGGTCTTAGGTAAGGGACCGACACAGTCTACCATTATTCTACGAAATGGTTCGCCAAATGCAGGTATTGGTTGCAGATGAGCCTTAGGTATCTTCTGATTGGGTTTTAATACCATTTCACACGTTTGACAAGATCTGCAATATTTAGAAACATCACTTTTAAGTTTTGATCAATACAAATGATTCAATATCTTGTGATAAGTCTTATTGACTCATAAATGACCAGCCAAGGGAGTTTCATGGGCTAGACTAAGAATTTCCTGTCGATATGACTTAGAAACGACAATTTGATAGCTCACGGACCACTAGTCACCAGAGGGTACATCAGGTGGTCTCCATTTCTCATAAGGACCCATTGTTCACAAAATAGCAATCTGGGACTTGTGTGGCTTCAGTTTTACTAATAACCCTCTAAGACAAACAGGAGGTCTCATGATCTTGTTCATGTTCGACAACGAGTGGTTGTCTTTTGTCACCCTGATTATAATAGAGAGTATGAGTAGTAAAAAGAGGATTACTGTGATCAATACCTATAGGTTGATCAATACCTGGAGAAAAGGTGACCTCATCAAAAGACTGACCAATAAATGTGTCAGCTAAAAGAATAATTTCCTGATCAACATCATTCTCAAGAGCTCTTTTTGCCATAGCTCTGGTAACTGCACAAGCAGGATACAAAATCACGATTTCAATCTCAATAGGATCAACTCTTTGATCCAAGCAAGGCTTATCAGTTACAAGTGGATTAACCACGACCTTATGTCCAGCTAGATCATTGCCTAGTACCGAATGGATACCTTCTATAGGTAAAGAAGTCACTACCACAACAGTCACAAGTCCGGAAACTAAGTCTGATGCCAAATTAACACAATGGAGATTAACATTTACAAAGCCGCACTCTACTCCATGAATAAGAACACTTTTACTAAAAGAAGACTTCTCTGACAAAGGCAAAGTACCTGATAAAAAAAGACTCCGAGAAGCTTTTGTATTCTTAATATTTTAATAGGGATAGGGTACCAACTCATAACCCTTCAAGATATATTCCTTAACCATATCATAATCAACACTCTGTTGTACCGACAGTGAAGTGTAGACTTCACGAGCTTTGCCGATAAGCACACTTTGAAGTATCAACGTCCAATGCTCTATGGGCCATTTCAAGTTCAAGTATTTATCTACTTCTTTTTCCTGAAAAGGGGTACTAACCTAATATATCTGGTAACATCAAAACCTGAACTTGTGAGCACACGGGGTGGGTGGGGTGAGTTTGTAGAGTACTCTGCTTGCCAGTTCTAATTATTTTAATCTATATTGCATTTCTATTTCTTCTCTCTGCATATCTCTCTCTCTCTCTCTCTCTCTCTCTCTCTCTCTCTCTCTCTCTCTCTCTCTCTCTCTCTCTCTCTCAGCATCTGAATTTCTATTTTCCTCTCCTCTTTCTGAAGCTGGAGGTTTCTTAATTCTACTTCCATCTGGGTTTTTTTTAGCTGCAATTCCCTTAATTTCCAATCAAAACCAGATACATAATTGATCAATTAAACCCAAAGCACTATTATCCAAAATTTCCTTTCCCACCAAATATGAAATTAAAATATTCTTTATCTCATGCTTTGTCAAAGACACTTTCGCTTCAGAAAGATCATAACGTCTGGCAAGCTGAAGCAACTCGTCCTTTTTCATAGACTCTAACCCTACCTGGGTAGGACTTGAAACAAAGTTATCAACCTTAGACGACATTGTGAATGTTTGCTGGTTTCACTAAATATTTCTCAAATGGGTGAAATTAAAATCTTTACCAGGGATAATGAACATTCGGAAACAAAATCAATTTAAATTGTAATTTAATGATGTTCAGATCCCGGACGAGCTCCCAGTCTCTGTTACGACTCTAGGTCTTAAAAATATGTAACAGAAAGAACGTGAAACCAACAATGTCAGTAAAATAAACAACCAATTTATTTCCCTATAATATAAAGTGAAATTCAAAAGATACTTACAATATTATGAATCAAATTCCAAATAATTCTAAATGTCCTAATCACAAGTCCAAGAATATACAATATTCCGAATGTGTTCCAATAGTTTTAAATGTCCTGATATACCACAATGATACAATCCAAAATGTCTTTGAATGAGTTCACAAAAGTCCAAAGTAATGTATTAATTCAAAAGTGAATGAATAGTTTAGTAATTCCAATGAATATATATTAAATAAATAATTCCTCTCGAATTATATCTGATTTCAACGGCCCAGTGTAAAATCTGATCACAAATGGATTCCCAAAGAATGATGTAAAACAGGAATGAATTTAATGCGTATTCAGTCAGTCTCTATAATATACACATCTTCTCATGACCCACATCATAACAGGAATTGAGTCATCCTAATGGAAAAAACAATCATTCTAATTGTAAATAAGACTGGCCTTGAACTTAAATGCTGGTCAACATCCTGTTGACAAGTAACTGGAATTTACAGTACAAATAAGTACAACCTTACTATAATAGACAAAATTAGATTCAATATACATAACTATATATTCACACCATATTGCGCACTTCCAGCACATCTGCTTCGTACGAGGCTAAACAATTGTAAAGTTCAAAAGTATCGAGCTGAAAACTTGGTTTAAGTTATAATGACGAGGAAGTAAATGTGTTGAAATTGAAGAAATGAAATTTGTGAATATATGTATAATAGCAAACTCCGAGTTTCTTTGTGATAATTGATGTGACATTTGGGAATGCATGAGTTGTGTACAGCTCCGATGTACTCAGTGAGCAGCCTTGCCTCTATATTAGTCCATTGGTCCTTTTATCATTGGTTTCCGTTATATACCGATTCAACGATGAGGTAACCTGTCACTTAAGATTGAGAACCCTGCTGAGGGCATTCTAGTCAGTATATATATATATATATATATATATATATATATATATATATATATATATATATATATATATATATATATATATATATATATATATATATATATAAATTCTAGATTGGCCATTCTACATGGACGAAAGGTGGATATTTGGATAAATTACACAACCAGTTAAAACTTCTAAGTACTTTTATAATAATTACGATCGCTGCTTAGTACTGAGCAAATTTATCAGGAAAAAGTATGACGTGGATTCCTTAAACGAGTACCTATGTATTAGTTGGCAATCGTAATAGAAATACTCTAAGACCTTTTTATAAAGCTCATTTTGTGCCTGCAACCATAATATTTTCAAAGTATTTGCCCATTGAAATGAGAAAATAAAGCTTAAAACCAGATGATAATTACCATTTATCACGTTTAATCAAATATTATAATTTTCTACCTTCTTCTTTTGAAGAGCGCGGCAATAAACTCACTTGATTGGTCAGTCTTGAACATTTGGGTTAATCTGTTTGATTGAGGGAAATTATGTATTATGTAACTCAATATATATATATATATATATATATATATATATATATATATATATATATATATATATATATATATATATATATAAAAGTCTATAATGTTTCACTTTACTGGTCTTTGTAATGATGTAGCTGAGAGAGAGAGAGAGAGAGACAGAGAGAGACAGAGAGACAGAGAGAGAGAGTAATATGTTTGAAACTCTGATGTCTCTCCGGTAGAGAGATACATGATTTATTTTGCACCGACCTAAAGAGTTTTAAGATAGCCTGTTACGATCACTGGTACGCAGTGTAAACGCCGCTAAAGAGCAAATACCTTACAATAAAAGAGATAGTAAGGTAATAATATAATTAACTGGATTTACCAAATCAGGCGCGGATTTGGGAGGGGGGATTATGCCCTTGAAACGTTTAACATACAGGAGCTTCGGAGGGGGGGGGGGCGACTTTCAGATCCCTAGAGCTATTTCTAGTCGTTAATTGTCAACTAATATAGGCAGTGTTTACATCTGGGAATTTTGAAGCGATCCTTATTCAGCTGAGCTGAAAACTCTGTCTTTATCATTCGTGCAATCGTCAAATTTTGGACCATGTTTTGCAGTACTGATCTTATTATAAACTTCAGTAATGTTCTAGATGTATCATTAAATAATTTCCACATACTCATGTAGATTTATTAAGTATAGTGACTTGAACTTTCTGTCAACATCGTGGCGCCTATACAGGTAAAAACAAAGTCATTTACCGTATTTAACGTGGCTTTTCTTGTAAGGGAGATTATAAAAGAGAGTTTCTTACGTCACGAAAAACCCACCTATATATAGTGTTTCCTAATTTAATTTGTTATCCTGCTGAGTACTGGCGGTAAGGACACATTTCAACAGATTTGACGCGTTACCCCTTAAGTCTATATGACGCGTTACCCCTTAAGTCTATATGACGCGTTACCCCTTAAGTCTATATGACGCATTACCCCTTAAGTCTATATTTTGTTTGGAAAATTGTAGACAACTAGTCTTGTAGTGGTTAATTTACCGGTGAGACCCCCAAATGTGTCGTCTGTTTCGCGAACCGGCAAGCAGTTTAGGTGGCAAACTTCTGACCAGACCTACAATAAATCCGGAATTTCAAACAGAGAACACAAATAAAAGAGGAAGTATTCTAAATGTGGGTGATCTTTTACCGTATCGCGCCATAACACAGAGATCCGAAGGAGAAAATATTAAATATTGAACGCACATTTATCAGCAATAATCGCGGACCTTTATTCAAGTTATATAGACATGCATGGTTCAGTTTTCGCGGTCTTCATTTTTGTCAGATGATAAGTAGAAAATTAAAGCTATGCCAATTGATTATAGTACAGAGTATTGTATAGTTGAAGACAAGCCTATATTTTTTGATGGGTATATATAGTAAGGTGCAGTCGTGAGTTAAACACCTAATCGAAAAGTACGTATGTTCTATTTACGAAGGAACGTGATTATCACGCTTACAAACTTTAACGTCTGTTTGATAATTCTATACTTAATGGACATGATGGCATTAATGTAATGTTCGATTTCCTTGGCGGGAGACCAAAACACGATTTTTGTTTACCGGGAAATAAATAAAGATGTGAAAAAAAATTATATTGTTGGATACAGGGCGATGATGTTTTGAGGTTATCTTATTTAATCAAAGAAATAATTATTTTACCAAAATGATGGTGTCCAACTTCTTATTTTTTTAAAATAAGGTAATTGAAAATAAGGCAATGTATCATGTGATTGGTATATATATATATATATATATATATATATATATATATATATATATATATATATATATATATATATTTCCACTGGCCGCCAATAGACATTGATAACATTATAAGTAAGAAATTTCTAACATTTTATAAGACGCTTGCGTGGTGTAAAGTTCAAGATGGCTGATTTGCATTCAGGCAAACCGGGTTCAAATCCAGCAATGGGCAATTTTTTTTTTTTTTTTTTTTTCATTTTCTGTTATCTACTGTTTACCTTGAATTGGGAAGGAGCATTATATAACTATTGATATTTTATTTGCAAATATTCACAAAAAAGCACAACATAAACGGTAAACTGCTGACATTATAGCGCGGGATGCAGTAAGAAATCAGCTACTTCAGTGTGTTATACAAATTGCTAGACAATATGCTTGAGCATAAAATAAAAAGAATATTTGTTTGCTCCGAGTGAATAACGGATATATTTTATCTCGTGAAAATACTGAGTTTTTCACCCACTTGATGAAATATATCCGTTATTCACTCGTTTCAAGCAAATATCCTCTCTCTCTCTCTCTCTCTCTCTCTCTCTCTCTCTCTCTCTCTCTCTCTATATATATATATATATATATATATATATATATATATATATATATGTTTAAAGTCTTTATTTAATGTTATTTTTATACTGGTATTTTTCCACATTTATGGTGAGAAGGTTATATACACTTAGATAAAAATGGTCCATTTTGTGACGTTGAAAACTATAGAGGAAGTACTTTACTTAGCGTACTATGGAAACTTTTTATCCGTTTTTTAATAATAGATTAACTGAGTGGGCACAATACGACAAGAAGAATGTTTATCACCGTGTTGACATTGGTATGATAAAGATGTTTCTGATATTGTATAAGAACGATGCTGTAATTTTTTCAACAAGTAGTGATTGTTTACAAAAAGGATCAGATGCTTTGAAAGACTATTGTTTGAAATGGAAATTTTAAATACATCTGAGACCAAGGTTATGATTTTTCAGAAAGGTGGTGAAGACGCGAATAACAAAAGATTTTATTATGATGGAACTTAACTTGAGATTGTAAGTAAATTTGTATATTTAGGAATATTTAAAGTGGCTCGTTAGCAGAAGCTGATAAAAACTTTATCAGGACAAGCAATTAAATCTTCCTTTACATTGAATAATGCATAAGTCTTGTATAAATTTTTTAATATACTGCCAAACATTTTATGCAATTTATTTGATATTCTTATTGCTCTGGTTCTCTCGTATGGTGCAGACCTGCTGGGATTTATACATAGTAATGCCGTTGAAAAAGTTAATTTACGTTTTTGTACAATTTTTTTTTTAGGTATTAAACAGTCAACAAATAAGGACATTGTATATGTGAATTGGTGAGAGTTCTTCTTAGAATACTTTGATTCTGTAGGAATATTAAATATTGGTAACAATGATAAATTCTAGCAGTAGGAAACATTTGTATAATGGTATGTGACTTTTTGTATGCAGAATGTTTAGTAAATTCAGATAAACTTTGTATGAGTAGTAAGAAGGAAAGAACTTTTAGAAACACTTGACTTAAATCTTGTGGTAGAGCAAGGCTATATTTGCATCTTGCAAATAACTTTTCATACAAAGAATATCTTACTTGTATTACTATTAATATATTAGAATAGCACTATTTAAATTGCTAATATGATCTCATGGACTCCATGGTGTAACAGGTAGATGGGTTAAGCCGCAAGCGATATCATATGAAAATATAACATGTCACTTTTGTAATGCGATAGAGGTTGAATTTCATTTTGTATTAGAATGTCAGTGTTACATGGAATACAGACGCAAGTATATACCTAAATATTTATTACAGGCATCCAAATATAACCAAATTTATAGATTTACTTTCAAGTCATAAGCAGAAGATTATATGAAATTTTAGCAATTGTCTGGCTGAAATATCGACAAAACTGATTTGGGAATGTTTAAATTAAATAGAGAGATAGATGCACACAGGTGAAATCGAAAATTTCGATCTATCTATCTATCTGGCCAATCTTTATTGCATATTAGATCTTTGAAACGTCACAGTAAGTTATTGAAATGTGCACAATAATCTTTGAACGAATTTATTAAAGATTTTTTAACGAAAAGTACACTTTCGTAACCAGCTCCAATCAACTACTATATAAGATGAATATCATATATATATATATATATATATATATATATATATATATATATATATATATATATATATATATATATATATATATATATATACATACATTTGTTGCTTTTACTGCTTCAGTTGCTTTTTACCTTTTCTTTTTATTGTGATTGTTTCTGGTTCTTCCTCTTTTTTTTTCTTTTTTTCTTCTCCAGATTGTTTGTTAGTTAGTTCGTTTATAATAATTTGCATTGAATAAAAATCATAATGATTCAGGTTTTGATGTCTAAAAGTTTTGATTATAATTCATATTCCTGCGCTTTCATTTACTTTTTGAGGTTTGAAGATACTGATTTATATTGCATTTTGTTAAATATGTGTCTGCCATTACTTTACTTTGTATTATTTAATATTGTATATTTATATGTTTGCAAAATGCCGATATGCTAATATGCAATAAAGATTCTCCATATAGATAGATAGATCGAAACTTTTGATTTCACTTGTGTGCATCTATCTATCTATTTAAGTGTAAACATACCATTACGACGACTCAGGTTCTTGTAAGTTACTTGCTGTAAGTTCAAGTTCAAGGGTTTCATCCAGCTCAAATTCTTTTTCTCCCTCTCTCCATAGATTTCCTTGTATGTGTGTCCCTTATGCATGAGATAGAGAGAGAGAGAGAGAGATAGAGAGAGAGAGAGAGAGAGAGAGAGAGAGAGAGAGAGAGAGAAGGGGGGAGCAGAGGGGATTTCAATGTAATTGTGTACCATGTTTAATTCATTTAGAAAGCGGGGATTATCAGTATTTTTTCTCGTTATTTTCTTATGTCAATAATGCTTAATAAGTGGAAATTCATCACTGATCTAGAGAGTATGGAAGCAATAACCACTGTTTAAACCATGTTTATATATGCGTATTCATACCAACAAAGACGTGTCTGTGTGTCTCCGTCTATCTTCCTGGTGTGTCTCTATCTTCATGTTACCACTACGGTATATCAAATTCCTATATACCATCACTTTAAAAGTCATGTTTTTTTTTAATGTATGTGGTATAAATATATATATATATATATATATATATATATATATATATATATATATATATATATATATATGTGTGTATGTATATAGCTCCTTGCTATCTGCTAAATAAACATAACTAAGCAAATACAAACAAATTAATAAAATACATCTGACTCCACTTACCTATTAAATGAATAAAACGCCGGCTTTATTTTATAACTTTTTATGACGAATATCGCCAACTGTATTTACATTGCTTGTAGTGATTCAAAAATCGACTTTAAAGAATGAACTGGCGAAAAGTTAATGAAGAACCGTAAATATATATGTGTCACTGAATGAATAACTGTAAATATATATGTGTCACTCTTTGTGTGCGTCTGTGTGTCTCTGTCTATATTCCTTATTATCCCTTGAGGAAGACCTACTTTTAGGTCAAAAGGTAGGTAGGGAAACTTTGTTATTTTCTCCGCGCCGTTAAACAACTTTTGTGATATATATATATATATATATATATATATATATATATATATATATATATATATAGAGAGAGAGAGAGAGAGAGAGAGAGAGAGAGAGAGAGAGAGAGGGCTAGCTAGCTAGCTAGCTAGATAGATAGATAGATAGATAGATAGATAGATAGATAGATAGATAGATAGATAGATAGATAGATAGATAGAAATATACATCAGACACAGTGGAAAGTGCTATCCCTGGATTCTACCTGAGGATGCGTTATAACATGGAGTGAAATTATACATCGTGATTCGAGCTCCAGCCCCCATATATACATATATATATATTCGCCTATCATTCTTAACCGGACTTTTGCTCGTTCTCACATTGATGCCACAAGGATCATATAAAGCCACTCATTCTTCTAGCGAACATACCGTGCCATGTAGCAATGCCTAATGATATTGTTATTATGATGTTTATATACTTAAATTTTGTCCATGATTGTAAGTTGTATGGTTATTTGAAATTCCATACTTAACTTTTGTCCATTTTTTTGTTCACATAGCATTTTCATAGGCATTTCGCAATTAGACTTTTGTGACATATGTCAGGTAGGCCAGTATATTTCCATTAGAAATACTCATATTCTGAAGTGACATAGGTCATGTAGGCCTGTGTATTTATATACAGATTTTGATAAACAAAGTCATTCCTATTATATAATTTCGGTTCTAAAAGCTCAGTCTGTAAGGAATCTATTTTAGTTGTGTTGTTGAATGAAGATATAATTTGAGAGGAATTATTTATTTACAATATTCATTGGAAATATAAAAGTACTCATTTACTTTTGGATTAATGCATGATTTTGAGATTTATGTGAACTCATTCTAATACATTCTGGATTACATCTCAATGGTAAATCAGGACATTCAAGGCTATTGGAATTCATTCAGAACCTTCTATTATTTTGGACTTGTGATTAGAACGTTTAAGATTATTTGGAATTTAACTCACAAATTGTAAATGTCTTCTAAATTTTCACTTTCATTGTCTGGAAATAAATTGCTTGTTGATTTTACTTACATTGTTGGTTTCACTTTCTGTTACATATTTTTAAGACCTAGAGTCGTAACAATATTATAACGTCGAATGATACAATTGTATCATCAAAGGTTGCATGTATGATGGCCGATAGCGGCCGACAGATGACAATACAAGATATAAAAAGGTACACGTGCACATTTATCTAAAAGGGTTCGTGACGGTCTACAACTCAAGGTAGCAAAAATTTGTACATGTACAAAGTTTTGTTACTTGAGTTATAATTGGTCGACTACAAAATAAATAACATGAGAGGTTAAGTTTTTTTTAAGTCAATTTTTTTGTTTACTTTAAAGTGTAGACCTGTCATGTACACAATTTAGCAAAATGTCTGGATGTAAAAAAAATTAATGCAACTTTCACTTGTTGACTGGCATTACCACGGCTTAGGAAAATATGTAAATGTACAAATTAGTGTTACTTTGATATTGTAGATAATTCTTAATGATAGAAAATTTAATTCGCAAGCCCATCTGGATAGAGTGGCATTGTATGCTAATTTGCTTATATTTTGTGTTGAATTTCAAACATTTCACGTGCTTTCTTTATATCCGTATACTCGATCGGTAGATGAGTCTGACAAATCCCCTCACATTCTTAAACAAAATACTCTTGATGATGTCTGCTCAGTCCTGCACTCTGCATCAGGTCTCGGTCGTCTGTCCAGGGATCTTCACAATATTGATTGGGATCTCCTCTTGATCCGAGGCTTTCTTCACAAACACTATGCACGGTGCGTTGGCAACTACTCGGAAATTACTGGTGCACTATGCAAACACACACACACACACACACACACATACATACACACACAGACAGATATATACACACACATAAAAAGCGCATGACTACGTACTAATGTCACATTTCGTACGCACTTATTTTCTTCAATCGTTGAGAAAAATGAAACCAATAAACTAAACAAAGTTTTACATGAAAGCGCAGGCAAAATAATGTAAACCTTTATTCTATCCAATAACATTCGCCTGAGAATAATTAAATAACGTTATGATTCTTCATTGTGAATAATATCAGCATCTTTATATTGGATGTAAGGTATTATGATAAATTGTGTTAATGTACAAAGATGACATAAAATTTAATAAAACAGAGTACTGTATGCCTCGCAGGGGCTTGAAGAACTGGGCAAGATAACCCTTCCAGTCTCTCTATTGCCCGGTAGTATATCCATCAGCTCGGCGATAGAGTACTGCCTCGTTGGTGGAGGACGACTTGACTACTATTTCCGCCAACATTGTCTAAATGTATCACATTCTGCTCGGCGAAAAGTTTCTTAGTGTTGGCAAATCCTGTATCAATAACACACCGTGTATGACCAGGTATCTGCATCAGGTATTTGATTTCATGATGCTGACCGGTCATAACTCTCCATAAAAAGTATCCAATCACAAACTGGTTCTTATTTCGTCCTGTAATTAATGCGTTTTAGCTTCTAGTGAGACAAGGCTAAATTTTAAAAAAGATTTAAGCATAGTTTCCAAGCAAAGCAATATATTACGAACTGGTCCTTATTTTCTCCTGTAATAATGTATTTAAGCTTGTATTTAGACATGTCTAAAAATTAAACAATTTATAAAGAAATGGTATCGAAGTCTTCTCCTTTTCCCTTGGCGTGTCTTTTCTCCATCACTGACGTCAGACAATTCACCCATTATGTAAACAGGCGTGTTAGCGTGTTCATGTATGTGAAAGTGGAAAAGTTGTATAGATTATTCAAGAAAGAAACTGTTTTTAAAAAAAATTTCATTTGCAAAACACACCTTCAACTTTCATATCATCATTGGCATCATCATCATAATAAACAACTAATTTTGGATCTTTCAATAAATATTTTCTATGATTTTTTTAAATTTTGTTTGTTTGTTTGTTCACAGTAACAAATACCGAATTTAGCACACATGCCATGACAGTTGTCTGCGTGTATAATACACGTGGTTTCCCCGAAACCATGGTGCTGTATAGCCCAGTCTGCCATTGAGATGATGGCGTTGGGTCCAGTCTGCCAATGAGATGATGGCGTTGGGTCCGTGTGTCATTGTACTATCAGATCCTATTGTATCTTCCTCGTCGATCAGAAAATTAAACTGCCTTGGTTCCCCGTTGATGCGAAATCCAAAAATATGCACCTTTCGCAGCACATGATGTGAAATGGAGACATTTTGTGAAAAATCAAAGATGTAATGGACAAACTACCCGGTACCATTTCAGTTTTCATTGGCAAGTCGCAAACAATCTCTATAAACTTCTCTTTCTTTTCTCGCAGACTCTATATGCTCCTGCAATTTTATATTCGCTTCTCGCTTGTGATCTTCCGTCTGTGCGTCGACGATTTCCTTCCTGATAATTTCGCACCTCGAACACACGTCGTCTATAGGTGTTGCTATCTTTATGTAACTCAAACAATCATTCCAGATGGTGACAAAGGAGGTGTACTTCACGTCTCTTTTTTCGCTTTCGTTACAACTGGCAACATATTTAGCTTGTACCAACTTTTTGGTGATATTTGCAGGTAAATATATGAGTGGTTCATTGTCTCGTTCCTTGTTGCAGTGGGCAGAGGCATACCAAACTCATCTGCATAATTTGATATGTATATCACCACACATTTCACATCGGGAAAATGGAGTGCATTTGGACGTTTCTTGCCCTTATTTCCATGGGACATGGGAACTACTCCATTTGTCATCATGTGCTTCATTCGAGTTTTTAAAGCACATCTTACTATGTCGAACACAAATGAAAATGTTCGTCTGCAAATTTTTATCCAGGCGAACCTGTACTTGTATCGAAGCCTTCTCCTTTTCCCTTGGCGCGTCTTTTCTCCATCACTGACGTCAGACAATTCACCTATTATGTACAATTCTTTCTCATCCTTTAGCATTTCTCTCATGTTTAAGGTATGGTCATAAATGGCATTTGGGTTCTGACTGGCAGTACAATTTCCTCGGCAACCGCAACCATTTCTGAAAAAACCGCCTACTGTCCTTAAACTGACCTCTGTTCTATTTTTTCAATGACTACGTCGTCAGCTTCATTTTCAATGGCTTCCTCCTCACTGTTGGATTATTCGTCAGGGGGGTTACAATTATCCACATTATTCAGAAATCGTCTTGCCCATTCCTCTAGGTCTATCGTAGTATATGGGATATCATCATCGTCCGATACTGGCGAGGGAGAATGGCATGTGGATGCTGGAACCCTACCAAAGTGTTCCACAAATATATCTTCCAAATACTATTAAAATAATAAACGAAATTTACACTTAACACATACAAGGTTGAGCAAATATTTATCTAAAAAAAAAAAAAAAAAAAAAAAAAAATTCATTTACTGTGCAGTTAATGATTCTTTAATTTTATTTTGAATTTGTGGTCATGGATATTTTCCTAAAAGGCTAGAAATATTTTTTACAAATGTAAATAGCCAGATAATGTTTTGACTACTTCGCATATGATGAAAAAGATAATACTGATTGACATTCTATAATTTACCTGAATGTGCCCGCTAAAAAAACCCGCTAAAATAAAATCACAAAAGTTTATATTCAAGGGTCATGAACTATTAAGCCTTACATTACAAAGTTACTTCAGTTTGCTATAGTAAAATATATTTTGAAATTAGGTCTTGATGTTTCTTCTTGTTTTATATTCCAACATCATTGTTATTTTTAAGATTTAATGGACATCTACAAACTTTCAGTGCATAAAAAGCTTGCGTATAAACTCGAAGATAAACATGTTAATTTTATCATCTTCGATTCCATACAAATTACAATTTTCCTAAACATAAAATTTAGTTTAAGGAACAAGGAAAAATGGTGCAAATGTATGAAATAAATATTAGATTTCATATTTATCAATTTACTACGGAAATAAAGGTCATTTCTCTCAAAATATTATATGTATTCATATATTTTATAAGGTTTATATTCATTCGTCAATCAGCAAGGAATAATCGAATTGATCAGTAACGATAAATACATAAAAAATTATATTAATTCCAATTTTTCATTTTGTCATTGTTTTGAAATATTTATTTAATATTAAGGATTAACTTACCTTAAATGCATTGTCATCTTCAGAATCCAATAAAAACTTGCAACGAGTTTCTCTTGAAACCAATATCGGTCACACTTGAAAATGGCAAATCACTTCTGCGTAATCGTGACGTCGAACAATTTGATCGTGTATTTCATTACAGAAGAATGTTTTAAAAATATTTAAAAATTAATTCATGCCAAAAGTTCATATTGCGCTATTTCTTTCAATCTATCTCATTGCGTGTTGTGTCTACTACACCTGGAAGTGTAAGCGACAGAAAATAAGAGTATTTGCATCACATCTGTGCTGATAATACGTACACATGTATTAAACTTGCTACCTCCAGCAAGTGAAAGAAATGGCCTTTAATCATATATGTCTTTGTATTTATTTTACAGGGAACACTTCTATCATGGCGATCAGAGGTTTGGTTTGCTTGTTTCTTTGCTCGATTTCTCAACAAATCTATATACGGGTATAACAAAAAGTGGAAGTAAGGTGGAGTCATTTCAGATTATGTTATAGCCTGCAGCAATATTTATCTGCATCAACATTAAAGATAAATAAATAAATAAATGCAAATATTGATTAATTAATTCAAATGTGGGCAAATAAACACTGTTCTGATCCATTTTTTAAGACATTACGAGAGGAAGCAAAATGGCGTATGGACGGAACGACGCGCGCAGTAAATAGTGAAACACGGACAAATATGGGACGGATATATAATCTCTCCCGAGTTTTTCTAGAAAAAAAAGAAAGAAATGAAATAAAAGAGTATGTAAACAAATAGCGTTTTTTCAAAGTAGAATGAAAGTTCTGTAGTCACTTAGTGATAATCGGTGATCAGTTATTCAGTTATATATATATATATATATATATATATATATATATATATATATATATATATATATATATATATATATATATATATATATATCTTCCTTTCAAAAATTGTATCTGTTGAATCTGTTGAACACCTGAATAATCCATATGGAAAGGAGAGGTGGAGAGGTGGAATAATGAACACCTGAATAATCCATATGGAAAGGAGAGGTGGAGAGGTGGAATAATGAACAGCTGAATAATCCATATGGAAAGGAGAGGTGGAGAGGTGGAATAATGAACATCTGAATAATTCATATGGAAAGGTGGAAAGGAGAGGTGGAGAGGTGGAATAATGAACACCTGAATAATCCATATGGAAAGGAGAGGTGGAGAGGTGGAATAATGAACACCTGAATAATCCATCTGGAAAGGAGAGGTGGAGAGGTGGAATAATGAAAATGATAGGATTGGATAAACGAGTTAAAATTCAGTATCGCAACTATTTTATTCCGGCATGCTTTTTGTAGTTGCCTTTTTACAGTTGAAAAGAAATCATCAAAAAGAATTTGTATTATTAAACAATATAATAAATAACAGTATGCCAGCGTTTGGTAATGAAAAATTTGACCAATCGCTGTTTCTGTCACAAGCCCGCGGTGATCATAATTTGATAAATGACCTAATCTACGCAGTCTATGGAATATGACAGAATAAGCTACCAATAAAAACGTGGACAGAGTAAAGGTGACAACTGACCTCACCTTCGTATCAATATTTACCCTATGTCCTCGATATTTACTGGTTGTTGGCAATTTTTGGCGACATCGTGGCGCTTTGGTTTGTCGGTGAACAAGTACAAGCTAGAACTAAAGACAGAATAAGAAACTATTGCCATTTTCAGACTTCTAGAATCCCAACATGTAAAGTGCTGAGAATATAGAAATAAAATTTAATCTAATGTGTGAACATAGGTCTCGCAACTATGTATGTATGTATGTATGTATGTATGTATGTATGTATGTATGTATGTATGTATGTATGTATGTATGTATGTATGTATGTATGTATGTATGTATGTATGTATGTATGTATGTATGTATGTATGATTGTATGTATGTATGTATGTATGTATGTATGTATGTATGTATGTATGTATGTATGTATGTATGTATGTATGTATGTATGTATGTATGTATGTATGTATGTATGTATGTCATGATAAAATATATTGATATTCATCTCCGTTAGATCCATCTTATCAGAAATTACTTACTCTTTATTTAAGTTCCTCCCTCTCATATTTCTGTTTCAATTTGTTATTTAGCAACTTCAAACGATTCTTTAAAAAATGATAAATTACACCTTTAGAAAATCTTTAAAGCTTTTAGAACTTGGTCAGTTATTTTTATTGAAACCGTGGTTTTATTTTTAAATAATCTATGCATGGTATTTTTTTGCGTTCCAAATAATAAAAGATCTTATATTGTTCAATTTATTTTTCATGAAATCAATCACTCTGTATATTATTTAAATTTGACTTCCCAGAATTGTGTACAGAAAGGTATGACCGCTTTGTTTTTTTTACTGAATTCTAGACCAGAACATAATCCTAAGAATATTTATACTAATTTCCAAGGACATCCTAACTAGTTCCCCATACAGTAGGAAAAGTGGGGTACTTTTTGTTAACAATAATATATGCCTCAGAAAATCAATCTGCGCTCTTTTTCTATAATGGTAATCTTTTCGAAAGTCCAGATTTCACAACCATATAATAGATTTGGAAAAATAGTATGAACAAAAAGTGTAAGAGATAATTCAATAGGTAAATTCAAATTCTTCATTCGCATAAATATTAAGTTTTTGTCATTTTCTATATTAAGTTTCTGAGCATTACGGAAACTACTAGATTTTGAGACACGAATACCTCAGTACTTTTATTCATCAACTTCTTCCAAAGACGTTTAATCAAATTCAGATTGAAATTTAGCTCTGACTAAGCTTCCATAAATTACAACCTCCTTTTAATCGCATTTAGCAGTAACTTGAAAAACCTTACATTTTTCATTAAAGTCATTCAAACATTGTTGCAAAGTTTGTACAGACTCAGAAAAAATTACAGTGCATCTGCACAGAGTAATATTAAAATCTGAAACATGTGTGATATCAAATAATTCAGTTTAGTTCCATGACATGGTCTGTCATTGAGAACTGATCTAAGTCATTCAAGAAAAGAGAAAACAATACGGGTGAAGATTTTTTCTATGACGAAATCCTTTTCTCATAGGAGAAAAAAGAATCTGACTGAGATACGTGATTTTATGTCATTATTCATATTTTTTTTTACTGAGATACGTGATTGTATGTCATTATTCATACTTTTATTGACTGAGATACGTGATTGTATGTCATTATTCATACTTTTATTGACTGAGATACGTGATTTTATGTCATTATACATACTTTTATTGACTGAGATACATGAATTGATTTCATTATACACATTTTTATTGACTGAGATACGTGATTTTATGTAATTATTCATATATTTATTGACTGAGATACGCGATTTTATGTCATTGTACATATTTATTTTTTTGTAATCCAAAGGATTTTCCAATCTATTCCATTAGATTGCAATTACCCCATGGCCCAAGCCCGTCAAACATTGTGGAACAGTTTTCATAATGAACAAAAGTACAAAATATGTATGTATGTATGTATGTATGTATGTATGTATGTATGTATGTATGTATGTATGTATGTATGTATGTATGTATGTATGTATGTATGTATGTATATATGTATATATGTATGTATGTATGTATGTATGTATGTATGTATGTATGTATGTATGTATGTATGTATGTATGTATGTGCGTGTGTGTATGTATGTATGTATGTATGTATGTATGTATGTATGTATGTATGTATGTATGTATGTATGTATGTATGTATGTATGTATGTATGTATGTATGTATGTATGTATGTACGTACGTACGTATATATGGATGGATGGATGTATGGATGGATGGATGGATTGGTTTCTTTTGTCTAATTTTCAACGTGGCCACAATTGTTGCAGAAAAAAAAACGCAAGATCGAAATAGTAAGGGCTATTAAATGACCCGCAAAAAAATTGAAACATTCTCTGAAATCTTTAAAATGACTTTCTAAAACACCTAATACGCTTATTTTCAATAATAATAATAATAATAATAATAATAATAATAATAATAATAATAATAATAATAATAAATCGCCGTAAGCATTTCAGAAAAAATAACTACTGCAGCGGAGTGACACATTGTAGTACATATATTCAAATCGAAAAAAAAATCATGGCTAATTACCATACAAGAAATTTTTACTTCTGCAGCAAAGTCGCAAATTGAACTTCATCATCATCATCATCATCATCATCGTCTACTTCTTTTTCTTTTTACTATTATTATTATCGTCGTCATCATAAATAGTATCATCATAATCATCATCTATCATGACATCATTGATGCCAACGTCCTATGAAATCTATCCTACTGTTCCGGGTCCTTTTCCTTTTCATTCTCCACCTTTCTCTTCCTTGTTTTGTTATATTCCTTGTCGTGGTTGTAATAGACAAATTGTATTATCATTTAATTTCACTCTCTTCGTTTTCCTCCCTTTTTTGGCACTCTCCTCTTTTTTTTTTTTTTCTTTCTTTAAAGCTACATCCTCCTCGCCCTCTCCTCCTTCTTCTTCATCTTCTTCTTCTGGTAGTTATGCTTCTTCAGCACCGATTTCTAGCCTTATCTGGCGTTTTCCTATTCTTGTTGATGTTGTTGCCTACCTATTCTTTATTTCTTCTTCTTCTTACTATTAATATTATTATTAACATTATTATCATTATTATTATTTGTATTATTATTATTATTATTATTTCCAACATCATTAAAAACAAATATATCATTGTTACATGAAGCTCCATTGTTAACTGTCTCGCCTAAAATGAAAACTCGTATTTTCTGCACGCGTTTTACCGACGTATTAATGGAAAGGACCGGAAGAAAGGGCGTGTCCACTGTTAGCTCGATAATTTGGATCTAATAGGGAAACGTTTGGTTGGTGAAGATGACACTATAACCTTTTTTCCCCTTGTAAGTCCATCGGAGGGGAGCATCACAACATTTGTGTTAATCGCTTGATGGGTCATTGTCCTTCAGATGATTACAATCCCTCGAGTTGCCGTATTAGAAAATGGTGTTTTGATTTCCTGTTCGGTACATGGCCAAATAAAGACATACTGTTGGGATCCATTCATTCATTCTCGGGCCGTTTTACACTCCGGCAACGGTTGATTAACGAAGTTTATGATATTGTTCATAACTTCCGTTATGTGTAAATAATGGCTACACTGGTGAAGAGCTGAATGCTAGCATTTTAGCAACCTGGGCCAATAATAAACCGGAGTTTCAAAAAGAGTAACTTGTAAATTTGTAGATACGGCATTGCGAAGTATCAGTAAAACAGAAAGAGAGAGAGAGAGAGAGAGATGGGTGGTGGGGTGGTAGAGGGGGGGGGGGGGCGTCGGAATGGAGTGATTTCCAAGATTGCAAACTGATTCACAGTTTACTGTAAACTCGGCTAAATTAACAATGTCCACATTTAGTGTTTTACAGGTGCCGTCACAAGCGTAGACATCGTAGCAGATGTGATGACGTGAGGCACTAATTACTGACGTAAACAGGGGAGTCATAATTATATTTTAATATTTCTTAATAAGAATAATAAATTTGATGAACAAGATAAATAAAACGAAGTATAAAAATCTAATATCTTACAACATTCCCAGGATTCTGTCATTCAGAAATGAAAATGGGAATTTCATATTTGTTTAATCCATAACGACTTTTATCTGTGGGATCGCTGTATTTACTTGTGACGTTCAACGTTGTACAATTATTGCCCTTCTCTTGACGTTGTATGACGAATTGTCCACCCGAGGAATATGTTATGTTACCTGAGGGCTCCGCCTGAAGGTAACATGACATATGTTGTGGGTAGACAATTTGTCAGTTAACCTCAAAGCGACGATAACAAATGTTTTAATATACTGACGAAGAAGTGAAATTGCCAGAATCTGAATCGCTTATAATGATTGGTGAAACAAATTGTATTGTCCAATCAATGCTAATGTGAGGGTAATATGACGTGACACCATGGACGCGTGAGGTGATATGATGGAACTTTTGTATAAGGATATCTGAGGAGAGAGAAATTTTTCGGGAAATATGACGTAATGTTAAATGTCACGTGTTTTGAATTTCAAACAATGACCAACAAGATACTGAAACTGGGGTATACTAATAATAAATAGTGTACGTATATATATTGCGTGTGCTTATGTTGGGACCGAAATAAAAGTCCAGATGATTCCGCAATTTTCAAATCAATTTAGTATGAAAGAAAGAATGACTCAGGCGGGGACAATTCTCAAAGGAGGGTAAAATCTTGTTTATTGCGTACACTTGTGCCAGTGCGTCATTGTTTGCACATAAACCAGTGCATAAAGCATCAATCCAGAATAGACGGCCAGGTGATGTACAAATAGTTACACACGTTTATGGAGTTTTAGTCTATGCAGATTAATGATCAATCACTTATATATATATATATATATATATATATATATATATATATATATATATATATATAATCAATCACTTATATATATATATATATATATATATATATAGTTAAAACTGACAAGAAACGTCCCGTCTAAGTGAATAGACAAAAATATTTAAAACTGAACAACAAATTAGGTCCCAAATCTAGCATTTCACTCTCTCCTATTCATATCTGCCGAAGATACTTGGCTGTGTGTGTTGACGGAGATAATGGTAGTTTGGCCTACCTATGAAGCTTGAAAGTCGGCTTTATACGAAATCACAAGTATAATTTCAGTATTTTTGCCCAAAGGTTCAGGAATCATATCCCGTGGTTACAACATGTACACATAATGAAGATATAAATTGCGTCCCTTTTATGAAATCCAACATAAACCGCTGCTACAGAAGCTCTGAATACCTCAATAACAATGATATACCAATGATATGTTTCTTATCTCAAAAATATGATAGGCAAACATAACAAAAATCAATGCAAAGAATAAATAAATGATTGCTAAATATTTTTTAGAATAAAACAAAACAAAACAAAACAAAACAAAACAAAAAAAAAAAAAAAAAAAAAATACACGGGGAAAGAGTGACAATTCTCAGATATTTCGCAGCTGATAGTTGCAATGAAAGCGGCAAAATCTTAAATGCAGTCTACTGTGTCCCTAATATCAGTTACATACACATTTTTCTATCCTTTTGTTCACGTTTTGTGGCACTGAATTTGACAATGAAAATCCTCCCACCCCCACCCACCACCTAACATTGAGCGCGAAACAACAGAACCGTTTCCTACAGTAAGTTATCTTTATAGTTAGATGGTTAAAATTATGCCCTGAAAACGCTTAAAATGAAGGAGCTTCCAGGGGCTTCGTCCCCTGGACACCTACCAGGGGTTCCGTCCGAAGACCCGTTCGCTATTTGTTTACGTTAGGCCTAAGTGTACTTGCTGATAAATCCACCATTTCTTGTTATTCCCCATAGCTTTTATACACTTAACATCGAATATGATGAACTGATAGGCATATATGCAATAAAACGTCTCAATACAATCAGTTGCAATATTGTTACGAAGTTAACTGGAGTCGTGTCGTCTAGGCCATTGTTGACTTCATAACAATAATTCAACTGAGTATAGTGTTATCTCTGTATTGCATAGATGCAGTTTTTAAGTTTGCGGGCGCAACCTGTGTTAAGTACATAAACAGTTTAGTACGATTGGCTCTAAGTGACTTTGTATTTTAAGAAAAATAAATTCATTTTATATTGTCGCCACCAAACTCCATCTTGCGCATTGAAAATATTAAATAAGTGCAGTCTATCCGTAAAGGCAACACACACACACACACACACGCACACACGATGAATTCAGTTGACGTTTGCTATTTTACTAATCCTAAAAATGATGGAAATGTATCTTTCATATTCATCACGCTCATTAAACGTTTTAAATGAATAAAAGGGGAAACAGCATTCTGTTTTCTTTTTCATATAGTTTAAATGGAAATAGTTCCTTTGAACGGAATACAATATAAAGATTCTGAACTTCACGCACGAATTTCTTTATCAGTATAGAACGAGCAAGACACGCAAAGAAACTATTGTATTAGTCGCCCAATTCACGGCAAAACTTGTACCTCTTTCAGAATACGACGAAGAAAAAAAAATCAACAAAATTGAGAGAATTGGTAATAAGCGATATTTGATTGTGAAAACATGAACAATGCTATCAAAGTCAGTTCTAAGATTGTATTATATGCATCAGCTAAAATAGGATACCTTCCCCAATTTCAGGTCTTCAACGTGCCCTAGGCCTTGTTTTTGTGTGACTTGTTATCGCCAAACACCGAGATCATTGTTCGATTTTGAAAAATAGGCCTATACTTTACTAATGTCCAGATATTTGAATCTAATAATTCATCTCAGTTTTTGTCCCTTCTACAATGTGTCGACTGTCAGAAATGCAGAACGATGCGTCGCGTATTCATGTGTCATCGTTTTGTGTACTCGTATTTAAACTGTTTTAAATGGCAAAATTTCTAAATCGAGAAAAAGTTCTCCGGATTTGATACACACAAAATTACCATTCAATTAGCGAGTTTCAATACATACGAGTGAAGAAAATATTGCTATATTAAATTCAAGCGACAACACGTGACTCGGGGTGCTTCGCTGTATTTACCGTCACTCGGGCGACACTAGAGAGTTGTTAGGAAGGCTGCGTTTCTCGGCTTAGGTATTGATGCCTTTTGACCCGTAACAAACTGTCAAGTTTAATTCCTATGCTTTATAGGGTTGTCTCAGATATCAAACAGGATACATTTGGTCCCAGGTAAAAGCGCTCGTGTGACGCTCGTGGGCTCGTGTGCGGTGAGCTAGCCCCGCCCTATCCACGCGAGCTGTCACACTTCTAACGGCAGTATTAACGAAAGTGACCAATCATCGTTTGACTACCTGGCGCTTTCCTCTTTCAGTCTGTTACCTGGTTGGAGAGTAGAGGGTGCATATATATATATAACTTGAGTACGTATTAATACAATTAATCAAGGTATGTCATTCAGGGATACAAACATAATAAAAAGGTCTAAAAAGCAGTACCTGAATGAAAATACCGTTAGCTGTCGTACGGTGCTAACCTCTATGACGGACTTGGAAGTGTTGATCTTCATCAGAAGGCGTTGACGAAAAAGTAAGAAAGACTCTTTTTTCAAGTTTAAATTTTGTGCATTCATATCCAATCGGAGCAGGGTTGAGTCTCATTAAATCTATACATTCGAAGGAATAAATTACCCAGCATATAAAATTCAAAACTCCGTTTTAGAAAAAATATTTAGACTGTCATGGAAGTGTTTGATCAAGACAAACTTGCTGATAGTTCTGCTTTGAATGAAATTCGTTATAATTTTGGAACGTTTAACCCATACTCAAATATTTCCATGGATTCACAGGAGACGGGACTGTCATATCAAGAGTATGACTGGACGCGAATAAATTCTGAAAATTCTACAAGGCATTTATATCCGCAAGTTGCAGATGACACCCAACAGTATCATTCCTATCTGGGATATTCCCATATGCCTCAAACTACGGACATCATTGCAGGTTCACATTATCTTCCAGGAAGTGAAATGGGGTACGCTTCATCCCTGTCTCATTTAGGATACACGGGAAACGATAACATATATAGCCCTCAGTCCTATGGAAATGTTTCCCCGAGTAACTCAACCGAAAGCAACGGGAAACCAAAACGGAAGCGAGTTCAGACATCATCACAACGCAAAGCAGCTAACGTGAGAGAAAGACGACGAATGTTTCATCTCAATGAAGCTTTCGACGATCTCAGGAAAAGACTTCCAGCTTTTAATTACGAGAAACGTCTATCCCGCATCGAAACCTTGAGGCTAGCAATAACTTACATCGCTTTCATGAAAGACGTCGCAGACGGCGAGGATCCCAACAATGTCAAACTAAAGACATATAAGGATATCCAGGAAGACCTATTTAGTGAGTTCAAAGACAAATTAAGCGAAGATTCTTATGAATGAAGAATTAAAAGAGTAATAACTTTTGCAAGTACTCAGTACTAAACCCTAGTCAAAACTCCACTGTTTTAGACATAGTTAGAAGGCTGTTGTGAAACTTGTATGAACTGGTAAGACGGGAAACTATGTTACATTAGTAGTGCTCTGGTGATATAGTGCTAATAACTATTTGTAACAATTTGGCATGTAAATATTAGGTGTACTATTTAATAAGACGTATTTAAATGCCAAGTTACAAACTGGAAAGCTGATGATATTTGTATGCATTTAACTAAACCGAAATAGCAAGGGATTCATTGTTATTATTGTAATAATGACTGATTTCATTTTTATTTTAATTTTTGTTTTTCATAAAGTGGTTGTTTCGTCATTTGGCATAGTTAGGCAGCGGGACATTTGTGTACACTCTTGCTTTAATTCAGGAAACCATGTAAATATTGAAACAAACACAGATAACAAATTTCTTTTGGCAAAAGCAATAAACGTGATATTCAAAAAGATGTTTTTGTTAGTCTATGATATTTAAGTATTGTTTGATACCTCAGCTTTGTTGTCAATATTATCAATCGCAGTCTTGATAATTAATTGTGTTCACTTTAAGCTGTTCATATTGTGACTTCTAGGTAAGGGTCACGTGTGTTCCTTCGCCTGTGTTCAGTTTTAATTTTACTTACCGGTAAATGTTTTTTTTCGAGAAAATGTGGTACCTTTCGTACTCATGGATGGAACATTATAAATCATACTTTCATATCTAAATGTCTTCCTATTTATATTGGTCATTTTTTCATGATTATAAAGTTTAAAAAGATGTGGCTTTAAATATGTACACACAGAAGATCTATGCAAAGCAATTTATGTCATTTAAGTGTATTTGTTATTACACTTTGAACACGGGCACATTAACATTGCCATATGTTCATTTTGTAATGCATGTATATTTAAATCTTTATTGAGAATTATTCTCAAGTATTTTTACTGTTATTTATTGATCCTATAATTTACACTTTACTGTTATATAAAAATATGTTATAAATATACTTCGTCCAGCTCATCAAATGGGTTGTTTGAACTTTTCAAAGTATTCTATGTATTTTAGTCCAAAAATGAAATATGTCTCGACGTTTTATGATGGAAGAAAGTCCTATTAAAAATTATTTTGACGAATCGTGTATGTCTTCTTTTTTGTCTGTGTGTTATGTACATGGTATCAACCACAAAATATTTCCGCCCCCCCCCCCCATAATTTGGGAAGCAACAATCTATCTATCTACCTATCTGCCTGTCTGCCTGCTTTCCTGTCTGTCTGTCTGTCTATCTATCTATCTACCTATCTACCTATCTATCTAGCTAGCTAGCTAGTTAGTTATCTATCTACCTATCTACCTATCTATCTATCTATCTATCTATCTATCTATCTATCTATCTATCTATCTATCTATCTATCTATCTATCTACCTACCTACCTATCTACCTGCCTGCCTGTTTATCTATCTATCTATTTATCTATCTATCTATCTATCTATCTATCTATCTATCTATCTATCTATCTATCTATCTATCTATCTATCTATCTGTCTATCTATCTATCTATCTATCTATCTATCTACCTATCTATCTACCTACCTATCTACCTATCTATCTACCTACCTATCTACCTGCCTGCCTGCCTGTCTATCTATCTATCTATCTATCTATCTATCTATCTATCTATCTATCTATCTATCTATCTATCTATCTATCTATCTACATTACACGAAATATCTCTCTGCATACTCACCATTATATCTAACTCCATACACGCAAATAAACATAACAATGCTCGCATGCATGCATCCATCCATTTATGCAATACATTCATTTAATTTTTATTCGTCTCAGGTTAAAATATCAGCTGGTATGTTATATGTACATCTGGTAGCTTTTCATTTTAGTTTCATTTACTATTTTCTATTTGACAAATATTATGACAAGTTATACAGAAATAATGAAAAACGTGTCTGATTACAAATATGTACACCTCACTCTATTCCGAAATTTAATAGTTGTGTAAATATTCAGCCTGACTTATATAGCGGTTTACATAGGTAAAACGTTTCTTTAATGTAATGATAAAACGTAGTGAATAGATTCACAAAATATTGTCCTCATCATCAAAGCCGATAAAATTATTCAAATAGCTAAATTACAATATAATTATGTAACCAGGACCATATCCAAATTTCAGCAACATTTCAGTCAATCAAATTGTTTCATTGTTGTTTTACTTAACTCAAGCCCAGACTTAAGTTCTGCTCGTGAAATCCAGTTTAGGCCATGTTTTAAGCGATGTTAACATTACTCTTTATGTTGTAAGATAAAGAAATTAAAAAAGCTTGACCAGCTGACTTTCAATACATAATAGGAGAACTAGTTACAATAGATATCATGCTAATATATTTCCACAAAAAAAGATATGCAAAGTTTTGCAATGCGAATGTTTTAAAACTAAAATTATGCTTGTGGTAGTGTGTCCATGTAGCAAAAAAACTGTTTAATAAAATTTAATACAAATCGAACAGTTTGAGAATAATAATTCTTTTTACTTCAATGTTACATCGATCAAATTGACAAAGTAGGAATAGCAAAATTATATATATGAGAAAAACGTCAAAATATCTACAAATAGAATATGGACAACAACCTCAAATTGATTTTATATGCAAGCTAAAGAACTGAAAAAAAGTCTTGAATAAAATACAAATTGTATTGAAAATGAAAACCGTATCTTATAAAATTCTTGTGAACAGTAAGTAACTAAGTAAGTAACTAATAAGTAACTAAGTAAGTAACTAAGGAAATACTGGACTTTATGTTTCTGATTCTGCTTTCGGCGTACAGTGATAAAATAGACCTCAATATTTATCACGGCCTCAATTTATGTTATAGACCTCATTATTTATCACGGCCTCAATTTATGTTATAGACCTCAACATTTATCACGGCCTCAATTTGTGTTATAGACCTCAACATCTATCGCGGCCTTTATTTATATTATAGATCTCAACATTTATCACGGCGTCCATTTTTGTTTAACATGTATGTGCTTATTACATACATATCACCACATCCACCCACCCACCCACCCCTTCCTCCCTGCCTCCATATATAAATACATACATGTCCACTGGTAATGTCACACCGAAAACTCTGAATCAATCATCCACACAATCTGTTACACAAAATCAATGCTGGGTTTAAACGCGACAACAAATAATAATACATGTAATTGGATTTACGTTATTTGTTTTTCAATCTTTGAATAAACTTCGGAAAACCTTTAATCTACTCATGTTTCAGGCATTGATACAAAGAAACTTTGGCCGCACATATTTGCTAAATGTTGATGATATATACACTCAGAATAAAAGCTACAAATAAGATAGAAGATTTATATTCTACTCTAATATTGTTGACTGCAGACCAATATGTATATATTCCTGTATTTCATATACAGCTGTAGTAAACGTGAGTGTGAATTTTAGCATTCTTTCATTGAACGACGTTTCTCAGTTTCCTTATTCAAGCCGTTATCATCGCTGTGCGTGTATATACTATAACCTTATTATCCCTTCTAGTATATCTTTTGGTATAGATGACCACATGTTTTAAGACATGAAACTGTTATTATCCACTTTCTATCCATCTGTCTTCAGATTTTACTAAATTTTACAGTAGAACACCATCTTTGTTTAAATCTTGCGGTTTTAGTATGGCCACAACGTTGAGGCTGTGTTAGATAATCCTCTAAAGGTCCCCCTCCCCCTTAAAATTTAACCATTCACTATTTTGAATTTCAAAAAACGCGATTGATCGTCACCTTCGGTTCTAACTAGTTGATACTATTTTGATACCGTTGGGTTTTCGCTAATACAGCCAGTAAACTTATATCTTCCACCTGTCGAGAGCATTTTGTCTGGAATGTAATTCGACAGGCCGAACAAAGACAAAAATAGCTGCACTTACGGGGACAGCTAATAAGAAACGCTTGGTACTATGCGTCAATCTTCACTGATACTGACGAATCATGTTCCCTGGGTATACTGACGAATCATGTTCCCTGAGTATACTGACGAATCATGTTCCCTGAGTATACTGACGAATCATGTTCCCTGAGTATACTGACGAATCATGTTCCCTGAGTATACTGACCTACACTGATACTGACGAATCATGTTCCCTGAGTAAATTTTCTACACTGATACTGACGAATCATGTTCCCTGAGTAAATTTTCTACACTGATACTGACGAATCATGTTCCCTGAGTAACTTTTCTACACTGATACTGACGAATCATGTTCCCTGAGTAACTTTTCTACACTGATACTGACGAATCATGTTCCCTGAGTAAATTTTCTACACTGATACTGACGAATCATGTTCCCTGAGTAACTTTTCTACACTGATACTGACGAATCATGTTCCCTGAGTAAATTTTCTACACTGATACTGACGAATCATGTTCCCTGAGTAACTTTTCTACAAAAAGCGGTAGAGCTCATTAGCCAGTTAAGCCGTTATTTTCACAGTTTTCTTCTCTAGTTTATTTGAAGAATGCAAACTGGACTTGGTGTTTATTTGAAGAATGCAGACTGGACTTGGTGTTTATTTGAAGAATGCAAACTGGACTTGGTGTTTATTTGAAGAATGCAAACTGGACTTGGTGTTTATTTGAAGAATGCAAACTGGACTTGGTGTTTATTTGAAGAATGCAAACTGGACTTGGTGTTTATTTGAAGAATGCAAACTGGACTTGGTGTTTATTTGAAGAATGCAAACTGGACTTGGTGTTTATTTGAAGAATACAAACTGGACTTTGTGTTTATTTGAAGAATACAAACTGGACTTTGTGTTGATTTGAAGAATGCAAACTTTACTTTGTGTTTATTTGAAGAATGCAAACTGGATTTTGTGTTGGACGTAGTCTCTATCCAAAGAATGCACGTTGTATATTTCTCTTTGCGGTGGTACATTTTCTAATATTGTCCCATGATCGGTGTAATTCGTTTCGACGCAAAGATACTACATATAGCATGGAGAGAGAGAGAGAGAGAGAGAGAGAGAGAGAGAGAGAGAGAGAGAGAGAGAGAAAGAGAGGTGGGATGGCGGTATACCGCACGCCGTTCACGACCACCGCATGTGATCCAGTGATTTATGCATCCCATACGCTCCACAAATTTACAGTTTTTTGTTGGAAAAAATTATTAAAGGGCTGATGGACAGACATAATTACATTTAGTGTATTCTTAACCTTTCGGTTGGTTTCCAACATGACACTACAGAGAAATTTCATACGTGGAAATATAGAAATCATCATAAATCCCCAGCGAAACTTGAGATTCTGTGGTAGGAGGACCAACGTCAGAATAATTTTGCACGTTTATTTTTCCATTTTAAAATGATTCACAGCTTTCATTTGAGAGATGAGCTTTCAACATAACAATAAAATGGATTTTTTCTTTTGTTTTCTGAAGAAATCTAGAATCATAATAATTATGACATTTTTATGAAATTTTTAATTTAAGTTCGTGCGACATATGCTTCTGCCATGGACTTTATACTAGAGGGTCTTAAACTCATGAAAACATATAAAGGATTTAAGTTTTATATTTTTGCAGGTTTCAGTGATTAAATATATCTGATTTGTAACTTTGAAATGGCTCTCTATGTTATCTGCATCTGATGTGTAACTTCGAGATGGCGCTCTGTGTTATATGTATCTGATGTGTAACTTTAAAATGGTTATCTATGTTGTATGTATCTGATGTGTAACTTTAAAATGGCTATCTATATTATATGTATCTGATGTGTAACTTTGAGATGGCTCTCTATGTTATATGTATCTGATATGTAACTTTGAAATAGTTCTCTGTGTTATATGCATCTGATGTGTAACTTTAAAATGGTTATATTTGTTATATGCATCTGATATTTTACTTTAAAATGGCTCTCTATATTATATGTATCTGATGTGTAACTTTAAAATGGTTGTCTATGTTGTATGTATCTGATGTGTAACTTTAAAATGACTATCTATATTATATGTATCTGATGTGTAACTTTAAAATGGCTATCTATGTTGTATGTATGGGATGTGTAACTTTGAAATGGCTCTTTATGTTATATGAATCTGATATGTAACTTTGAAATGGCTCTCTGTGTTAAATGCATTATTCTTTACATTGATCTTCTTTGTATAATTTTGCTAATAATAATGATTGGTCAGGTCTGAAACCCTTATACCGCTAATCTCGTTATGTATGTATGTATGTATGTATGTATGTATGTATGTATGTATGTATGTATGTATGTATGTATGTATGTATGTATGTATGTATGTATGTATGTATGTATGTATGTATGTATGTATGTACATATGTATGTATGTATGTATGTATGTATGTATGTATGTATGTATGTATGTATGTATGTATGTATGTATGTATGTATGTGTGTGTGTGTGTGTATGTATGTATGTATGTATGTATGTATGTATGTATGTATGTATGTATGTATGTATGTATGTATGTATGTATGTATGTATAGTAAATAATTTCATTTATTTTACAAAAAAGGCTCCTATGTCTTATTAGATGAAGATTTTCAGCCGAATCCATAATAAAGAAGTCTAATTCACCTTATTGCTTTATGACAAATTAATTCGTGAATGCAAGGAAGTGTCAAAAATAACGTGTTATAAATGTATGGAATTATCCTTTATTTTTGCCATTTAAAATTCAGAAATCTTCCTCACATTTCACTTTCACAGCCTTGCAAAACCTTAAATTTGACAGGCAATTAATTTACCAAATGTTACTGAAAGATGGTTTGCTAATACAATCTGGGAAAAAATATCCCGCATCGTTGGCTCCCTAGTCACACTAGTATTAAGGGTATTTAATGGAAAGACAAGCAGCCAAGGATGTGATGCAGTCACCCGTTTCTGAGTTAGACATTCGATATAGTGACTTCAAATATTATATAAATTGGCATGCTCAGTATATTTGGATAAATATGTGAAATGAAAAGTCCACAAGAATCAGAACCTCAACACATCATTGGAGAGTGGCATCCATCACATTGAACACATTGCAGAGATGAGTCGGTATTGTGTCATTCGCGTATAGGACACACCTATCTGATTCATGCATGCATCCTGATGGGTGAACCTCGTGCATGTCTTACCAATGTTCACTGACAGTAGAATACATTCTTGTCGAGTGTATCGACTTCTACAATGGGAGACAGAAGTTTTTGGATGCGAAGTCAATTAGGAAACTCTCGAATGATATATCGCCAGATATAATCGTTGACTTTTGAAAAAATACGATTTAAATAAGAAAGTGTGACTGTACATTTTAACTGTTTTACATTTTTCTTTAACCTGTAGCTTTTATTTTATATACCGTTTAAAGAATTTTAACATCTTTACCTTTTATCTCGTATCTTGTTTACCTTTATTTAGTAGGGTCTATCTTCCTCAAGTTTTTGCAATTTTTACCTTTGCATTTTAAGAACTTGCTTTTAAGCGGCCGTATATAGCCAGGGTTGTGATGATATGCCATTCAACAGTATACTTTATCTTGGACTTGAGTTGTTATACATACATACATATATACATATATACATACATACATACATACATACATACATACATACATACATACATACATACATACATACATAGATACATAGATACATACATACATACATACATACATACATACATACATAGATACATACATACATACATACATACATACATACATACATACATACATACATACATACATACATGCATGCATGCATGCATGCATGCATGCATGCATGCATACATACATACATACATACATACATACATACATACATACATACATACATACATACATACATATGCATGCATTGATGCTTTCATACATACTTCTTGTTGCGATCTTTCCATGTTGTAATAATATGACCCTTTCATAAAACAATCTTAAGTATGATTTGGCTGGATAAAAACTGTACATTATATAATGGACAAGGCCAGTGGTCATGCAATGTATGGCCAGTGGGCACGATGTCTCAGAATGCCAAACGAGAAGCGGCACGTGTGTCATAAAGTAACGAATCATCGTAGACAAATGATTTTGCAACGCGCATCTCTTTATTTCTTTGCCATGACAATTACAGTATTTGTTGTTATGGCTATAAAAACTATTTTATTAAATATCTCTTTATTATTACCGAAGATAAAAAATACATGTGCAGTATTTTTCGAGACAGGTATACAGAGACGTGTTTGTATCAAGGATAACCCTATGTATTGGAAGAAAACGGGTATGTATCGTTCATTAACTAGTTTTTCTTTAAAACAAAATAATAAATAAACCTGCGTACCCCGTTATGTATTCCATTTTTCCAAACAGATTAAATATGGTAATTAAATAATTTAAAATAGTTTTTCTTTATTATATACTAGTATTTAATAAACAGTCTCATTAGTTTAGTATTATTGCTAATATGCAATGTTTATAAGTTGCTTACTGAGTATTAAGAAATATTGAGCGAGGGCTTTCTATGCTACTTAACCAGTTTCTAATACTTGGGAAATAACTTTGTTAGTATATACTTTGGAACAAGCTTGTATTACGATGTTTTATTTCACAGTAAAGAAAAATATTAACAAAAAATTTACAATTAAATTTTAAGATATTCTCATTTATGAGTGAAACCCCTGCACGACGTAATATATTGTATTGCGTTTAAATAGATGATTGAGTCACAAGAGGGTACTGTTATTCGTTAACTCGACGTAACAGGTGTATATACGTATTACAAATATATACGTATTACTAAACTGATGAGACTGTTTATTATATATATATATATATATATATATATATATATATATATATATATATATATATACAGAATGGCTGAATCATATACGGGCAAAAATTTGTCAATAAAGTTTAAAGAACGGGATAAATATATATCGTCAAAGTAAGGAACGAATTTTTAAAAAAAATTACAAGTCCGTAAGTGTAGTACATGTTTACGGTCAGTTGATAATATACTTTAAATGAGAACATTTATGCGTGGAATTTATTATAATCTATGCTTCTGTCTCAATCTAACTCTAGCCTCATACCGACTTCAACTCAATTCTTTTTGATATTATAAATAATGCCCCTGTTTCATTATCAAGAACACAAGAGTAGAACACTCGGATTTACTATTGTTAAAAAAAAAATGGAATGTAAAAATTAAACAAAGTATATGCGGAACTTCCGTCTGGGTAAATCCTTTTTAAAAATGTTGTTAAATTTTTCAATATTTTTTTTTTGGGGGGGAGGTGGGGGGTGTTCTTTTTTGCATATAGAAACACTATTCGGTACAATACGGCTGTAACAGCCGGAATGAAAAGGCGTCAGCTGTGGCCATATTGTATAACGGTATATCGAGATCATCGCGCAGGGTGATTAATAATCAATGAAAAAGGCTTCAGGCATCATATCAGTCTCCACACAACTAGTGTATAGGACTGATCAGAAACTTTTTGATTTCCGCGGAACTTATCCAGCCAAATTCGTGACAAAATAATAATAATAATAATAATAATAATAATAATAATAATTTGCATGAGCGATCTGAAAAAAATAAAACTTCGATGGGAGCACATTAAATAAATTTAAGTAATATGTAAAACTAAGTTTTCTAATGGCATAATGACTATTTTTTAATTGGTATACATCAATACCGTTGAGCTCTCTGTCCAACTGGCATAAGGTGGAAGCAAGTTCCAGATTACAACACCAGAATCACAGGCACTCATTTCTGTCAGTAAAAAATCTAAACTATTTTCAACACTCACTCCCCTTCTACCAAGTAACAAAAGGTGACTAACTCACGCGGATCGGAATCTGACCCTTACCGATTTCGTGCACATTTTCTTATACCGTCGGCATGTTCGACCACTCATAACTTACACCACCGTTTACCACGGAGTGAAAAACATAACAACCACCAATCAGAACTGAATGTAGCTTATTCACTGCGAAGCAGCCTGGAAGTATATACCTTTCTGTAAAAGTGGCCATTAAATGATCAGTAAGGTACTGAGATGTCTCCTTTACGGTGGTGTAACTTATGAATGGCTGAAAGCGCCGACTGTATAAGTGAATTAGCACGGAATCGGCAAATGTGGCGATTTCGACCCGCGCGGGTTAGTCACCTTGTATTACTTGGCACAGTGACAGTGAGTGTTATCAGCAGTTTCTCTTTTTTTATGACCGAAAAGATTGATTGTGACCAGAATGCTGAAAACTTCCCTTAAATTGTTCAGCATGTGGTTTTGGAATCTTTAAATTATCAGGTTGAATGTAATGAATAGTTGTTTATTTAAATACATAGTGCAATACAGAACGTGCAATATACATATTGCCAAAGAGTATTTGCGAAAGGTATCAGGACTGTATAGATTTAGTTTGGACGTTATTGAGAGTTATCTCCCTTACATTAATATTTTTTAATTTTTTTTTTAAATTTATAGATTTATTTCCAGCGGCCCAAAGCATCACTGAAAAGTACGCTAAAGCAGGGGTCCCCAACCTTTTTGTGCCGATGGGCACATTTGTGAGTTTATGAGAGAGTGGCGGGCACCAACCAATTAACTTGACCCATTTTTTAAAATTATTGTTATTCATTACAACCTCTTCCGCGGGCACACAAAAAATCTTGGCGGGCGCCATGGCGCCCACGGGCACCGCGTTGGGGACCACTGCGCTAAAGTAATAAATCACAGACAGCTATGATTGCAATTAAACTGTCTATATATTTATGAATACATTGTATGAAACTAGTGATGCAGCAAAACGAGCAGCGAAAGAAGTTGGACAAAACGGAAAATAAAATCCAAATATTACAATCTATATGTACTACGCAGGGAGCCCCCGTAGCTAAAATGTTATCTTGCGGGACCCCTACACTGGGTTCGATTCCCAGGCGAGGCCAGGTCAGCTTCCGTTATTGAGTCATAGGGCACAACACAATACTCTCATTGCCCAACAAAGCTAACCGAAGTCTCTGTGCAAAACACCTTAAGGCGAGCTGAGCCCATCCAAATAAATATGTCACTGTGCGTCATTAATTTTGTTTTTCCATTTACTAAATTCGTACAATGTACTTAAGCTGATCTACTTCGGCAATACGCGTTGGCTTAAGTTTTGTCTTTAGTGATTGATCTACCGTCTACTCAAACATTATCCAACCGTCTAACCGACTATCGTGTTTATGTGACCAAATTTAAAAAAAAGTCCACTTGTTACTTAAAACTACAAGATTAATCAAGAGTTTAGTGTTCCGACTCTGACGTATTCATTTTGATGTGAAAGGTAGAGATATACGTGTTTCCATTCATTAATCGTACGCGATTTTCCTCTGACCAAATTGTCTGACCGATGTGACGCTGGATGAGTTGTGATCTTATGCCCTGTCATCACAAAAATGCTAACCATTACACTACCTCAACTCCTGTCTCAATTAGTCGCCTCTTACGACATAAAAGGGGCGCATTGGGCCTATTTTACTTCCACGATCCCGCAGGGTGAGTATATAATGCAATTTTTTTACATGTATTATGCTGATAATAACACTTATTCATTAGATTAGGGATCTATGTAATGAATGTGCATCTCTCTCACGCATTTGCACACATGCGTACATGTATCTACATTACAAGATCTTTGGGTTATATTTGTTTATATGACTGGAGTTTATCCGACGAATTTTTATATGACACAATTCGTCGGATAAACGAGGGTCAACTGTATTAACGTGTCGGCTTACAGGAAATGGTCTCCCTATTTCCTCTTGAATGTATAATAAAAGTTTTTTTTTTTTTATTCGAATAAAAAAAAAATTCAACATTTTTGTCACCTAAAGGGGTAGCTAAATAAAATGTAAGTTGTCCTCCACTCTCATCAGGAACTACGAATTGTACCAGAAATTGTGCTTAAACGTTGTGTGCAATAGATTTCATTTGTTTCTTTGATTTTTGCACAAAGAGTTATAGGTATATTAACATATTTTCATTTGCAAAAGTTTTGATATTGAGGGCGAAATAAACATCTTTTTAAAACGCAAAGAACGCCCTGCAAATAATCTGTAACAACTGTCAAGTTGCCCGCCAAACAGATTCAAGTATATACATAACAATCAAAATACAAAAAAAGATTTAATTTTATGTCTGTAGGCTTTTATTCTCTGCGAAAATCTAATATCTATATGTGTAATCCGCTTCCTTAGATTGCATATTTGTTTTGGGTTTTTTTTCCCTATAGATTTATGTACAAAGATTATGTGCCATTTTGTATGTTTGCATGTATTTCCTAACTATTGATATTGTATTTGTTTCTTCCTCATCTGTATTAGTGTAATATGTATCACTGACTTTCTGGAATGTTTTCCGAAATCTTCAATGTAAATTGTTAAATGTATCTCTCTCTGTTCTATTTTCTATGTTTGTAAATGAACTCTCCTTATGGAGGAAATAAAGATTGATTGATTGATTGATTGATTGATTGATTGATTGATTGATGGTTTTGTAACCATTAAGGGCTATTGGTAATGCACATTTCAGTACAGGTGGGTGGGGATGGTACTCTGATTGTGAAGAAATGGCTAAACATTATGGTAACAGTGATGTCCCATTTCTTTCAGTTAAGTATCCTGTAACATTTAGTAGTGGGTGTGTGAAAGAATAACTTATAATAAAAACAATTCCATATCTTGTTGTCCACAGACTTTGATGCAGTGTTCTGCAATATGGAGTCTGTATGCAGTGAAAAAGAAATGTCACTGACACTTATGAATAATCCATTTAGTGGCAAGGAGAACTAGATTTTGTATATAAACTTGGAGAAATTGAACATGAGCTCCTTTTCTGTACATACTGTTTGCAAATAAAATGGATGTTTGTCATGCCTAAAAAACCTTGACAGTAGTTCCTAAAAAAGGGTAGGAAGGCCTGTACTTGCCATAAGCAGCATTTTATGATGAAGACAATGACATGTATTTTGGTAATAATAATAATGACACAATGTTCGGTCCCAAACAATATGATGATCCCCAAAGTTAACAGTCTGGAATATTTTCATATTCTCTGCTTACATGACTTTCTGTACATACACGTGGCTTATTCGACACACTGTAGAATCCACTGTACAAAAAGCACATGGTTATATACATGTATACATGTCATATTCACAGTCACTAAGCATGTTGTGCTATACTTAGTTTAACATTCACGATTAGTGAAAATCCAACAGAATTGAACGAAGTACCTTCTTCTATAGTATGCAACTGCTAATATATCTTACCTGATCAGTTTGTAATTTTGTTAAAATTTTTCTTTTCCCTAATTTAAACCACACTGGAGGTGCCTTCTCATACACTAACGGAAACACATACTACAACTACAATAGTCCTCATACTTACAAGCAAATTCAATATATATATATATATATATATATATATATATATATATATATATATATATATATATATATCCCATTTATGCATACATATAAGGTTTATTTAGGATAATTACCTAATGCCAAGTACTTTTCATTATCTTTAGACGGTTATTAAGAACAAAGGACTGATAATACCCGAAGATATAAACTTCGGCGGATTAATATTTACAGAACTACATGCGGTGAAAATGTAAACAAGCAAATAAGTCATTTCATAGCATGTATTTCAGGAATGTTTAGGAATTTTCTTCGCTATTAACAATACCGACCACAACTGAACTTTCAATATGGAAAGTCTGATAGCCATCGGAATACAAGGTATGCGTGTAATATTACTGTCAGTCATGGGACCGGGTTGACTGGAAGAAGACCAATATGGCAGCCCCCATTACATGGTATCGTGATGTTTGGCACAATCATTGTACAGAAGGCTCAGTGTATATGAAAAATGTAACGCTGGTTGCATCTTGCTTAGCCTTCATGCAACAGAATAATAGCAATGCAATAGCTCAATACTGTCTCAATGCCGTGATCTTTTGCGCGTAAAATGCAATATCAAAGTGCCTATTTTAGCTCTTATAAATATCTTTTCCGCAAAACAGATTGTACCTGCACATTTAAATGACCGCTTTTAAAGTTAAGAATGTATAACTTTTCACTTATTATGTACCATACATGATATATGGCTATACCACACCCACCCACCCTGTTAAGCGTATTCGCATTACCAATAGCCCTTAAGATATGGAGAGTTATGTATCGCTGCCACATACACCTTTGCTAAGGATCTCCGCCTAGGGCGCCAGGCTTTAAGGCGTGCCAAATTAGAAGGAACTGAACTTTTTTACAAGTTCGCCTAGGGCGCCAAAAAAGCCTTGGGTAGGCCCTGGGCACATGCATATTTATTTGGTAAATTAGTTATTCTCATTTACTTAGAAAGATGAAACAGACTTGCATCGTATCCCGCTTTTTATGCAAAGAACATTCCGTCCAAGAAGCAGTATGCTATTTTAGTTTGTATGGCTCATTACATAACAACTTAACATTATCTATGCCAAAATCTTCATAAATACGTCTTTGTAAAATAAAATTAATTTTAATTGTTCATAAAGTATAAGAACTTCTCTTATAAGGTTAAGAACAAATTATCATATTCTTGTTTTTTTTCGCTTGATCTTTTGACGCACTAGAACAGCTCCAGCATCTGACGCACTAGAACAGCTCCAGCATCAGAAATATCCGACTAGTATGTAAATAGTTTGTTATATTCTTTACAGAAGTGCTGTAATCATGAGTTTCAAATAAATAGTATATACAACCATTGTAAACACAAACCGACTTTGTGACGTCACTGGCAGTCCACTGGCAGTCGCTAATGGCGGCCACAGTGACAGTGTTGATACGGTACGTTCAAGCGATTTATTTCGTAGAAACACAAAATAGTTTCCGTTCTGGGGTGCATGTAACAAATAAAATACATCATGGACTTTCTATTTAAATACTAAATACCAAACCTTGTACGCTAAAAAACAAAATTTTAATTCCACTTTTTGGCAATTCGTCCTCAATTAGAAGCAGCAAAAACCAATGTTGCAAATACTTCAAAATTATAAATCACCTCTTTGTTTCAAAACCTCCCAAAATCATAATTATTCTTTGCCAATTCAAAAAGTCATGAACAAACTTTATCGTTTTTCTGACTAAATTCATTGAAACTAGAGCCTACTTTCGTGGTCATACGTCCCTGTATACAGACGGTTAGAAAGATGGAGACAAGGTTGGAGCTGACGTTGCAGCACCCCACGGCACCATCACGAGCTTGTTACTAGATAAAGCCTCCATTTTTATTGCAGAAATTACAGCAATACTCAAAGATTTGAACTAAATTGAAACGTGTCAAAGAACAAATTTCATCATCTTTTCGGTATTTACTCATACAATGTGAGAAAAAGTGTTTTGTACTGTTCGCTGCCTAGTCACATTTGTATTGAGTGTAATCATAGAATCTCCCGTTTTCTGAATGAAAGATTCCATATACTGACTTCCAGCATTATATAAATGGGCATGTTCTATATACTGACTTCAAGTATTATATAAATGGGCAAGTATTATATAAATGGGCATGTTCTATATACTGACTTCAAGTATTATATAAATGGGCAAGTATTATATAAATGGGCATGTTCTATATACTGACTTCAAGTATTATATAAATGGGCAAGTATTATATAAATGGGCATGTTCTATATACTGACTTCAAGTATTATATAAATGGGCATGTTCTATATACTGACTTCAAGTATTATATAAATGGGCATGTTCTATATACTGACTTCAAGTATTATATACATGGGCATGTTCTATATACTCACTTCAAGTATTATATACATGGGCATGTTCTATATACTCACTTCAAGTATTATATACATGGGCATGTTCTATATACTGACTTCAAGTATTATATAAATGAGCATGTTCTATATACTGACTTCAAGTATTATATACATGAGCATGTTCTATATACTGACTTCAAGTATTATATAAATGAGCATGTTCTATATACTGACTTCAAGTATTATATACATGGGCATGTTCTATATACTGACTTCAAGTATTATATAAATGAGCATGTTCTATATACTGACTTCAAGTATTATATACATGAGCATGTTCTATATACTGACTTCAAGTATTATATACATGGGCATGTTCTATATACTGACTTCAAGTATTATATACATGAGCATGTTCTATATACTGACTTCAAGTATTATATACATGGGCATGTTCTATATACTGACTTCAAGTATTATATACATGAGCATGTTCTATATACTGACTTCAAGTATTATATACATGGGCATGTTCTATATACTGACTTCAAGTATTATATACATGGGCATGTTCTATATACTTGGCAATGTGGGCTGATATTATTCATATAAATAAGGTTGTTAACTAGTATGACTTGACACTTTTTTTGTTTGTTTCCAAGGCCCTTACATAGCAGATAGAGAGATCTATCTTACAATTTTCCACAATATAAATGTTCATACTGGCAAAGTGGTTTACGGCACATCAGCACAATAATGGTTATATGGGGCCAACTTAAAATAGATATTCGAGAAATGTAAAAATGAATTGCATACAAAACCCAGAAAGATAAACTCTTTCGAATAAATGTAAACATGAAGTACAAGACAAATATCCAACGTAAAATATATTAAAATTCTGTAAAATGTATATGTGGGATAAAAACTCCACAAACAAGCTTTCTAACACCAGACCATCAAACCTCTCATTGGGGAGTGGCATCCGTCATATAGAACCATGGAACTAAATGTGTTATTTAGGTGCCAGATAGAACAAATCGCAAAGAATAGGTGGCATTATGCCAATCGAACATAGAGGAAAAAAATAACCTGTATAGACCAAAAAAGGTGAACCCCGACCAGAGTGCACACCCTGCTAGTGTCTACTGATAGTGGAACACATTTTTGTCGAGTGTATCGACTTCCATCGTGTGAGACAGAAGCTTCATGTGAACTCAATCAAAGAACTTTATATATATATATATATATATATATATATATATATATATATATATATATATATATATATATAGAGAGAGAGAGAGAGAGAGAGAGAGAGAGAGAGAGAGAGATCATCATGGGGGGCTTTTTTTAGGGAATGTGGTTTATATAACAAATTTATAAAATTTATATATATATATATTTTTTGCCTGTATCCTATATTTTCTATACAAATTTACCGAATTGTTACACCTTTATCTGTTATCTCGTAGTGTTATATGTTTATGTTTATTTAGAAGAGTTTATCTTCCACTGGTTTTTTTTTTTGTGTGTGAGTGTGCAGTTCGTTATATTTACACTTTTGGAACTTTACTTTTAATCGGCACCATATAGTCATTATTGTGCTGACGTGCAGTAAAGGCTAATACATACATACATACATACATATATACATACATACATACATACATGCATGCATACATACATACATACATACATACATGCATACATACATACATACATACATACATACATACATACATACATACATACATACATACATACATACATACATACATACATACATACATACATACATACATACATACATACATACATACATACTAATCTCTTGACAGCATCATTCCACCATTATAACGTACCGGATAATTTGGTCACGTGGTTTGACTCAAGTCAAAGATAAAGGTGTGAAAAGAAAATAAAAGAACAAGACATAAACACCTTAAGTCTAATTTCAATTATGTCTCAACTGCAATTTGAATCGGTTTTGTTTATTTGTTTGTTTGCTCCACAAGACCATCAGCGCGAATTTTTTAATAAGTGTTTATAAAAACACGTTCAAGTTTTATATGGATATAAATCGATGTCGTATTTCAAAAAGCAGCTGTTACCATGCCCATAGTAAGCGTACCGTTTGCATTTCAGTTCGACTCTCTTCAAAGCAGACAAGAGCTTCTTCCAATTCTTAAATCTTTCCATATACTAAAGTAAGACCTACCATTGTGTGTTTGATTTCTTTGTTTACTTAAATTTCTTTGAGAGAGATTAATCTAACTTATGTGTCACTGCATTTCAGGATCAATGTACATGTATCTTGGACTGTCATCCTGTAAATTCCACAGTGGCTTATAAACGACAACATACGGTATTTCTTTTAATACCATCTAGAATAACGGCAAATAGCATCATAGCACAATGGTTCCTACTCATTATATGGAGTGATTATGCGAGCACGTGTTCTATTGTAAAAGATCCTTAAATGCTCACTTCACTACAGGAGTCGGAGATGAAACCAGTTTGGGCAATTGCATGTTAGCTAGTTCAACCGTATTTCTTCACCAATTCTCCCTCCCTCCTTTTTTAAATTTATAAATTGTTAATTTTGATTTTATTGTTTTTGCTTATGTAATTATTAACTAGCATACGATTAATAAAATCGGGCAAAATACTTCATATTGAAAAGATTTGAAATGAATGATTGCAGAATAATTATGAAAGCTTTCGAAACAGGACACAGTGAACATGTGTAAGGTACAGAGTCCTTTCTTATATATATATATATATATATATATATATATATATATATATATATATATATATATATATATATATATATATATATATGTGTGTGTGTGTGTGTGTGTGTGTGTGTGTGTGTGTGTGTGTGTGTGTGTATTGCGCCCTTTCCATATTATCGCGTACATACGGTTTGGTGCATTCAAACATCTTTATTTTTCAATTTAGATTAGCGACACGTGCATAACCGTACCTCTTCTGTCTGAGCTATTGATAAGCGATTTTTTTTGAAGATCGTTGATTGTGAACCAAATTAAGCGAAGAAAGCAAATCACGTGGAGAAAACTTAAAAAAAATAAAAACGAAACTTATTGTGGTGAGAATACTTACAGAAAGTGAATACAAATTTTAATTATTTAAATTGACGAATCTCCAGAACTGAAATAACCACGTCCAGTCATTAACAAAACATTTCTGGTAAAGAGATGTAAAATGTATGTAACTACAGTATATTGGTCTATTTTAGTTTCACAAACATGCTATGTCGTGGGGGTGTTTGTTAATATAAATATTGATTGGTTTGGGTATCTCTTTTACGGGTAGAACTGTTTACGAGAAAAATGTGTACCATGCATTTTTTGTGTGTTGCGCATTCAATACGCATTTGATCAAACGCTTCGAATGATGACATATGAATGGCTTATTCACAGAGAGAGAGAGAGAGAGAGAGAGAGAGAGAGAGAGAGAGAGAGAGAGAGAGAGAGAGAGAGAGAGAGAGAGAGCGCCACACATCAGACACTAGTTTGAAAATGAGAGACCTAATTTTAGCATTCATGAGTATACTCCCACGACATGGGAACTTTTTGGGCTTTAGTATATCACATGATAAATTCTAGAATTTCTGTTGGCTAATTACGTGGATTTATGTTAAGACAGTGCGCATTTCTCCTTGAATCGAGGCTACTATACCTTGATACGGTGATTACACCTGTTCCAGCGGGCACTACTGCCACGCGCCGTCATATGACGTCACATTGCGTCACGTGAAATGCTAAATCTATTATTGCCTTCTCCCTTGGGAACTGTTCTCCTTTAGTGTTGTCTGGTGAGGTATAGTGCCCTCGCGCTCGGGCACTATCACTATACACACCAGGCAACTCTATAGCAGAACAATGCCATCGGGAGCAGGCCAAAAAAGAGTAATAGCTTGTACTGATCCATACAAGTTATTCTATTTCTTTAAATTAGGTAGTAGGGGATAGTTTCGTAAATTGGCCCCTGTAAAATTTATTAACTTAAGGCTAAGATGTGACTTTTTCAGTTATTATTGTTTAATAATTCAAGATTTGCATATATTTGTGAATTAGATGTTTCGGGCTTATGTTGCTCTTGAAATTGATGTGAGGCATGTGCACCTCCCATAGTTACTTCACAGTATGTAGACAATGAAAAACCAATAGTCGGCTAAAAATCAGAGCTAGTCACCAATAGCAGTAGACATGTGGGTTTATGGCAAGTAGAATATCTTAAAAATGGCCTAGATGGCAACTATTTTGAATTGTATCAAGCTGTTTAGTACACCATGTTTTTCGAAATTATCACATAGGGAAAGGGCTTGCATTTGCACTATGAGCATCACTTTGTGTCATGAAAAATGCATGTATAAATTTGGGGCTTGGGTGCATAAACTTCTTTTGCTCTGAGCTTCGATTGACTTGTAAGGTCAAGTGAATGATATTCTTTGGTTTTGTTTTATTACAGCTATTCAAAAATATGGACTTTTCTTTACCTCACTGGTGTATTTTTTTAAAAAAATGAATTTTTATATTAGGCAGGTTGATGCAGCTACATTTGTGAATAAAAACTGTCCACTGCGCCCTTAACAATATTCACGTGAGCAACATAGGCGATGAGAGACATCTATCAGTCATCTAGGGTTGCGTATTTTGACGAAGCTGGCAACTACCGCTACTAGGTTGTAATACATTTGAATAGTCTGATAGATAAATGTCTTGCGCAATCATTGATCTAAACGTTCAAATGTATCAAAATATGCTGTTGTATTATCCTTATATTCAATTTTCAGTATAGGGATGAATTATAATTCTCTAACGGAGAGGGTATGGGGTTATTGCGTGCCGGCAAAGAGCTGTGTGCCGTAACTCGCAGACCTGGGTTCGATTCTCAGTAGGGGATGATATATATATATATATATATATATATATATATATATATATATATATATATATATATACATACATATATTATATATATATATATATATATATATATATATATATATATATATATATATATATATATTACTTTTCAATATTTTTGAGGATAGATTTGATGCATCACGAGCGTAATTTTGGAGCAGAAGCTTCTTGCAAGTCGCTGTCAATTGCTTTTCATATATTCATCCTTTTCATTGTTGTGTGTGTGTGTGTGTGTGTGTGTGTGTGTGTAAGTGGTGGTAGTGGTGGGGGATCTGCAAGAGAAGCAACCTCCCAAAAAATTATGAAATCATTCGATTTTCTTGGTTTTATTTTCGTTCAGCAACACTGCTGACAACCTGCATTCCGCTTATATATGACGTGCAAAAGTTTCTTTTTCTTTTTCTATGATATGAAAACTAATATTGATTTAGGGACGATTAAGCAAACAACTAGAAAAGTTGTATTTGCATTGAATGTATTATACAAAACAGGCTGAAACAGAGCATAAGTCAAATAAATTTACTTATCAGAAAAGCACACAATTTTACGTTTTTCTTTGGATGACTCTAGCTTGCTGTTTTTACACCTGCCACTGTTGAAAACTTAACAATATTTCTCTTCTTTGTATTTTAAAACATTATGCTGCCATTTTGATACACGGCATTGGGTAGGACTAAAATGATTCCAGCTTTGCTTAGTCTTTCTCCCAAAACACACATTATAACAGACATCGTAATGAAATGAATGTACAACGTATTTGAAGTCCTAATCAATATCAGATTTATAAAACAAAGAAAAGAGTAAAGGTGCAAAATATTGAAAGTGAGGCCAAAAGTAAATACGTAAGTTTATACATATGTGTAAGTGCATAGATATTAAACGTATTAAAACACTATCAACATAACGAATTTCGCTTCATATTCCAAGATACAGCTCCATGTTTAGACCATAAACAGGTACAAATTAAAATGTAGGGAATGTCGTGAATCTCGATATATAGTGCCGGGCGATTGGAATGAAGTGCCTTGCCCAAGGACGCACTACCGTAAAATTGTAAATTTACACAAAACTGAACAGCGCTCAATATTTTGATTGAATAATAAAAAAAGGGAAATAAAACATAACTCCAAACTACATAAAGGTGATATGCAATGTAGTATTTTGTACAACATATTATACCCCATCAGAACTTTGGATATAAAAATGAACTTTCCTTAATATGTGAAAGTAAATGCTCTCATTTAATTTGGCATTTCCATTTAAAAGAGGTGTGCAGATCGAGCGGAACTGAGAGTGACTGCAAGAAATGTATCAAATATTGTTCGTCGTACATGCCCGAAGGGCGAACACGACGTAAATGCAAGAATCAATCATCAAATATTGTTTGGATTGTTTACTAGTCTAGATTCTACATGGTAATTGTAAAATGTTTCATTTGATTCCAGGCATAATACAATGGACTGGCCGTTATATGATTTGAATATAAGACTATCTGTAAGGCAGAGCAATTATTTCTAAGCCAAGCATGAATAACAGGAATTTGTTACATCTTGTGGTAGGTCATTCCATAGCCTAATTTTTGTCGGTAAAAGGACTTGCTTGTATATTGTAAACGGAGGTTAAAAACTCAGAAGATGGCACTGGGTTTGGTAATCATATTCAAATACTGAATCCACTTACGGAAGTCAATTCGATATTCACTTCTTTGTCTTACGTATTAAACACTTTGCCTCGAGGATACAATACTGCTGCTTGTAGATAGGCTATTCAGCTCACACACTTATTGAAGTAGAATTATGTAAATAGTCTTTAATGTTGACTAATTGCTGGCAGGGTTAGGCCATCTCCACTATATAACTTAGCAAGTTCATTTGAAGCACACTTAATAATAATAATAATAATAATAATAATATACTACGCTACGGAGATCCGAACACGGATCCGCGGGTTACGGCACCCATCGCATTGCCTCTAAGCACCAACCCCTATACCTTGAATTCTGCATTAGGAATCCAGATGGACTGTGTACTTAGATGAGAATTAATTACTGGGTCGACATGCGGGTATGTCTCTTACGCACGAATGCCTATAGATAGCACCGACTTTGTAGCATTATTTTTTGGTGATGTGTGCATGGTTGAGATGGTATATATATATATATATATATATATATATATATATATATATATATATAGATATATATATATATATATATATATATATATATATATATATATATATATATATACCCTTCCACTCAAATTGATAAAAGTGTGTTTTTCTCCATTTCTTTTAATTTACATAATTGTTTACTGCATTATGTTTATATCACATTTTTGTAGTGTTGTGTATATTAAATTTACAATATGTGACCATGATTGTAAGTTGTATTTTAGTCAGATTATGATCATTTTGTTAAAAAAAAACATATTTACAAAACATTTGAGTTCAAGGCCGGTTTTGTAGGCAGCTGGACTGTTATTTCCATGATTTGTTGTGACAAAAGTCAGGTACACAAAGTAAATTTCCATAAAAATTACTCATATTCTGATGTGAGAATTGTCACATACACCTATATATATATATATATAAGTCTTATTCTAAAGATCAGTCTGTAAAGAAGCTATTTTAATAATCAGATATTACAGTTGTTAAAACCAGATATAATTCAGAGAGAGAGTAATTAAGCATTTAAACTATTCATTGGAAATACTAAAGTGCTCATAGATTTTAGGACTTTTTGGGATTTATGTGAATTTATTCAAAACATTCCGGATTACATCATTGTTGTACATCAGGACATTCAAGACTTGTGGTACCACAGGACATTCAAGACTTGTGGTAAATCAGGATATTCAAGGCTATTGGAATTCATTCGGAACATCATATATTTTTGGACTTGTGATTAGGACATTTATGATTATTTGGAATATAACTTACAAATAATAAGTGTCTTTTGAATTTTTACTTTACTTGTCTAGAAATAAATTACTTGTTGATTTTACTTACACTGTTGGTTTCACTTTCTTTCTGTTACATATTTTTAGGACCCAGAGTCGTAACAGTAGCCTCAGCAATACAAAGTGCTATGTATATTTAATGTATATTGAATTTATAATATGTGTCCATGAGGTAAGTTGTATTTTAGTCATTTTGTAAACAACGTGTTTACTGCATTTGAGTTCAAGGCTATACTTGATTTGCATAGCATTTAGTACTTAGAATGGAATTTTCCATATCTTGACATGAGAAAAGTCAGGTACACCAGTAAATTTCGATTAGACTTACTTATATTCTAGAATATTCTGTCAGGTGACTTATCCTTATATGTCTACAGGTTTGGTAAACAAGATTTAATTCCTATTCAAAACTTCATGTCATGAAGATGAGTCTTTTAAGGAATTTATTTTAGTAATCAGATGTTACAGTTGTGAACATTCAGAGCAAATTCAGAGAGAGGAATTATTTATTTGAAATATTTATTGGAATTACCAAAAGTGCTTGTTCTTATTTTGGATTAATACCTGACTTTGGGATTTATGTGAATTCCTTCAAAGATATTCTGGATTATATTATTCAGGCATATCAGGACATTCGAGACTACTGGCACGTCAGAATATTCAAGACTACTGGTACAACAGGACATTCAAGGCTACTAAAATTCATTCGGAACATTCTATATTTAGGTCTTGTGATTATTACACTTATAATTATTGGATTATAATTCGCGTTACTGTAAGTGTCTTTTGAATTTTCACTTTAATTGTCTAGAAATAAATTGCATGTTGATTGTACTTACATTGTTGTTTTCACTTTCTTTCTGTTACAGAAGAGAAGGAGAAGAGGTCAGTAAGATAATCGACCAATCGACTGCAAATAGTCAGTGATACTATGTCAAAATGTATTTATCTGAGCATTTCCATTTATATAAAGTACATTTTAAGAGGTCAATGTACTTTGTGACATACAACAATCGACTAAAGAGATTCTCAAAAGAAATCAGAAATAGTCGATATATCAATCGGTCTGGTCAATACTTCTAGAACGTTTGGCGTGATAAATACTAACATTAGTTTAAGATATCTTGAAATCAGTTATTGAATCTTATAAGTCTGTGACACGTATCTGATGTTACATTGCCAAAGAAATCCATAATGTCCATTCTTTAGTATGCAACATTTAGTCAAAGTTAAGAGATAAGATATTAACTTCTTTTGCAACCATCCGATGGCACATTAACTTATGTTTACGAAAATAAAATCGGTAGTTTACGTCAATAAATAAAAGCAAATCAGTATGTTTGACGAGTGACAACGCTTTTGCCACATTTGGAAGGGTTGCCGCTTCCAAATGAACTGGACACACACACACACACACACACACACACACACACACGCACACACACACACACACGCATACACACACACACACACATATATATATATATATATATATATATATATATATATATATATATATATATATTCAAACCGGTTTCAATGGAACTGGGATGGGACAAGGTTACTCATGCCGCGTCCATGAAATTAACACAGTTAATCTGAAACAGCCTGAAACATCAAAAACACAGACATTAAAAACTGATCTGGCATCTCTCTCTAATCAAGAACAGTTCAACATCTTCAACAGCATTATAAACAGGGATAAAAAGGATTTTTTTCACAAATCGTAAAGAAAGTCAGAAAGAATACATTTATAGGACACGATCTAGAACTACCGCAAAATAACGATCTTGAGAATCATAATCTCAATAAAACTTCGAAACGAAAAAGGAGAACACGCAGGCAGAAAATAAAATATAAACAGTTTGCCCACAACTAACCCAAACTCTAGTTAATCTTTCAAAAAAGTCCATTTGGAAGCCGAGATTAAACTGCTCTCCAGGGTCATAGTTTTTTTTTACCCAGGTCAAAATTTACGATAGGGGACAATTTCTTAAAAGACACTAATGAATTAAATCAAAAATTGAGATTTAAATCTCATTTTGCCACAAAATCTGAATCGGAACAGCTCCAATGCTAATCTGGAATCGAGAATCCAAGGGCAAACATAATTTACCTCCTGCCCAAGAAACGGAACACTGGGATTACTGGGAGACCAATCATTTCTTGTAAATTTCACGCAACGGAAAAAAAAATGTACGAAACAAGAAACCACAGGTCTCAGCACTCCTCTCTTATCTTCAAGACACCACTGATTTCCTGGTTAACAGTAAAAACAGTGAACCGTTACCACCCAGGACTCGGACTGTTTGAATAGCTCTAACTTCCATGAACAACAAATCGCACATGACGAGGCGATAAAAGCATGCGAGAAATCATGGTAAATAAGACCCACGAAGAAACCACCAAACGTCTAGTTTGTAAAACTATTGGAACTAATACCAAACTTAATAACTTCCAATTCAGTGGAAAACACCACCTGCAAAGTAATTGTAGAGTGATGGCACAAAGACATCCTCGAATGCAAATAGTTTCATGAACAAACTGAACGACAGAATCTTAGTCTCTTTACATTACAATCCACTCCTTAGTCTCTATACTTTGCAATCCACTCCTTAGTATCTATACCTTGCAATCAACTCCTTAATCTCTATACCTTGCAATCCACTCCTTAGTGTCTATACCTTGCAATCCACTCCTTAGTATATATACCTTGCAATCCACTCCTTAGTCTCTATATCTTGCAATCCACTCCTTAGTCTCCATACCTTGCAATCCACTTCTTAGTCTCCATACCTTGCAATCCACTCCTAAGTCTCCATACCCTGCAATCCACTCCTTAGTCTCTATACCTTGCAATCCACTCCTTAGTCTCCATACCCTGCAATCCACTCCTTAGTCTCTATGTTTTGCAATCCACTCCTTAGTCTCTATACCTTACAATCCACTCCTTAGTCTCTATACCTTATAATCCACTCCTTAGTCTCTATACCTTATAATCCAATCCATTGTCACCATACCTTACAATCCACTCCAGTGTCGACGTTTCATTGTCGATATTGATGAAGTGACACCATGAAAAGGAAAAGCTGATTCCATCATTCAATCAAATTCGTGGCATAAATATAAAATACAGATCACGAGTTTTTGGAAACAACAACAAAAATCATTGAAAATAAAACTCCACACGCATGTATACTCAAAACCAGCAAACAAACATCAATACTTGCTCCCATCCAGCTGCCTCCCAAAAGCATTACATACAAAACATCCACCTTAGCCAGGCACTAAGAATGAGAAGGATCTGCTATGAGGAAGAGACATTAGAAAAACGATCGATAGAATTGTTTTAATATCTAGTCAAGCAAAACTATGACATACAAATTGTGGAAAGGACGAAAATAGAAAATCGAGGCGACCTTTTTCAGTACAAAACATGGCAAAATACGAAAAAGATACTATTCGTCCTAACTTTCAATTTCATTTCCCTTTCAGTAGGCAGAATCATTGAACTACACTGGCCTACCTTTGTGTCCTCAGAAACCCCAATGAAGCGTTATCCAGGTGAAAATACAAATAATGTTGTAGTTGCGGAGTTGGGCAGAAACTCATGAGCTAAAAGGAGAAGAGTTTCAGAAGTGAAGTATGTGATTAGTTATATACGAACTCAGTTTTAACTGGAACCTAGATCTTTTTCATGTTGTTGTTGTGGGGGGGGGGGGGGAGTAAGAAACATAGTTGACACCATCATGTAATTTGCAAATCAATCCAAATAATCCTTTTCTAGTGATTTCTCGAAGAAACAATAAAATATCATGTGATCTGTATCCAGTAAAGGCTTCAGGTTTGGATAAAGTAGGATCGTGACAACAAACAAATTTCAAGTATTCAGATCATATTTCAGATTGTCGCCATGTGTAGCACGCAAAAACATCATGTTTACCAGAAAGCACGTGCATCGACAAGGGCATTTTGAATACAAATAAAACGCACATATGCTGCCTGTCCCGCTTTGTGACACGTTAGGAAACATCATATTGTATCGATTCGCCTTCAACATCCATATAATTATAACTTTATTACTAGAAGAACTCTTAGTGATAAACGTGATACTTTCCAGTTCCCACTTTTCAGATCGATTTTGCTCCGTACCTTGACATCTCGTTGGTGTTTTAGGCAAGGATTTTGAGGATGTAGACAAAATTTTCTGATGTGCATTGTCAAAAACATCAATATATACGGCTAACTACCGTTATTGGCGTTGATAACTTCACCGTTCCACTCGATGCGGTAAAATTTGCATCCCAGATCCGCGTTTGTTGTTTTGTTAGCCTACCCGCAAGGCAAACCGATATCATATTTATTTGATCTAGCGGTTGAATATAAAAGGGCTAGAACCGTTGGAAAACTATGTAACGGCGAACACTGTTTCGTTTTCATTTTTAACCCCATTTTGCACACTATTGAAGGAAGGTAGAGCCTGGTAATCTCTCAACGAATTTTTATGTCGAAAATCACATGCCGGTTATGCTGTCTGTTCTCTGCACCGGTGTCTGAATTGAACGTCCTGCTTTTTTTGTCAAGTAATTTCAAAATTTCACATTTATATTTATCTATAATCTATTTCAGCACCGTCTAATAGGTATACCCTTCCAGTTTTCTGAGAAACATACTTTAACAAATTAAAAATGATAACTGCAAACCATGACAATATAAGGGCTCTGATAATTTTGTGCAGGTAAATCAATGTCAATTTCTACCAGAAGTATAATTTATAGCAGACGACGGTAGACGCAGAAATTCATGCGTAAATCGGACATTTCTGCAAATCATTGAGGGTAATTTCCTGCAAGGTATTATGGGTATGACTAATATTAGATTTCTTCTTTTGCAATAATTGTCATTGCTATCGTGTGAACTAGCAAAAGTGTAACATTGTATTATTTTTGTATCAGAGGTGAATAACTATGATGACATTACCCTGCGTCGTGTGTTTTGGAAATATCTACGCCAACCAATATTTCAGCAGGAACATGTATGATTAGAGACAGGCTTGAAAATACAGTTGTTAGTAGTTTTAAAGGTTAAAAAATAAATAAATAAACAAGATGTGTTCATACGCCATGAATGCCCCTGGTAATATGATACAAATTAAGGTCCAAATTGTCTGGGACAAACAGGGGTTATACCTAAACAGTAAAATATCAATAGTGACTTAGGTCTTCTTAACATAAAGCATTATACCAAATATGGTTTCAATCCATGAAGTTCTTCAAAAATTATTGAGCGGAAAGAAAATTGAAGGGCAAAGTTCGACGTCAAATATAGACAATCAATCCATATAATTCAGCAGGAAAACGGTGAAAATCGAACTTGACTTAGGTCTTAATGTAAAGTTTAAAATCACATTTTAGTTCAGTCCATGCAGTCCTTCAAAAGTTATCGATCGGAAACGAAATTTGTGATGGGCGTTACGTGACGGGACGGAACCTATGGACACGAGTAACACTATATGTTACCTCCCTCCAGAGACATGGTGGGAACTAAAAAAATTAAGCAAAATTTCTAAACACCTTGCCTTATCAACTAGATTTTTTAGTTGTTTGTGTAAATTTTTTTTTTTTTTGACGGATAAGCGCAGAACCATTTGAGAAAAAAAAATGGAACTGTATGAAATCACCCAAACGTTCGTGGCACAAATCCTATTTTCACCATTTTTGTTCCCAAAAGTCTAGACCTTTGAATATGACTTTGGGTTGTTGGTAAACTTATACAGTTTTGAAATTGTTTTCAATTTTCATTCCTTAAGGGCAGTACTAAGACTTGAGGTTAAGGGATCGATAAGAAAAGGACAGTGATATTTACTTTGGAGACGATTTCCAATGCAACTTAGAAAGACTATACTAGAAAAGAAATTGTTGAAGAAAAGCTAAATAATAAAGTTTTTTACATTTTCAAATATTATACAATCAAGTGGGTTACCGGATTCTATATTTGTGTGGTATGATAAGAAACTGGTTCTATTTTTGTAATAATAAATTGCAGAAAAGGGGACCTTCTCAATCCCTTCGTTTTTCTGCGGTATTAGATTTTGAAGAGAAAAACAGTTCACGTCGAGAGATGGTGAAAAAGTGAATTTTACTTCCACCCATTAATGAATCTACTCTGATCATCGTGTTTCTTATTGTCGTTTTCATTGAAGATGTCATTGTTGTTGTCATAGTTGTCAATAGTTGAGATAATTCATTTATTTTGTTGTGTAGTCTGGTACACTATGGAAACCCAAAATCGTACCATGTCATGCCAAAATCGTACCATGTCATGCCAAAATCGTACCATGTCATGCAGAAAACTAGAAGTTTTTAATTCATAACACTAAAAAGGAACTATTTATATATGATGAGTCCTTATTGTGTACCTTGACAATATCTGTAAAAAAAAATATAGTTCTGTTATTTATTTATTTGAGTTCGTTATTGTCTTTATAACTATTTGTCATTATAAGCATTGAAGTTCATATCTCACGCAAAATAAAATGTGCTGGGTCTGGTAACGATGTTACAATAAAGTTACTGGTTCGGATGTGAAAAACAGGGCACAGCTGATATCAATTTATATATATATATATATATATATATATATATATATATATATATATATATATATATATATGTACTTTTTTGCGTACGTGATAAAACGTTAAAGGTGGGTAGGTGGGGGATATTAAATTAGGGCAGATAGGAAAATCGGAACAGCGCATATTTGTTTTTCATACACCAAGTCACGAAGCTTGAAAATTGATTACACGCAATACATTGTTACGACTCTAGGTCTTAAAAATATGTAATAGAAAGAAAGTGAAACCAACAATGTAAGTAATATCAGCAACCAATTTATTTCCCTATAATACAAAGTTTAATTCAAAAGATACTTACAATATTATGAATCAAATTCTAAATAATACTAAATGTTCTAATCACAAGTCCAAGAATATACAATACTCCGAATGAGTTCCAATAATCTTAAATGTCCTGATATACCACAATGATACAATCCAGAACGTCTTTAAATGATTTCGCAAAAGTCCAAAATAATGTATTAATTCAAAAGTCAATGAGCACTTTAATAATTTCAATGAATATATATTAGATGAATAATTCCTCTCGAATTATATTTGATTTCAACGGCACAATGTAAAATCTGATCACAAATGGATTCCCACAGACTGATCTAGAACAGGAATGAATTTAATGCGTATCAAGTCTTTATTATATACACATCTTCTAATGACCCACATCATAACAGGACGTGAGTCATCTTAATGGGGAAAAAAATCCCAGTCTAATTGTAAATAAGACTGACTTTGAACTCAAATACTGGTCAACATCCTGTTGAGAAGTAACCGTAATTTAAAGTACAAATAAGTACAAATACTATAATAGACAAAGTTAAGCAGACAATAGATTCAATATACATAAGAACATAAACAGCTTCCGCTTCACTACGGCCGTTTGTACAGTGTGTGATCAATTTTCAAGGCTTGATGGCTTCTTGAATCCTGTGAAAGGTAAAGTCAATTCGTATATGTATGTTTGTGTAAACAATAACTCAGAGGTTCTGAACATTAACCAGCTGAGTTATTTCTTACAAAGCACATAAAGTATTAATAATATACAGAAGGAAATAAGGTAATTATAAGCTATAGAAACACGTGGCAGCAAATTAGGTCGCAGGCGTTTTAGTATCAAAAACCCAAATTTATGAAAAACTCCCCGAGACCTTCGCACATTTTATGACCTCTAAATCGCAAAACCAAAGACGCTTCAACAGCCATGAAAAATGCACAGGAAACAAGATTCCACCTAAAAAAAAGTTTCAGTTTCAAACAAAGTTCGATGACAATATCGCGATTTCATTTTCATATCCTTTTTATGTCCTGCCACTGTTTCTATTTAAGTATACGGATCGAAGAATAAGATCTCTGAAAACTCAATAAAGTGGCAGCTTTCTCAGTTTTGCATATGTTAAGCAGAATATGTTTGATCTAAACGTCCAGCTTCTCATCAACTGTCGTCTATGTGAATATAGTAGACTTGAATTTGTATTAGTTCTACTCTTGAAATAACCAAAATAACAGCGATACTGACTTTCTTACTTAGAAAACAATACATGATGTTGTATTTATTATAAGTAGTATACAGAAGGAAGAAAACGCACACAACCAGAAGATTTATCACACAAGTTGCTCCCTTTTTTTATGATGGACAAATTAAAACTATTATTGATGCATAATTAGACCACGATAAATCATATCATGTATTTCTTGCTACTTAACCTGGAGTTTTGTGTCCTCATGTGTTACACGTTTAACAGTATCGAAACGCAACTTGGCACAATGGTAACAGAACGCAGATAACGCAACAGTCGCAAACGATACAGAGTTAAATCCTCTGTTTTTGAGCGGAACATTTATAATGCTTGATAAAGATTATGTGTATATTATGGCAATTTAGGGACACTTCATCATGATCTTGCAGTTGTCCTCAGCCTAATTATATATGTAAGTTATACATAGCTTTGGTGATTTGATAAGAATCTAATGGCGAGTGACTGAAGTTCACAATAAAGGCACACAGTTGTTATTAATTTTAAGATTATTTTATGTTTTATCGTCAAGAAAAATTATGGAATTATGAAAAATAGAACTATCTCTGACATTGGCATATGCAGCATTACAATGTTCAGTCGGAAGACGTCACCTGTCATCACACTCAGAAATCAATCGAGCGAGATAAAGAAATTGAGTCCCGTCGCTTGGAATAAACGTTGATTGTTCTACATCTCTGGATTATTAATGGATACACTCAACGTAAGGGTCGTGTCAAGTCAAGTAATGTCAATTCAAGTCAATTTAATTTCATCGATACATTAACAGTATTCATAAGATGCACACAAATTAAATCAGTACAACCGTTTCTTAAGGCTCAGTTAAACCAGACTCACACGATGATCTGTAAATAACGCAATAGACACTTCGACCAAGAGGTGGCATCTGTCTGTCGAGTATCGCATAAGTTCCTACGGACTGCTAAACAATTCTATCCTCAGCTATGTGTGGAACGACACATAATCAGGTAGTATCACAAAATCTTGACCAACCGAGTAGGATAAATCAAGAATTTACTATATTACGCTAAACAATTCGAGTCTGTACAACTTTTACATTTTTCATTCAGTTTTATGAAAATTTCACAATATACTTATCAGTCTTAAAAATGAATAGGCCGAGCGTTCTCCATCTTTCCGTCTTGTCAATTCTGGTTTTATGGTGAAATAACCTCGATTTACCTGGGTAATTAGACTGATCGTGTACATTGTAATCTACGCCTCTGTGAGTTCATTCGAATTCTCAAGGTGGTTGATTTTATGTTCTTACAATTTACTTTGTCCCGTCCCCAAAATAAATAACATATCATTCACAGTTTTCGATAAAGTGTACAACTGAATAATTTCTGGTTTGTCATATTAGCAAATGTAAAAGAAGAGTATCCAAATTATGAGGGAGGACATAATTACATTCTACATAAAACAACATATTGGGTGCAAATACAAATATTTTCTCCTCGAGCAAAATTATTTCATCTGGGAAGAAAAAATGCATGTTTGCTGCAAATGACAAATTTTTTTGACGCGAATTAAATTATTTTCTCCACGATAAAAATTAATTTTCTTTACAAATAATCTTATTTTTGGACACAAAGAAAATTTATCTTTCACATTTTCTCCTCGAATACAATTATTTTAGCTCCGAAGACAATTTATTCGCAGTTTCCTTTGCGAATCAAATCATTTTCTTTGCGCAGAAATAAATATTCGCAGCAAATTAAATTAATCACGTCAAAAATAATTGTGTCATATATCAGCCACCGTAATTTTTAATTCAAGTGTTTATTCTCATAAGCATGTACATTGCTCATAGAGTGCATACTACAAATATTGCATGATTATCAAATGTTATACGTACAACTTTAAACAGAAACTTAAAAAAGATAATCAACAAAAGCTAGAAAGGAGAGGATGGACAAATATAAACAATCTTTATAACAAATTACTGTAAAACTAATAATCTATCTCTTATTTTAAAAGCTTCATAAACAGATTTAGCTAGTGAACATATTGTTTTCTTATTACTAGAAGTTAACAATTGAATGTACTTAGTTTTATACATGGATTGTTTGTTCCAGAAGTACTTTTTAATTGAGTTGTTACGTAAGTCAGTTATATACTATGCACACTAAAAGACCATGATACTCATCTTCGATATCATGGTTGTCACATAGCATACAATATCTTTCACTTCTATCGATTCTGTTGTTTCCATATCTCCCAGTTTCAGTTCTCAGATTAAGAGAAGACACTCAAACCTTTTGTCTAACCGATTCTATATTTATGGTTACACACGAATTTGAAATAATCTTCGAGGCCGAAGTCAGTTTTAATATGTTTATATAGAGACAGTTTATAAGCATTTTTTTAATTATTCTTAAATTCTGATAGAAAAACAAATCATATGTAACCATTTGTTCAAATACTGGATTAAACTTGTAGCAATTTACAGAATTGTTAAACATTCAAAACGTCACCAAACCCAAATCTGTTTAAAGTATATTTTAGTAGTGTGACCCAATTAATAATATTATTTGATTCACTTTCAATAAATAACTGCCTCTATGCAGTACTCAGAATAATATTTACAGACTTTTTAATTCTAAACCAATGCTTAACTAACCTAACTAACCTTATGTATTTAAGTGGGATTCTTCCAACTTCATCGTATACACCGACGTCAGAAGTAGATATTTTTTTACATTTAACTAATATTTTAGAAACTTTCCTTGTACGCGTTCAACGTCGTCAGCCTGATGAAAACCCCATACGTCTGCTACATAATTCAAAACTGGGATAACATACGTATCAAAAAGTTTCAAACATTCATTACCATTTAAGTAACACTTTTTTTCGAATTACAAATAAGCATATGTATTGCCTTCAAGTTTTTATCAGCCAGTGTTTGCTGAGCTTTAGAGCTTTCACTGCTCGAGAAAACAAAACCTAGGCAATCAAAAGTTTTAAGCACATAATGTTATTTCCGTTTATATTCCATACTTCGTCTTGTCTTAATGGACCACCTTTTCGAAAGAAAGTAACTTTAGTTTTATCAAGGTTAATATTTAGATTCCATTTATTACAGTAATCATGCAAATTATCCATGAGCTTTTTTTTTCTAGACCCCCAACGCTTGCTGAAAATAAAATTAAATTGTCAGCTAACAGTAACAAAAAAAAAAAGACAACTCGTCTAACTTTATACAGATATCTCTCGTAGATTGTAATGAGGTTTTTAGATCTTCAATAAATTAGGAAAATAGTGTCGGTAAAAAAAACCTTTAAATTCTATATGAGTAAAACTTATAATTCTATATGAGTAAACCAGCCATGACGTGTACGTAAAGTAACGTCAGTTCGTTCATAAATATATGAAACTAGATTTATACTACACTGCATTGACGTTGATTACCACATACTCCGTAATGACCGCATTGTATAAATACATTTGCGCAACTTCTTATGTATATATATATATATATATATATATATATATATATATATATATATATATATATATATATGTATGTCCGTCCATCCATCCATCCATCCATCCATCCATCTATCTATCGATCTATCTATCTATCTATCTATCTATCTATCTATCTATCTATCTATCTATCTATCTATCTATCTATCTATCTATCTATCTATCTATCTATCTATCTATCTATCCGTCCGTTCGTTCATTTATCCATCTATCTATCTAAAGAATGATCATCACATGCATTTTCAAAAGTGTTTTATGAGCTCACCTTTTATAATCTGACAAACGTAGAGTCATGATAAATACAAACGTAGAAGTAATGATACATACAAACGTAAAAAAGACTTTCGGAAACAGCAGAAATCAATCCCATATCGAGATCGACTTCTTACTTATATATTCATATTACTTATATACAGTGTATTTACATATATTGTTTTAAGGTTTTAAAGGTACACTGTATCGTTAACTAAGTTTTAATTTTTGTTTGTGTTATTGGCTTCCTTCATACATTTTATTTAATAATTTCACGTGGATTTAAATGGTCATACTATTATCAATGAAAACGATTGTATCCAACAAAATATTACCAATGTTGCTTTGTTTGAAGTATCGATCTATATACATTCATCCAGTCATAAGATTGATAATGTTTTGTGTTCTTGAACATGGTTTCTCACTTGACACTAATAGTTTGTCACTTGCCAATGTTGTCAAAAGTCATTCCTTGTACTAATCTAGAATGTATAATGATGTGTGAGTTGATAACAGTATAAGTTTGATTCTCAATCACTTCCTATCAATTGCATTGCTGACTGTGGTATATAAATATGTCATATCATTAACTATTCGTGGTTTCCCTATCGCTGCCTGTGGTATATAAACATGTCATATCATTAACTATTTGTGGTTTCCCTGCCAGTAATTGACCTCTAGGATTTTAGGAAAATGTTCCGCTCACTAATTAACATAGCTGTTTATTAAAATTCAGATTTCTCTCCATGAAATAAAACAAGATCATTGTAATTGACATAATACATTTAAGTAAGCTGTGAAAATTTCATGAAAATTGGACGAATAATTTAAGATTTATAAAGATGAAATAAATCATGTTACATACCTAAAATTGTCCAGGTGACCCACACGGTTGGATAAACCTTTGTCAGACCACCAATCGACTTTACCTGTAAAAATGCAATTTAGGTAAACCCTGATACCTTGATAGGATATCAGAGTGTGGAGTATTTCATTTGAATGTTATGTGATAGTTGATTGGTATATGTCACGCCGAATCGAGAGGTCAGTTTGCTGGTCTTACTGTATTTTTATTATTGATGAATGTTCAAAAGTGTTTATCTTCTATCTCTACAATTGTAAAATTTGTGTTTTTCTTAAAACGACATTGACAATTCCTGACAGTATTCTTGGGCGTTGCAAAGAATAACTTTTTATAAAGATCTTTCCTCCCCACACTATTACCAGTCCCTTGCTACGTAGATAAGAACAATGTGTACCCACATGTTGTCGAAATTTAACGAATAAAGGAGACTCCTCCAAATGTAGGAACCTATCTTAGCGGAAATAATGATTCCATTCCATCACTGTCCTGAAGGGGCAACCCTGTAGAATTCCTAATTTCAAAATTGATTTGATAGTTTAAAATTGTATTGATACGCTTTCTCTTACAAGACTGAAAACTGAATTGCATTAAAGAACACTCAGTCAAATCTGTTAATTAGCAAATCGCTAATTAGATACTTGTTGATCACTCAGAATTGAAATGTGTCGATCAAAAGAGTTGTACCGAATCTGACAATGTTCTTGGCCGACTCTTCCATTTAAAAATAGCAACACAGTTGACCATCTCGATATCATAGGCAGTGGAGATTGATTAATGTAATTAATTGTTAATATGCATCAAAATATTTATCTCTGACCTGAATATGATGATACCTTGATGAGATATAGAGTCTTAATATAAATACGAATAACTAACCATGTGCACGTGTTCGTGCTCTAGCCTAGAAGGAAACTTAGGTCGTTAAGGTATGATGCGATATAAAGACAGAGTATAAAAAGATATCAGAGAACGCATGTGCAGATTTTAGTTGTATACTGTGTGTGAGGAAATAAACACCTCATTCCTTTCGAGTCTTAATTTATTCAATTATGGATTGTGCCTATTTACTTCGTGGAAATATTTGAACTTGATGTCCACGACCAGCATTAATGATGACCAGTTTAAATTTTTAAGGAACAAAAACAGAAATGTGGCGTTTTCCAGCATTGAATGACGCACAAAATCATTTTTCCCCTTCATTTGCTAGATTCACATTGTTGTTTAAGTTCGGTACCACAAAGCCGAAACAGCTTGAGTCAATAGATGTCAGCTGCTACCATACTGTAATAACGGTATATCATACTCACTATAATATTTGATAAAATGGTCAATGAGAAAGGCTTGTTGCCTTACATTACACTTCATATGCAGACTCTATATGTTTAATACAGATCAGAAAGTTGCCAGAAAATATTCACATTGAAGAATATAATTCGACAAAAAATACGTGATGTTAAAATATTCTCCGAATGTACCTTGCCAACTTTTTAAGTCTCGAACATAATATTGTTTGTTTGTTTTTCAGCAACTTATGTTTGCCACATAGAACATAGCACAAAGGTTTCGACTACAAGGTATGATAGCTAATTTAGAGGTCATTCCCTTTCAGTCATAATATGAAATAGACATCACGTGACACTAAATATATTGAAAATATATTCAACAAAAATGTACATGGAAATAAAGCTATATAAAAGTAGAACCATGAATAAAAGATGGTGATTATAAAAAAAATAACATAAAGGAAAAAACGTGAACGTAGTTTAGCAAAGTGGAAAAGAGCTAAGACATAGAACAATTATAAGCAAACAACAGATCGTGTAAATCTATGAGTTCTCTAAATATCAATTTCAAACTATTTGCTGTGTTGACCGCATTTTCAAAAAATGACTTTCACTAAATTTTTTTGACTGACATTATCGATATAATGTATTCAGTCTCCTGTGAATTCATTACAAGCACCACCTCTCTTGAGATATCCTGGAATACAGTATTGAAGCAAATATTACTCGACCCATTCATTTAATTTATAGTAATAAATAAATAAATAAATAAATAAATAAATAAATAAATAATTAACAAAATAAATAAATAAATAATTTATCCTGTTATTTTGATTCCACTTGTCCATGGCTTTTATATTTCCCTTATCCCAATGAAACTGGAAGCTTTGAGACTGTTGTCTTTGATTCTTGATTGCCATATTTGTAATTAGAATCTGTGACCAGAATTATTTATAATTTTTCTATAATTTTTTTTCCCACGAAGACTCATGTCGCGCGGCAATAGTACCGAGATTGTGCTGCTTTGATCGGTGTCAAAATGCATATATATATATATATATATATATATATATATATATATATATATATATATATATATATATATATATATATATTGAATTCGCGTATGTGTGTATTTGTGCGACTGTATGTGTGTGTAGAAAAAGTGGTAAACCCTATATATTAGTTAAATGAATCAGAAATTTGTCACAATACGGAACATAATAATATTGAAGTATATTATATACGTGAAACACTGCCTCACTAGCGCTAAAACCAATATTTGGTCAATGAGCAAAACCTTTCTGATGATTGAGTAAACGTTGTACTGTTTATAATAATATAGTCGTTTTGATGTCAAATTATTGAAAAAATCTCGGTGATGCCTTTCACGGTTATATCTCAGATAATTCCTTTCAATGGGCATCTATTTAACACTCCTCATTCTGGTACTATATACCGGATAAATGCATAACGAATATTCAGTTTTTATTCAAACATTTTGTGGTTTACAAATTTGCATTTGTTCATGACTATTGTTAATTATAGTAAAAAACAGTCTATGGATAATGCTGTGTGAAATTAAAATTTTTGATTTGCTTTGCAATATGCTATAAAATCAGTGATAGAGTTCATTATAGCAAAGCTTAATTACCGTATATAGTCGTTTATAAATATAGTCAAACTGCAAACAACATAGACTTTGATCTGCCTTGGCATAATGCGTCGACCGGTCGAGGTCTATGTTGCTTGTTCTACTGATTAATCCTAACAAACTGCACAGACCCAGATCTGCCGGCGCATTATGCGACGGCAGATCTGGGTCTGTGCAGTTTGTAGCTGAAATCGACTTATATGTGAGTACATACGGTACACAGAAAAAAATTGTTCATCAAAGTTATATTGATTCAACAATAGATAGCTCGGCATAAGTTATAAACAATTCTTCACATTTTCTATGAAATAAATAGAGTTTTAAGTAAAATTGTTCTACAGAATTTGAGACAGTATCCAATGATATTAAATCATACTCAACTGTGTTTCTCACTTTTTTTTCTGTTTCTTATCTGCTTTCTTTGCAATTGTTTGACACGCTGCAATAACTCTGTTAGAATATTTTCATGCCATCATTCTCTACCCTTTTCACATGTCTGATAATGTGTTTTTTTTTATTTTTTATTTTTTTTGACGTGGGTTAGTTTCTTCCCCAAGCTTTTTCTTGAGAAAAAGAAACTTGGAAGAACACGTGTTGACACAGAGATAGTCCAGGTTTTGTTATGTCTGAATCACAAGCTACTTCCCGTTATTCTATTTGCTCTCTAAAATCGCTAGTTTTAGGGTCTGATTGCCCCACTCAGTGTGTACAAAACCCACGAGGAAAACATTGCTTATACAGTAATCGATTTAACATTTCAACATGCAGCTGTTACCGCAACATGTTGCATATAGGACCACATTTTCCAATTTTGTGCGATTCTTCTTTGGTTCTATCAGTGCTTATGTTCTTAAAACAGTTACGGTGAAATCATAATTGTTATTGCACTGATATATATCTAAGTATGATGTACTAAAGTGTACACGGTTTTTCGCTGAAATTCCTTAGCTATCGATTAAAATGCATATGCGCCGGCGCGCTTTTACGCCAGAGAATCTAAGACCATCGCACCATGCACAAAATGGCACAGCCACTTATAAACGATAACATACGGGAACTGATTTAACCACTTCTAGAATGACTGTAAATAGCTTTATAGTACAATATTTCCCACATTTTGATTGGAGTTATTATGCGAGCACGTGTTGCATTGTAAACGATCTCTATAGGCTCATATAGCTACACGAGTCGGAAAATAAAAACCATACTAGAACATCTCATGGTAACTGGTTTTGCTGTATTTCTACACATGACAGTCCCGTCACATGTTTCTTATATTATTGTGACATTATCATCAATTAATAAAACCTGACGAATCCATTCTTTACGATTTTCTGTTTTAGTGAAGAATTTTTTGAGTAACAATGATAGAAAAAAAGCAATGTGTCCATCTTCACTGATGCTTCTACCTACTCTTGTTTCAATGAGTGTTTTACGTTGAAAAAGCAATAGTTAACAGAATGTATGCATGTACACATGAACAGTCAAAAGAATATTTAAAATGGGGTATTATAAAGGGGACATAACCTAAACATTACTGAGCATGACAACAGAGCAATTTCACATGATGTTAATAATCTCTGCCAAGTTTCAGGGCAATTTAATCAAAAGCCATGGGACTAGTTGGCTATAAAATAAATTTAATATGCAGATAGATAGAGTAACTACACTGAACATGAAAATGAGACATAACTCTGCTAAAACGCAATGGAGCATGATGACACAATAATCTGTGCATGTCACCCTCATGTCAGTAATGTCATCAAAGTTTTAGGGTCATTCATCAAAAGCAAAGCGAGTAGTTGCACACACAAGCACTATCATGTATTGTTTATAAATTTAACACCAAAAAGGGGAAGATGCTCTTGAAAACGCATTGGAGGATGATATCAGAACCATATCCTCATTTTGAACTCGCCGATAATTTCTGCTAAACTCAGGGCAATTCATCGACAGACATGGAACAAGGTGCGAACACAAGAATTATCATATATATATATATATATATATATATATATATATATATATATATATATATATATATATATATATATATATATATATATATATATATATATATTTACCCAAAAAAGGGGCATAACTCTGGAAAAACGGATCTGAGAGTGACCACAGAACGACATGCGGATATTGACATCGTGTAAATTACCTTTGCACAGTTTCAACACAATCCACATAAAGATGCAAGAGAAATTGCACAAACAACTGTTTCTGGACGTAAGTACGTACCTGTTGTCCTTACGGACAAATCTAGCCCTATGTGCCCCTCCCATAGAAAGCTCGTCAAGTATTTATAGAATATATGTACTGTACGGCGTCTACTTGTTTTTTTGTTTTGTTTTTTTTATAATTTTTTTTAACCTGTGCCGCGCCTTTTGTTATCGCATATATGCAATATGGCGTATTCATATATCAAAGACCGACACGTGGGTTGGCTTGCTTCAGTCCTAGCTAGCAAGAAATGATTCGTTTTAAAGGTATTTCGTTCTCAAATGAAAAACAAATTAGTAAGGGCAAGAGCGTGTGTAAAACCTCTAGAATCTGAAACTCAGTTAAGCGAGATTCCTAAAAATCGAATCAATTGTCTGATCCTGACGTTTTCCTGCTTTAATTTCAATAAAATGTAACTCCATAAACCGGAGTCCCTCTACTCCAAAAACAGAACGAAATTTACTGTTCCAAATGTTCATTTTAGCTCAAATCAAAATGCATTGCAGAGTGAAATAAACTCAACATAGAAAATACACACAGATGCAACGAAGTCCAATTATCGTATTTATAGAAAACTGACTCGTTATTGATGTTATATTATTAAAACCAGGGCCGGCCCAAGGGTTTTAGCACCCTAGGCGAACTATGCAAAGAAATTCACTTCCGGCTAATTTTGCGCCTCTTAGAGTCTAATTTGGTGCCCCTTAAAGCCTGGCGCCCTAGGCGACAGCCTAGTTCGCCTATATGGTCGGGCCGGCCCTGATTAAAACACACACACACACACACACACACACACACACACACACACACACACACACGTAGTACGTGACATATTTATCTAATATCAGAAAATATTATCATCGATCATGTCAACGATGTTCGCTCTGATAACAGAATGGCTAATCTTGAGGCCGTCACAAGGTAGATCAATAACCTGCGTGGCGAAGTTGGCAAACACCCACCCACACCCACACACACACACACCCACAAACAAAACATCAGTATAACGTTGTAGCGACAAATATTGATACGGATGAAAAAGAAGTATTTGACTCGATGTATAAAGCAGAAAATATTCTTGGTACCAGCCGCCGCTCTATTTTATTTTGCTGCACTGGCACGAGGAACAAGTGATATTCGCCTATCAGAGATTGTTGGTTTTCTTTTTCATTTGCATAAGGTTTCTGCTTGATATTTGTTTGTATCATTTGTTATATTTTTTTTTTTTGCTGCTTAATTTGAAGTCTGCTTATGCACATTGTAGATTGCTTCAGCTATTTCTTTCATCATCATTTTTTTTGCTCAGATGAGAACGAGTTCTGCAAGCACATCTGGCTGGAAACATATGGTTTCTGTTGTTGACTCGTTTGTCACATTAGTTTATAGTGTCCATAGGCCTGTGTATTGATGCCATCTTCCAATTTTGTTTAACGCTACTGTGCTCAGGATATGATGGTCTGACCTGATCATGTTCATTTCAACATATTGCTTTTCGCCAGCAAGCGCAGCCAAGTAGTCGTACAGCGTAATATAATGTTTGACAACCTTTCTCTTGATGCCCTTTGCGCGTTTTTCAAGCTTCTTTAGCAGTTCGAGCAAGTCCATTTTGCTTCTGAGGGCAACAACTCTTCTTATTTGCGCCATGTATTCTTCCTTCAGTACTTGCTAAACTTTCTTGTCGAATTTTGAAGACAATCAGAAAAATAGAATAGTTCTTTTGCAACGAACATGTCTTCGTAAACGTCATCCGTTTCGCTTTCATAACAGAGAGAATCATTATCTGTCAGCAACAGCTTGGCACGATTTCAATACTTCGTTTTGATGAAGCCGTAGTGGAAATCGTACATATGATATTTAGATAACTCGAGGATGGTAAAGCCAAGGTGGATAGTCAAGCTTTATGCTAGTCTAAAGCCAAGGTGGATAGTCAAGCTTTATGCTAGTCTAAAGCCAAGGTGGATAGTCAAGCTTTATGCTAGTCTAAAGCCAAGGTGGATAGTCAAGCTTTATGCTAGTCTTTTTTCTGTACTACATTTTAATAAACTATTTTCATAGTACAAGCGCAGGATCTGCAACTAGTTTATCTCTACGCGCTACCTCGTTGACTAATTCTACGCGCTACCTCGTTGACTAATTCTACGCGCTACCTCGTTGACTAATTCTACGCGCTACCTCGTTGACTAATTCTACGCGCTACCTCGTTGACTAATTCTACGCGCTACCTCGTTGACTAATTCTATGCGCTACCTCGTTGACTAATTCTACGCGCTACCTCGTTGACTAATTCTACGCGCTACCTCGTTGACTAATTCTACGCGCTACCTCGTTGACTAATTCTACGTTGACCTCGTTGACTAATTCTACGCGCTACCTCGTTGACTAATTCTACGCGCTACCTCGTTGACTAATTCTACGCGCTACCTCGTTGACTAATTCTACGCGCTACCTCGTTGACTAATTCTACGCGCTACCTCGTTGACTAATTCTACGCGCTACCTCGTTGACTAATTCTACGCGCTACCTCGTTGACTAATTCTACGCGCTACCTCGTTGACTAATTCTACGTTGACCTCGTTGACTAATTCTACGCGCTACCTCGTTGACTAATTCTACGCGCTACCTCGTTGACTAAATTACGCGCTACCTCGTTGACTAATTCTACGCGCTACCTCGTTGACTAATTCTACGCGCTACCTCGTTGACTAATTCTACGCGCTACCTCGTTGACTAATTCTACGCGCTACCTCGTTGACTAATTCTACGCGCTACCTCGTTGACTAATTCTACGCGCTACCTCGTTGACTAATTCTACGTTGACCTCGTTGACTAATTCTACGCGCTACCTCGTTGACTAATTCTACGCGCTACCTCGTTGACTAATTCTACGCGCTACCTCGTTGACTAATTCTACGCGCTACCTCGTTGACTAATTCTACGCGCTACCTCGTTGACTAATTCTACGCGCTACCTCGTTGACTAATTCTACGCGCTACCTCGTTGACTAATTCTACGCGCTACCTCGTTCACTAATTCTACGTTGACCTCGTTGACTAATTCTACGCGCTACCTCGTTGACTAATTCTACGCGCTACCTCGTTGACTAATTCTACGCGCTACCTCGTTGACTAATTCTACGCGCTACCTCGTTGACTAATTCTACGTTGACCTCGTTGACTAATTCTACGCGCTACCTCGTTGACTAATTCTACGTTGACTCGTTTGCGACGAATATTTTCCATCGTCTTGCCAAACGCTGCGTTGTTCATCAACTTGAAAATTTTATTTCCGAAAACGTTTGTCGAAGCTGCTCTCTTGCTTGTATCAAAGTCGATGTAAGGCTTCAGCCAAGTACTCTTCTTGAATTTTACAACACGATGGATTCTAATTAGCTTTATTCCAAGGTTCAGACATTGTTTCAGATTTTTGTAGTGGATGACGTAGTGATATTTTGTCCATTAAATTTGGAATAAGATTTGGTACTTTGCAATTTCTTACACCTAGTTTTTCCTTTAGCAAGCGCGAGTATGGACTTAGCATATCATCAGATACTATCATGCTTTGAGAAGCTAGTGGGTAATCATTGTGCAAATCATGCAACTCTGCAGGATACTCGAGGTCAACTTCTAAAAAATAACCTGTGTCATCGTCATTTTGTAATAACTTTTCTGTAAAAATTTCTGGTGACATCCAGCTAAATTCGCAAACAGGAAGCTTCTGTAGCATCGCCCAATCATACAGATTAACTTAGTCAAGATATGTGATATACCTCTTTTTTTGCGTTACATCATAGATAGAAAGATATTTTGTTTTTGCGTTACATAATAGATAGGAAGATATTTTTGTTAGCGATATAATCTATTGTAACAATGACAGAGATTCCACCTCTTATTCCCCTCTCGATAAAATTATGCATATCAATATATGTCAGCTGCTCGACTCCATCTTGAGAGTAGCATACCATGATAATCCAGGACAAGAATAATACGAGGCAGCATCCAACTTGTAATATGACATACAGTTCTCGCGAAACGTTCCGAACACATCAGCAAGCAGCAGCACATTCTGTCTTTAGGTAAAGGTCACGATTCCTCAGACCAAAGTTGCCCCAAACATTTTTTGCATGGTTATATTTTGCATCAGAAATATTTTTATCTTTTATTCTGCTAAAGAATTCTTCTTTTGGTGGTAAACTTGTTTCATCAAATGTGCCCCATGAGGTATTATACTCGTACGGGTAGATTCCTGTGCGAGCAACGATATCTAGTTTATCAGAAAATTCTTCAGCGGTATATTTTAAACTTGCAGATAAATGGCTCGGGTAACCCTCTAAGATGTTTTTTTACCAGTTCTTCTAGCCAGGCATTCATGAACTACATACTGACAATAAAACGCAGCTGACTAAGAGAGAACGACAAGTACTTTTTTATGTAATTTGGTATTCAGGATATCTTTTGCTCATATTTTCCGAAGTGCTTGACAATCAGATGTGAATCATATCCGCGTAGATTATGAAGCACGACAGGAACAAACTCTGGCAGTCTCAGACACAGGTTGCATTTATTGTGTGCAGCTTCATGATAGCAGCCAGTAAAGTGACAGTGATCTTTAACTCGATCATCACCTAGTTCCTGTTCGCATAAAAAGTACAATTCAGACCACAAGAAGTCTTCTTTGTCAGCTGCCGTAAGAATCATTATAGCTGGCTTGATTTTTTCGATGTGATCAACTTCATTAAGCAAACTTTGGACAACATGTTTACCGCAGTTAGTGCCACGATATAGTTTTATTGGTTTACTTATCCAGCTGTTCATACAAACAAGCTTGTAGGCATATCCGCAACGAACATTCTCTTGATATTTTCTGGTAAAAGGCTTATCTGTAACGTTATCTGCACCACGAATTGAAAGAAGCAGCGCCTCGAAGTCAGCGTATATAACAAACGGAACCGTTGTCATACAACAGTAGTTTTAAAATTTTGTGGTAATATTATTCTTGCTTGGCATAACAGCCCGTACAGCGTCAGCACAATCTCTGCCGTGCGCGACAAGTAAGCCTTCGCGTATAAAACCACGAAGACACTTTCTGCAATTAAACATTTTGTGTTGATTTATGTTGTACTGGCCGTTCATCAATCCAGATTTTTTTTCCATTTGTGGCAGACTACCCTTGTTACAAGGTGTCTGCTTTATTTGGTTGGTTATCGTTATCTAGAGGATGATAGACCACGGTGTTATTTCCCGGATCGAGTAAATAATAAAATAAATTGTGAAATTTATAGATGGAATAAGCAGATATATAGAACAGAATAACACGAGCCCTCGTACATGAAATATAACAATTTAATCAATTACATAAAACAAACTGAGATAATACATTACATTAGGAAGATACACTTCTTTTTGAAATAAATCATTTACTGAATTTCAACACAAATATACTTCTGCAAATAGCCGATCTGTTTTAAACGATAGAATTAGTTCATCATAGAATCGAGTGAACAATCAAAGTCATTGCCCCTGGATAACAGCATAACCTGGTTAACGCTGGACCCTCCAAATTCCCTGTTGCTGTTCTCTTTGTTCTTTCGCTTTTTCCCCTCCTCACTCTCTAATCTCGCCTCTGTCGGCCCTCAACTTTGCGTAGGTAGGTGGATACGTGGATACGTAGGTACGTGGATACGTAGGTGGGTGGATGGACGGATACGTAGGTACGTGGATGGAGCTATTTCCCTTTCAAAATAAAAAGAGAAGCAACCTAAATCTTCCGTCAAATATCCTACTGGGAATAGAACCTTACTCCACTCTCGTGACGTCAGATATCGTCCTATCGGAATTCAAACAGATACCAAAGGCTATCTGGTCAGGCCAAGCCTGGCAGACCATATACAAACCTTTGTTCAGAAGATTAATGCATTTCTAACGGCTATTTCATCACTGACTCACATTAACATCAAAAAAGACATAGCGGTTTCAGTTCATGTCCTAATTATACAAATGAATCAATGAAATTCACTTCATGGCTTAACTACATTGTATCAAATAAAGTACTGCATGAAATCCTTAGAATACATGATTCCTATAGCAATCAAGACGACAAATTCAAACAATTCGTTAAACTCATATAAAGAAGATTATTGTACTAATTCAGACAAATGAACTCAAACAAATAGTTATACTCATATCAAGAAAATTGATCTACGAATTCAGACAAATAAATTAATGCAAATATAAACAAATAAATTCAAGCAAATAATTATATTGGTATCAACGAATTACATGAGATTGATGCAAATACCTTGCTTTCATTCCTTGCTCACTTCTACCGCCAGAATTGTGTCCGTCAACTTTCCAGACATCCGGTCCCTTGAATAATTGTTTTTACGAGAGAATTTCTTCTAAATTCAATCTCGGAGTCAATATCTTTTTTCTCTTGCAGAAAACGAAGACTGATGAAATTTTTGAGATGGGGCATATTAAAACCATGAAATTTCGTGTGGGAAACACGCCCCTTATTTAGCGTAGCCAATCAGGATTAAATATATCTGCCGCCTTTTATAAATACATGACAAACGCGCATAGCGTACCCCCTTGATTGTCGTGCGATATTTAAATAACTGATTCTGGAGAATTTCAAAAAGATAATGCAACTTCTACTTGCTTCATATCTAGTCCTGCAAACTCTCAACTTTGACATTTTTGATCTCTTAACCTCCAAATAACCTTCGTACCGTTAGGGCTACAATGAAGGCTTAATTAAGACTCCATTTCGCCCCCCCCCCCCCCCAGCGACATTAAAACCATTGCAGTCTAGCGATTTAATACGGTATCTTTCCTCATAAATCTAATTAATTGTTCTCTGTCAAACTAAAATGTGCTCTACAGAAATCGACAGAAATTTGCACCATTACACCATTCAACAGAAATGATCATCTTTAGTGTCGCTGTGTAAATAAAGCAGATCAACTGCAGGAATATTATTTCCATCGCTGGTCACTGTAGAAATATGCAGCGGATCCATTGTGTTGTTTTTGTCCACACCAAAGACGTTTACTAAAATATTATTTAACCGCTCAAACTTTGGCACGTCACTGATCTGTACAGGAAAAGTAATGCAAGCAAAAGTCAGTGTGTGCTGATATGCTGAATATTTGCTCGCTCTATTAGGATTTTGTGCAGCAGGATACAACGCAGATAGCACAGCCCACATGAAGCAGCGATTATCATTATTTTTAACATTAATGCAGTTCTGTCTAGTTTGAATTTTAGCTGGCAGTTCCAGATACGATTTGCCGCGTAGTGGATTATACTTGGCAGTGCTTATGACGCATCTGGAAACACCAACAAGAATCCAGCCAGAACCTTCTTTCTGAAAATAATCGATCTTATCGCTGAGCGAGCTGAAAACCATATGAAGGTCTATGTCTATGTTTCTATGTCGATGTTTTCTGTATGAAACGCTTTGATCTGCTTTGATATAAAGTGTTATTCTGTTTCAACTCAGTCTAATTTGTCAAAAACCACGCTAATGACAACAGAAAATGTTATACAATGATGTACTCGCAGTTTATCTAATAAAATTTGTCGTATTCCTGATTCTGCTGCCTTATCCATCTAGAATCAACTCACGTTGTTTCATAATAAACGTTTTGTCATAGCCATCAAAAGCTCTCTTTCTTAGGACAAAGCTCATCTTTTTGCTCTCTCTCTCTCTCTCTCTCTCTCTCTCTCTCTCTCTCTATATATATATATATATATATATATATATATATATATATATATATATATGTGTGGTATATTATTGCTCTAATTGTTAATTTTCAATATCTCACACAGAGTATCTCAGCTGAAGCATGATACGCTATGACCTATCTGCAAGTCGCTGTCATAGAAAATGTTGATGATGCCATGTTTTTTAAGTACTTCTCTCTGCTCGTCCGTAAGCAAAATCATTGCTTTAAATACATTGTCTCCTCCAGAAGCAGCATTTTCTGATATAATATTGAGATCCAGATTAATATTTGAACCGGGAGTTGATTGATAAAAAGGTATGACTCTGGTGAAAGCGAAGATGCCATTGTTCGCGACTACGATGAATACAACTATGTTGAAAATGCGCACCTGCATTGCAATATGAGGCCGCAAAAATATACATGAAAATATCACATTATCAATCTGTCGTACGAAGATACAACGCAATTCAACGGAATCTTTGAAAGATTTATCACGTTACTTGCCAGGAAGACAGAAGTTTATTAAGTTTGATTATGTCTACCGAAAAATATTTCTGCTGCCAGGTCTGCACTCAAGGCGGCCATGTGTACACCTGTAGCTAATAAAACAATATTAGCAGAATACGACAAAATTATTTCTCAATACTTGCCGTAGACACCAAAGGTGTCCGAACCTAAGAATTAAAAGCATCAGAGTAGCCGCTCCATTTCCCAAGCGACTTGTTTCCGCGAGTTTTGATGACACGCTCTATTCCTAAAACGTTTTGCTCTGCTTTTTTTTTTTTTGTAACTACTGCTCATAGAAGACTCCTGAAACAGGTTCGCCATTAATTTCTGCGATCTTGTAAGTTACAGGAATTGTTTTAATACTCTTTACGGTAAACATTTTTTCGATCCAGTTTGCTGTATGACCTTTTAAAAACATTTTTTTGATTCTGGAAATCCTGACTTCGTCGCCCACGTTAAACTTTTGTCTAAAAAATAATTTGTTTGGAATACTTATGAATTTTATTTTCTTCAAGCGAGTTCTCAAACGTACTATTGTAAAATTCGCCCACATGGTCCACCCAGAGTTTTGCTGGTTTGCGATTGTCTGATGACGTTGTCAAAGATACAAACACGTCTCTGATAGTTGTTTTTTTTTTTTAGTGGCAACCTCTGTGCTTACTTGCTAAAACATCAATGACATTTAACAAGTATTTCACGCAGCCATTATATCTGGAATATTCGTGCATGTCTACAAGATCAGCAGACCAGACGTAATCAACACCATTAGCAACAACTCTGCGCATAGGAAAACGTTTTCTTGCTGGCTTGTGTAAGTCTTCTGCTATTATATCATCCTCATTAATTTGGCTCGCTTTTTGTTTAGTTGCTGGTTCGGTGGGATGACCTTTATCCGCTCGTTTGCTGTGATGACTTTTAGCCGCGGGTTTGGTGCCAACGCCAAGTTTATATTTGAGTCCGATGGCGCCTCTGACAAATGCTTTATCTATACGCTCTTTCATTCCTGATGGTTTTATCGCAGCTAACTCATCAAGCATAATTTTGTCGCAGCGTTTTTGTTTTTCTTCTGGAATGTCTCTGTAGCAAATGTCATGCCGCATTGCCGTGGCGTCTACTTGATTGTATGGTTGTTGACCAGGAAGCGGTTGATCGTTCGCGTCGAGTTGTTCATCCAAAGGATTCCATGGGCCAGTAAATTTATGTCCTGGCAAAATCCAGCCGCCATTTGGCCCAGTAAGTTTTCCAATGAGCACATAAAGGTCAAGAGCACCACCAAATATTTTACGGCGTTTGCAGACAGGGCAATGGCCAACTATCGTTTTGCTTTGAACACAAATATCATCAGATCATGCATGCATTATTGGTCAGCAAAACATAAAATGATGTATCTAGGATAACAATAGGTTATGTACTGCAGCCATCATTAACGAGGCAACAGCCAATAGTTGCCTTAGTAAACCTACATTTTGTTTTGCGTAATTGGCACGTATTGACTTCAACACAGAACGCCCGTTTAAAAATTTGCGATGATGTTTCATCAAGACTGTCGGTATTCTCTCTGCACGATAAACGCCACGAAGCTGTCATTATACTTGAAATTTACACAAAGCACGCTACTGGTTCACTTTCAGTACTACTCGGTGTGGATCAATATAATTGTCACTTCTAAATCATTTTTACTGCCTTCCAGAGCCGTCAACATAATTTTCTATGTTTATAACACAGCTCTCATCACTCATAGTTTGTTTTGGCATCCTCTCTTTGGAAAAAAACTCCGCGTAGTGATTGGATGTCTATAAGCGCTTTCTCAATATCAAAACTGCTTAGCGGCGTTGTGTTCTGGGGTATTTCAATCCTTGCGCTATCTTTTTTTTTTACCTTTCATACCACGACCAAAAAGCTTGCCAAGAAGTCCAGGCAACAGCGCGCCAGCGATACCAGCAGCTAAAAGTGGTAGAAGTGGTAAGACTCCGCCTTGCTTTTTAAGTTGTGCTGCAGACAAATCAAGTATAATACCTTTTCCTGCTGCACTTTGTTTTATTCATTTTGTCATGATGGCGTTTTGTGAGCATGAGCTTTTCACTGCCAGAAGATAAAAACACAGGAGTTCTATTTAAAACCATAATAAATGAGTTTGAGTTTTGGTAACGTACAATTAGTGTCTCTAACCAAAAAAATAAAACCAAACAAATTGAACGAAATAGAAAGAAAAGATCTAGATGCTGACTACGCATGCATGAACAATTAAAGTCTGGCAAAATAACCTTAAAAAACTAAGAAAGACTTCAAGAAAAAATTGACAAGCGGTATTTTTACAAAGAGTTTGGTTTGGATTATGACGACGTAAAAACAATTATGGGAGTGATGGCGCTACCTGATATAAAAGATCTTCCTAATGATCCGCAGCCACAACCTGAAGCAGAAAAGCCGCAACCACAACCTCAATCAGAGATCCCACAACCTGCGCCAGAGCAACCACAGGAAAATCCAGAGGCAAAAACCAAAGGTTCCGCCCATGAAATTCCAGAAACCGCGTAAAACATTTCTGAAGCTTATTATCACATCATGAGATACAAAAACTATGGTGAATATGACGACTGGATTTTTGCCGCTGCTCTTCAACATATAGGAAAATTATCGCCAGAAGACAAACTGGTTCTTGCTGCGTTTGATGAAAAAATAAAAAATATACCTAGCGAACACTTTGCTGGTGCAGAATATTCCGATGATGAAATATCAGAGCACATTCTCGTCCGCACATTTGACACGAAGCAGCATGAGAATTATCTTGAAAAAAATGCAAAACGTCTTTTCAAACTATCCAAGAACAGCTTAGATGCTAAGCTTTTGACTATTTTGTAAAAAACAATTGAAGCTTACTATGTTATTGTTAAGCATCACTACAAGCATATGCATGATTCTAATGAACTGCAAGCCTCTACTGATTTTAATATAGACAGGTTTAATGGCAGAATATACATGATTAAAGCGCAAACACCATTAGCAGAAATACCACGAGGAAACTTTGTTAGTGCTCCAGAGGCTTATGATTTTGATAATGCACTATTTAGACTAAATGAAAAACAGATCACGCAAAGATTTTACAATGATTTGAAAGAAAAGGGTTTTATGCAACTGTTATCAGCAAACTAGATCTCTAGTTCCCACCACAAGCTGAAGCAGAAAATTAAAAAGCCGCAGCCTGAAGCAGAAAAACCTGAAGCAGAAAAGCTGCAACCTGAAACAGAGCTAGTGCAACCACAACCTGAGCAGCCGCAGTCTGAAGCAGAAAAACCACAACCTGATGCTGATGATAATGAAAAAAAGAAAAGGTAACTGAAGCAGTCCACAACATTTATAAGTATCTACTCAGGGCAGACTGGGATCCGGCTCCTGTAAAAGAGATATACTATATCCGAAAAAAGATTTATGCAGAATTAAAGTTCAACTCTATTACTGTCCCAAAAATGCCAAGTGGCTACTTTGATAAGTGTGAGATTACAAAAGAGCAGAAAAAAGAACTCGGAAAAGATATTTAAAAAACTATACGCTCGTGGTATTCGGGCATTTGTCTTGCGCAATAATCGGCATTTTCAACAATTATCACAAAAGTTTGCTGAGGAATTTCCTCATGATGAACCTTTTGTTCCCGAAAAGAGGGCGAAGAAATAATTGACTAACTGTATTGTATACTATTAAAGACGTCATGGGTTTCATTCACATTAGCAACCAGCTTGATAAAGAAACGCACGACGAACTTAATGCATATTATCGCAGCTATCACAAACCAGCTTACTGCTTCAAGCAGTCGTACAAACATTACAAGCACCTATTATTTTTCTCGTCTGCTGTTCCGTTGGCGATCACTGCGGCTGGTGTTGCTAGTACTGGCGCATTCTCAGATCCTTTTCTTCTGATTATTTCTGGCGTTTTCATTGCAACTCAGGCTTGTTGTAGAAACATAGAGCCAAAAAATCAAAATAAGATGGAAATGTGCAAATAGGCTTACATCGTGTACACAAAACTATTAAATCAGATCAAAGCTTGTCTGCATGGCGCTATGTTTAATATAGCAGATTTGGTCAAAGAATTCAGAATCGTAGATAATACTGTTGCTGAGTTAAGCCCTATGTGTATGGTCAAATACGAAACAATTTATCAAAACAAATATCGGCATCATAGCTTTCGAAATAAAAGCGTTGGTACAGACGATACTAAAGCAGAAGACAATGGCGGATTTACAAAATAAATACTAACAACGGTGCGCATTTTATCCAAGGTTTGCTTAATGAAGTTGATGGCATCAAACAATTAAGCCAACTAGAATGATTTTTACGGCAGCAGGCATTAAAACCGCGTGCCATCTATACTTGTCTTGACAAAATCGTACAAAGACTTTTTACTGTTAAGCTTATTGTATTCTTCACCTAGCGTGCGTCTAGACCTTTCTAGCTCTATGGCGATATCAGAGTAAAAATCAAAGTGTTCAAGATGCTCCTTGGATACTTGATATATCCTTTTCAGAGCGTACTTGACACATTTGTAAGCAGCCGATGGGAAACTTTACTTTAGCAAGGTATGCTCTCTCGTATGCAGCCATTATTCGTCTAGAGTCGTATTCGAACATTATATAGTACTATTTATTGTCTGTAATTCGAGTACAGTTTGTCGCATCTTTGATATAGCTCTCTTTATCGTTTTGCCATAACCTGGTTCGCGAGCAATATAGTTGTAGGTAATCTCAAATATTTTCCAGGATAATGCTGCAACAAGCTTCTTGTCAGGACATCAACTGGTAATGATATCTAGCAGGTCAGAAATGCTATCTGGCTATTGCTAAGCGTCTGTTACGATATAGCCGTGTTCTCGATGCAGATCTTTCTTTAGGAAAGCTTATAACTCTGCTTCAGTAGATTCCCCAAGATTAGTAAAGTCATCATAATGATCAAAAGAAAAAAGAAAAAATCCTACGATACCTACAGCGATTGAATCCTCATCATATCTGCCGTAGTCTCTGTTGTGAATGTTTTTTTCGTATTCTGGGTAAAATCCAAATTGATCTAGCGAGCACTTACGAAAAATTGTGTCAACAAGAAGACCGTATGAAGCTACAACTGACACTTCTAGACCTGATAATACTTGCGGCAGATAGTAATCAGGCAACTTGCTAACGTCTCTGACAAAAGGGCTCTTGAATTCTAAAAGCAGAATTTTATTGCCGTCTACACTATATCCATCCGGACGGTATCTGAAGCCGTCTATAGTTCTAATGAAGATATCATTGCCAATAATCTTTTCGCCTGTGGTGATCGCAACGTAACCTTTGATAACTGCCTCAAATAATGTTCCCAAAAGACAAGGCAACGTAACATATGCTTGCTGCATGCCAAGCTTTCTTCTGGCTAATTCTTCTGGCGTTACAAAGGGGCAGATGCCAAGAACTGTAGCCAACTCAGAGCCTGCTACTGTGGTTGGCATAATCAAATGCCATTCGGGAGACTTCTGCTTCATCTGATGCGATTCCACAAACTTTTTCAAGATAGCGTTTAGATCCATTCTTTATACTGTATTGTCTCGTCAGAATTATCTAAAACATATATATATATATATATATATATATATATGTCATCATAAATCTGTCAACATAAATATGCTATCATAAATCTGTGATCATAAATCTGAAAACATAAATCTGTCATCATAAATCTGCAACTCTAATTGGTATTAGGTAGAAATGCCGTTGTTGGGCGCAATTTTAAGGTTTCTCAGTTGAGGACCCGAGCTTTTCCCTTTAGGAATGTGCAGACAAACATCCTAGGCCAATTTTATGTTTGCGCTCATAACTGGACAGACATAGAGGCCTCATTTCAGGTCTGCGATGATTGCTATACTAAAAAAGCAGGGACCTAGACTGAGAAACCATACAATTGCGCCCATAACGGTGTTTAACTACTACTCTCTATCTATCTATCTATCTCTCTCTCTCTCTCTCTCTCTCGCACACACACACAACTTTCTTTACAAACAATCAAGTTTGTTTCCAGCCATTTTGTCGTAACAAGGAATCTGTCGTTATACAGAGTGTGTCTTTAATTTAAAGAAGTTGTTGTCCATGTCTTACCGTTGTCAAATCAGCATGTATAAATGAGTCAAAAATATAAATCTATGTTTCATATTTGAATATAATGGTATTTATTTTAATCACGTGCATATTTTCCTATAGTAAAAACAACTCACTTTTCAGGAGATCAAATGTTTACATAATATTCCCTGACATATTCTCGGTAAAAAAGTAAAGTCCATGAAAATAACAATTTCGTTGTAAAGAACAATAAATAAAGGGAAGATGCACATTTGCTACAGGGAAATTGCTGTCAGAGTCGGAGGCTGAATATTCCATTATCCAGATAAAATTTTGCAATTCAGCACATTTTCATAACGGCGAAATACAAAACAGTTTCCCAACTTTTCGAGCTAAACAAGCTCTTCGTCAGGGAAAGAAACAATTTCCATCTACAAAACAAACACTAAGCACAAAAACCAAGAAGAATTATTGACTCCTACACGTTTTTCAATGGCGGGGAAATAAACAAACAAAGGATAACCAATAGAAGAAAGAAAGAAGACAAAATTAAAAGACGGTCTAAAACGGGTAAACTCCATATCTGTGTTATGCTGCCATCAGCCAAACAAAGTTGTTTAAAACAATTTTAAAGAAGTGTTTATCGTGCGTAACGCGCACAGGACCAAAGTGTTATAAACATATATATATATATAACTCAGACATAACCAACAACGTAGGCTTTGATATGGGCCGTATTTCAAAGAAGTGAAAGAGATAAAATGGAATTGCAAACCAGCAGCACAAATATTATAGGACAGAGAAGTTCGAAAACGGCCGGTGGAAAACGCAAAAGTGTTCATACATTTCGATCTAAAAAAATGCCTTCCTTACGGGTGAATGTAGAACACACAGACACACCCACACCCACACCCACACACACACACACACACACACACGAGTCACAGGTGTCAAACAAATATTATTTACATGTTAGTACAGAGAAGCAGAACTATTTAAAAGAATGAAAAGTTCAATGCTAAGGAAAACAACAAAACAATAGCAGAATTAACTACAAAGAAAGAAGAACCTAGCATGTTTGTTGAAGGTATACAGAGAAAACTAGTTCAGATGCAAGTTTCTATAGAAAACTGAAGGAAGATCCGACCGAAAAACAAGCAGCGATCTTAAGTCAAACACTTAAGAATACGCACGAAGCAGGACATATGAGCCAAAACCAGGCCGTTTCTACATGCGTACCTAAAATGCACAAACTAAGCAAACCCGGTAGACTTATCATCTCTTGCAGCAACCACCCCGCGGAACAAATACAAGAATTTATTGATTACCATATCTACTGTTTTGTACGACATCTCCTTTTTTACATGCAGAACACCACAAAATGTGAGCAAAAGCTCCAAAAGCAATACGCACAGTAATGTAACTCTTATCACCATAGGTGTTTTCTTCCTTTGTACATACATACCACATGGCGAAGGCATACAAGTTTGCAAGAAAGTGTGGGACAGTCGCCCCCCCCCCTCCTACCACCACCACCACCATCTCCCTGCTGAATACCTTGTCAAGCTTCTGAACTATGTTTCAAATATGAACAACTTTGTGTTTATTAACCAACATTGGAAACTAGAGCAAACACTTCTGAATCAAACACCACCAAACCACTGGGATGGCGTAGATTTGCAAACCAACCGACTCCCATCAATATATCTTACCTACCATATGTCAACCGTAGCATGTTATCAGAAACCTTGTGCTTGTCCTATGTGCTTGCATATAGCGTATCTGTTCAAACAAGGGGACTCTCAACAAAAGACTTCAGGAACTCTTAGGGAATTAAAATAGAAGATGATACAAGAACAAAACCACAGATTTGGCTACAGAAAAATCTAAGTGGCCAAAGGAGCCTCCTCAGATGCAAAGCTCAGACTGCCAACCACCGTATCCCCTTTGTAACAACATATCACCCAGATGCCCCAAACATAGGGCAAATTGTTTCGAGACACTGGTATATTATTGGTTCCTCTGCACGCCTAAAAGAAGTCTTCAAAGAACTGGATATTGTATCTTACCGAAGACCCAAAGAACTCAAACAGTTATACGGAAACAGGAGCATACAGATGCAAAGATATACGTCTAATCCGTAAGCAAATGTCTGAGGCTACACTTTCAAGAGTTCATCAAGATAAGTTACTTACAATATCAATCAAAGGTTAGGACGTGTCAGTAAAAACGTCATTTACGTCCTGAAAGGCAAGTTAATGCCATCTAATATGTTGGCGAAACAATTAACCTCTGGAAAAGAACGAACAACCACAAAAGCCATATCAGAATAAATTATTATTATTATCTCTTTCCGACACTTTCTATTGCAATGTAAATGCATTCATGTAAATGGTTTTCGTAGCTAAAATTTAATCAGGGACTAGAACAAAATATAATTCAACGCTATAAGTCGCGTACATACGTGACGTACTTAAATAGCTCACGCTAAGCAGTACAGACTATTATGCTTTCAGTTCACGTCTGAACTAGTTTTCTCTGTTCACCTTCTACAGAGGATCTAGGTCTCTTTTCTAAAACATGTAATATTTCTGTTATTTTGCTCTTTTCGTTAGTTTTGAACATTGAATTTTTTGGGATAGTTTCACATCTCTGTACCAACATGTATATATTATTTGTTTTACACGTTTGATTCTCTGTGTGTGTGTGTCTTTGTGGATGTTTTTATTTGTCCCCTGAGGAAGTCCTTGTTTAGGTCAAAACGTTTGGAAAGTGGGTTTTTTTTATTATTTTCTCCGCGCCAGTATCCGACCGTTGTGTTAGTGTGTGTGTATATATTGAGCAAATTTAACTTTGCTATTAATTTGAATTTGGAAACGCTGAGGTAACTGGATACCCACCATCATCATCCATCGATGGTTTCGCCATGTGCCATCTCAGGTAGCATAGTCGTAAAGATGGCCTTCTTCGGTATGCTTGTGAGTAAGGCAAAGATATCATGTGAAATCTCAATCTGTGATACATACAATAGAGACCATTGCTGAGGGAGGATTCAGTGCCTTGCGTTAACTCGCTACTTACTTTGTTGGAATCTGTTTTAAGGTGACCATATCCTGTTTAACTGGGAGTGTTTTGTTAGCAGAATCAGAGAGCGGCGATGGGTTCTAGTGTTTCAAAGAGTGTGATTTCATATCATTCGCCTGCCTTTTTTAGCAGCACACTAGTGGAGAAGGCCATCAACGTTATTTGATCTAGATTTGAAGTTGACACTGTAGAGGGAACGGTGTATTCCATTTACCTCCTAACCACGTTGTTGGAGTCCGGTTCAAATAAAGCATATTTTGATAGACCCTGGAACGTTTTGCCAGCATAATCGTACTGTCACAAAGATTGTAGCGAATATCTACCAGGAAGACTTTGAGAATATAGTTCCAGCATCGTAATCACATCCCCTGGAAATATGGTACAGAAAGGTCAATGACAAAACAGTACGTGTATGACATTTATAACTTCAAACAGCACATAACTTCCACTGACGAATACTTTATGTTCACGACCGAATGGAGAGTTAGCGTTCTTAGTTTCACTGGCAAACATTCACGATGATAGTTGTAGTAGAGTAATTTGGTAAAGAAAATCTGTCCACACAAGACCTAAAGTTCATCCAACCTGAAGATTACTAATCCAGTTGCTAGGTCTGTAACTGACCGAACCAACAAATTCATCAGTGGAGAAGTAGCTGACAGAACGAAATAGGACATGTGAAAAGCTCTAAAGGCAGACAGTTATAAGAATGTGATTGTTCATTTTCAACAGATTGACTCAAAGAAAATCTGGATAAAGACAACCAACAGTCCACGAAGGCTACATGTGTCAATGCTTTTCGACTAAGATGTTAAACGAGTATGCAATCTTATTATTATTCATGAATCCAAATGCCTTAGGGGATCGGTTGATTCTTGGAGTAGAATGCTCACAACTGCACTGTTGTATGCAAGATACAACATAATGGTTGTGATAATTCTTATTTTCAGGAGAGTGGTACAGCTCAATGAAGAAGATAAGAAAAGAACGTCTTAACATTGGGAAAGGTTGATTATCGACAGACAAAGATCATTATAGGAAAATCCAGACGTACAGTATCTCATGAGAAGATTACAGCTATGGGGGAAAACACCATTAGGAGAAAGACGCTTGAAGCGGTTGAAATTATGGCAAGAGGACATTAAGTTGGGTCCAGGCAGATGACCACAGTAAGCACCATCAAAAGAAGTCTCTGGAAAGGATGGTGCAAACTTCGGAGAAAAAAGAAATTAATTCTTAGAAGGTATATCTGGTGGTCATTTATCATAATGGCAGAGTCATGGAATGATAGACGCTGTCATTATAATGGTTATGATATAATTTTGATAATTAGGAAAATGAGAAGTTACATACTTCATGATTTCACGTGAAACATTTACATTTACTTGTGTGATAGGAATAATATACATCTAGATCAGCATAATGGGACCGAGCTCAAGCACTAGATTCATTAATATTGAACTCGAACGTCGTCATTTAGTTGTTTTATTAATGTATCGCTTCTTTTTGTTAACTTCTCTACATCCAACAGACTCTGTCCAGGGTATCTTTGCTACCGTTTGGTTCAAGAGGTCCAGTCTTCGTGTCCATTCGATCTATACAGATCGAGAAGAAGGTCCATCAGTCAATACTGAATATTATATTACCTTAAACAAATGATACACACGTGAACAGCGGAGGCGATGGAAAAATGTGTTCTGTCATCTAATGTTACGTAATTTTAACGTGTTTGACACCTAAAACATTATATTTCGCCACAGTGGAAGAACACTAAATTCGTGTGCTAACTTCATGTCAATAACAGTTCTTTGATTCATTTCAGTGAACGTTGGTTTTTGGTTGGTTGGTTTGTTAGTGTTTAACAGCATAGCAGCAAATCAATGACTATTCTGTGCCGATGCAATGTGAGTAAGTAATAGTAGTAGTAGCATGTTTAACAGCACGTCAGCACAACATTAGATATATGGTGCCGGTTAAAAGAAACTTTTCAAAATGTAAACAAAGTGCCTTGCTCAGGGGAACCACAACGATAGCTGACCTGGGCTGGTTTGCTTAGGATTCAAACACGTGATCATTGTGTTATTAGTCCCCCATTCTACCACTTAGCCACTGCGGCTGCCTTCAATGAACGTATCGAGCAGGAAGTTGACATCAATGACAAAAGTGCAGTTATTGATAGGTGATCTCTCGTTAATAACGTTAATTAATTTTAATTACGTTACCTAATTACGCTAAATAATCTAATTAAGTTCATTAATTATCAGGGTTCAAGTATATGCATCGGAATCGCATTTCTCGTTTTAACGATCCACTAATTTGACCATATATATATATATATATATATATATATATATATATATATATATATATATATATATATATATATATATATATATATATATAATTTCTTAGGTTAGGTCGCACCTTTGAATTGTTATTTCATTAGTCCAATTAACATTGTCTTGACGAGGTAACTATTTTAGATTAAACTTTTTTCTTCTTTTTTTCCCCCCATACATATGGTCCATAGAGGTATGAGTGCGGCATTACATGACCTTTAAACCTTCGCCGAATTTGAAACAGGTCCTTATGGGAGAAAATATAATACCTAATTCTTCTTTTAAGATAACAGATTAAATATGCCTTAAGTAGTAAAGGATTTAACAAAAAAGATCAAGGCAAATTATAATCTTGGAAACGAGAAACGTAGACTACCAATCAATGTAATCGCATTCAAGACATTTCAACTTGTATGTGCATAATGCTTTGTACCAATCAAAATAGTTCTATTCGGAAACAAACAGGTTATTTAATAAATCGATATTAGTAATCCCAATGATACAATCAGATATTACTACACTTAATATCTGTAAACATAAAGTACTGATTTCGAAAACAATAATGCTGTTTCATTTGTCTGTATCGATGAAAGTATCAAGCTGAATTTAGTTGTGTCTAAACTACAAACAAATCTTAAAGTATTCCTATCATAACACTTTTTGCCATGTGCAGCACGTACATACGCTTTCTTTATTTGAAAGCACGTGCATCCATTAACCATTTTGAATACAAATAAGGTGTGCGTGTGCTGCATATGACACACGCAATGTGACAAGTCAGGAAGCATTGCTATCTATCAATCCACCCTTGGTTTCCAACTCCATTATTTAAAATTTGAATGCAAGAACAGTTCTAAATTTATAGCATGCTACTCTCCAAATTTAAAATTTAATATCAGGTTTAATGTTTTTTGTATGAGCTTGACGAATGTAGGTGAAATTGTTTGTATATCCTATATAAATTCAAGCATTAATGTCAAGGCAAACCGCATTCATTCTCGGGATTTCATGCGGTCAAATTATCTTCCCTGGTCCCTAATCCGTTTTCAGTTTTCTTCTTTCCTTCTAACGAGATAACCAAACGCACAAACAGTTTAAGGAAAATAAATGAAAGAATTAAAATCTTCGGCTCTTATTTAGTGACGTTTAGTATTTCCACACCTTTTGAGACTGGCAGCACTTTTTGACCTCAATTTGCAATTGTTTAATGAAAAGCTGTGCATACGTTAACAGATCAAATCAAAACTTGCATGTGCTGAATACAAATTAATGGTATAACTGATACCAGATTATCAAAAGATCAACACAGTCATTGAACAAATGATGAATTTCCTATGCTTGCTCACATTGGGCTGCATGTCTTCCTGATCAAGGTAAAAACTTGTCATGAAAAAGCAATTCAGTTGGTTGATCGCAATTATTTCTGCTTTACAGATTCTTTAGAAAACTGCCCTATGTGAAGTAATTTTTTTATCTTGTATAATTATCAGCAGATAATGATACCTCACTGAATTAAATTTTTCACAGTGAGCATCTAACAAAAAATGTCTGGTTTGCATATATTTTTACATGATAGATTATACAACTATTCTAGCCAAAGATTGGAAAATGTAGCACGTTCGACAATAGGAATCTGAAAAATATTTTTTGGCATTTATCAATAAGATTTTCTTATTTCACAAACAAAAAACAAAGACGGCTCTCACCGGTTTTTATTTTTTGAGAAACAGCAGCTAAGCTCTCCTCTATCCCATTTCACGACTATGTTGTAAGACAGGGTCTGTAGATAGTTTCTTTCCTTTACAAAATCAATCAAATTCTACAATAGGGATTTTTATAGTCTATACATGGCGACACGTATATTTGGTGGAGGAAGACCCCGGAAAGACCCGGGAAGAACCACCGACCGACGGGAAGCAACTTGGCAAGCTTTCCCACATATCCACGTTCGTCGAGCCGAGACTCGAACCCAAGAGGACAGAGGTGAGACGTGTGAGTAATCTATAAAGGCGGGCGCCTTAGACCACTCGGCCACCCGGGGCCTTAGACCACTCGGTCACCCGGGGCCACAAAATAGTTATATGTAAATATAATAGTGCCTGTTTTTCATTTGTATATCGATGAGAAGGTGCATACAGCTCTCTGACATTAGCGGAAATGTTACTGTTTTTATTATCTATGTATATATGTATGTTTGCGTGCGTGCGTATGTATGTATACAGTTAAACAGCACATTGACATTATCCTAGCTGGAAAAAAAGGAAATGTAATTGGCAAAAAATCTAAGTTCTAAAAATTACCAACGTATATATCGTTTCAGTGACAACAGCTTTCAATATATGAGCTTATTGCAAACAAGCATGAAATGATAGTACCATTAAAGATGATACAGCCAATTATGCTTTATATTTATTGCATATTTTCATACAATGCTGTACATATAGACTGAATCAGTATTTACTGCTTTCTCAGACCTGTTGTTCGTTTTCTCAAGGTTCACAAGTACATGACGAGAAACTAGAACTTTGAGGTCTGTAAGCACAATTATCTGAGGCATATTATCACTCCATCAATTATCTGAGGCATATCACCACTCCATCAATTATCTGAGGCATAGTATCACTCCATCAATTATCTCAGGCATATTATCACTCCATCAATTATCTCAGGCATAGTATCACTCCATCAATTATCTGAGGCATAGTATCACTCCATCAATTATCTCATGCATATTATCACTCCATCAATTATCTCAGGCATATTATCACTCCATCAATCATCTCAGGTATATTATCACTCCATCAATTATCTCAGGCATATTATCACTCCATCAATCATCTCAGGTATATTATCACTCCATCAATTATCTCAGGCATATTATCACTCCATCAATCATCTCAGGTATATTATCACTCCATCAATTATCTCAGGCATATTATCACTCCATCAATTATCTCATGCATATTATCACTCCATCAATTATCTCAGGCATAGTATCACTCCATCAATTATCTCAGGCATATTATCACTCCATCAATCATCTCAGGCATAATATCACTCCATCAATTATAACACGACAGGGTAGCAAAAATACTTGTAGAATCGATCGTCATTGTGAGTGTATTTCATAGGCGGGAGTGAGGTGTATCCAACCAGAATAGCAAACAAACCGACAGAAAAAGTAATGGCCATCGTTTTGCCGTCAGAAAAATAAATTTTAAGACGTGGAACAATTTTATGGTACTCAATCAGTACACTTCAGGGAGTTTTCTCCAGTGCTTGTCCAAACTGATCGTTGAAAATAGCTGAAATCTTTTCGACGAGATGTTGAGCATTAACATACTATCCTATAGAAATTCTCAAATTCAATTGAGGGTTCGCTGGTGATGTTTTTTTATTCGTAATAGACAGTATCATTTTTGTCCAACTATTCTTGAACTTATTCGCTGATGATATCAACGATGAAAGTGTTTTGATCTTCGTTGATATTGATGGCTTGAGTAGGATCAATGATTTCTACCAAAGTTACTTCATAGATAGCTTCGTGATGCAATTGTATGGCTTGAGGTAATTTGGCTGTGAAACACCATAAGGTGTTGTTGGGAAAGACATCTACAGAACTGTAACTTGGTACTGTTCAATAATATTGGTTAATCATAGTTCGATGATTCTGGTCTCTGTAGAGTCACGCGTTGTCAAAGGATGATTTTCCAAATGTTCCAGAAGAGGACTGCTGCTTTGACTGGATAAGTTGTTGTGGTGACTTGGCGGTGAAGCTACCGTTGTTGTTACTGTCGCTATATACCAGTGACTGACTAGGAAGAAGATAACCAATACAACTGCTAAGTAAAATAGTCCACAGTTGTTTATCTCCTTGTTGCAAAGTCAAATTTCCCATGGCTACTCCGATGGCACAACACAACTCAACACAACACAGCACAACACAAAGATTTGGCAGAAAAAGACGATTTGATTTTTAGGAATGCGTTCTACACACCATACCCACAGTGGTTGTTTTGTAGTTCTTGGAGAAGGAGATTTAGCTGTATTTAACGGCATTTTGGTAAAGTCTACTTTTTTTTATAGTCGATGACTTGTAACAGCAATCCAAGAATCGACACTGGATGGATGATTTATTTTGGTGAGTTTTGAATTATTTGTTTTCGCATCGGAACATTGGATTTGGCCAATACTGACAAGACATCCCAATGTTTGGCTAAAATATAACGGAGTTCTTTTTTCCTATTTAGGAAAAAGGTTTCTTTGGACTTGATCGATGATGATGGTCTGAACTTTGTGACATCTTTGGTTCAGGAGAAATAAACTGAAGTTAATCTTATCCAACACTTCTTCCTTTTTTATACTGATTGCCGGGACGTCATACCAACTGAACTATAGGCGGCACTCGACGACGAGGTGTTTTCAACGGACTAAATCTTGCCGTTTCTTGTTTGGACTAATCCAGTAAACTTTCTAACATACCTGTTTTATCTTGTACCTTTGACTTTGGAAAGGCCACATTTTTGGCTGCAGCTGTAGCCTCTACAGCAATAGAAGACGTCTTCAGCGGAGAAGTAGAAGTTTCTTTAGAGATGAGTTTCCATTTTGTTATCAAACTGGAAATTTCTGGTCTTAAATAAGGTTTGGCATGCATCATCATTAACGGAGTAGAAGGAAAAGAAGCGGCAGGACAAAACGTCACCGAGCGAGATTTTCTTGAAGACGTGAGTGTTCTAGCAGCAGTACCTTTTTTTTTAGAGGGTGAACTTGCTTCTTTTTGTCCTGCATTTCAGGTCATTTAGGACATTTAGATCAGATAGCTTTTGTAGGATCCCATTGTAAAAGTGAACAAATAATGACACCTCCTAAAGATCCACTTCCACCTGGTTTCAGAATGATTTGTTTGTTGGTTTGAGTATCGATTCTTGGAACAGCTTGCTCTGACAATGCTACTTTATGTTTATCAGAAAAAGACAACACCACACCCACAGGGGTTGTTTTTTGTAGTTTTTGGAGTGAGGAACTCTGAGAAGGAGACGTTGCTGTGTTTAACGGCATGTTGGTAACTTCTGCTTCTTTTAAAAGTAGATGAATTGTAGATGAATTGTGAAGCTACAATTCAAGCGTCGAAACTGGGTGGATATCCTTTCCAACGAACTTTGACTTCTTGAAGTCGAAGTTTTCCCACTTTACGTGTTCTTCGATCGAGTATGGTTTCGATATCGTACACGTTGTCTTCTTTCTTAGTCACTCCTTTTAACTCAGGCAAGTAAAACGTTCCTTTTAACACTTCTCCGTTCATATCTTCCAATTTATAGACAGGAGGATCACGTGCACGCACTTGTCCAGTGACGCGAAACAATTCTGTCATTCAATTAGGTAAATAACCTTTGTCAAAAGAGTGTTTTATTTTTACAATGCGAACCCAATCTCCAGTGTTTGAAACTTCTTTCTTTTTTCTGGTTTTTGACGCTCGTAACAATCAATCAAACACCATCACTTTATTTTCAGGTGTCTACGATGGTACGATTGATTGTATGTTTGACTAGACGTGGTAACACGTCGATGTATTTGAGAGTGTGTTGAGGTGTAAATTATTTCCACGTAAGTTCTTTCAATGTTCTTTGAAAACGTTCCACGATACTAGTTTTTGTTTCAGGATTCTCAGTGGTGAAAAAAATGAATGTATCTTTTAAACACTCTTTTTGAATAGCTTTATTCATAAATTGTGTGCCGTTTTCTGTTTGCCATCATAGAGGATGACGACCATTGTGTTTCAAGATAAGTTTTAAAGCTTGCACTAACTCTGAACACGTTTTAGAAGTCAAAGGAACGACCCACGCCGAATTTGAAAATACGTCAATTACACAAAACAAATTTTGTAACCTCAATTGTATGAGGCTAAATTAGAGACATCTGCTAAATCTTCTTGCAATTGATGACCGATACCAGCTATTTTTGTTAGACTTCTTGAAAAGTTTCGTTGAATGGGTTTGTGTAAAGTGTACCTCGATTGTTCTTGTAACCATTGTCGTACATCTTGTAACTTTTCAGTTTGGGTTTAGCAACATGATATAATTTTTGAATTCCCCCGTAGCCAGCCGCATGAACAGGATTGTAATAAATGCTGGCTAAAAGTGTATCCATGTGGTTGCTGTTGTTGATTCTCCTCAATAAGTTACCTATTGTTCGATGCTGCTCTTAGGTTCTTCCTGTGGTAATTTCAATTCCAACGTTTCTTGACGTGTCCGACGACAATATGAGCAGGAGTAGTAATCTGTTCTTTGGTTACTTGTTTCTTGATTTCTTTTTTCACTTCTGTCTTCAGTTTTTTTTTTTTTTTTTTTCTGCTGTAGAGGCTGTCGACGTCATCATTTTGATGCAAGCTTTCTTTTCCTTTCGTCTGGGAGTAGGGGAACTTGTCGACAAGGAGGCTGTCATATAAGGTGTTTGAGCAGATGAAGTTGGAAACACTTCTCTTGTTTCTTTCTTTTCTTCCATCCCTGTGGCTGTGTCTGTTATCGTCTTTGTTGCTTTTTCTTTGCTTTTCATGACAAGCTTTCAAGAGAAACAGTTGAAGACGTTGCATAATTGTCCCTAGCGTTGCGACTTTTCTGTTTCTGACAAATCTGTTCGATCAATCAACGATTGTAATTCTTATTGCAAGTGTGACATCTCTGTGAGATTATGATTTGGAGGTTAATGAGCTATCCGTTGTTTGTACCATCGATGGAGTTCCATCCATCGTTTGTAAGAAACTAAAGTTAATTTTCGTCTTTTCATAACATCCAGGGGTACAAGTGTGATATCCTTCCAGAACAGTTTGTCCTTTTTATTTTCTTCTTCATCATCTCATCATTCATCCTAAAAAAAGGTCCAGCAATCGATCACAATAAAGGAACAGCCGCTTTTAAAAACGGTCCTATCAGCATGGGTAGAAATCCTCTTCGTTGAAAGAGCATTTTTTTCTTTTGACTGATGAGCATTTTCTTTTTCACCATTTGGCGAAGAAGGTGACGATGTTGTCTTAATCGCTGTTTATGTATCTTGGTCAAAGGTACCGTTCCTTTCAAATCGTTCAAACAAGATTCCCACACAGTATCGATGGTATATTTAGGTGTTTTTTGAATGATTTGTATTTGCATCTGAACATTCGATTTTGTCAGTACTGACAAAACATCTCAATATTTGGCTCCATGTGGATCTATCGTGTGCGAGATCTTCCCACGACTCAGGGTCAATGTTGAAGTGTTTCAAGGATGACTTGAGAGAATCTTTGAAGCGTTTCTTCTGACCACCCTGAGATCGTTTTCTCTCCTTCATCTCGCCGTAGAAGATCTTATTTGGTAGTCGCTATTCAAACATTCTGGTGACTTGACCTGGCCATCTCATATGTGATTTTATCAGTAGAGTGTGGATGCTTGGAATGTCTGCCCGTGTGAGAAACTCAGTGTATGGGACCCTTTCCTGCCATCTTATCCTCATCAGTTTCCGCAGGCAGCCCACGTGAAAGTGATAATGTTGATTTCCACTTGATGCAGTTGATCAGTTGCCTCCTCACTGATAGATGATTGTTGATTGAAGATATTTTTGATGTGTTCTGCCCATCGTTGTAGTATCTTTTCTTTGTCAGTGAGCAGTGTGGTGTTGTCAGCACTCAGTATTGGATATGTTCCTGATGACTGTGGCCCCTACATTGTCTTCAAAGTATCATAGAAGTTCTTCATGTCATTCCTGTCTGCGTAGGACTGAATCTCATCTGTCTTGTTTCACAGCCATGAATCTTGCAACCCTCTGAGTTTGCATTGGACAGTCCTCTTGATCTTGTTGAAGGCTCTCTTCATAGATAATGAAGTGCTATCTTCTAAACAGGCCTTTTGTAGCCGATGTTTCTCATTCATTAGTTTTGTACGGCAGCATGTTTCTCGTCGAGCCAATTGTGATGTTTATGTGTGGTGGGTCAGAGGGTTTTGGATGCAGCTGAGTACACAGAGTCTCTGGACGATGCCCAGTTTTTCTCGACATTCTCGGAGTTCGCATCAATTGTTTTTATATGGCTGCACAGTTCTTCGACAAATACCTGTTTTGCGCTTTCCTGTTTCAATTTGGAGACATTGAGCTTTTTGAGCACTTTTTGCCTTGTGGTCGTCTGCAAGGATGAATCTGGATATTGAACTTAGAGACTTTGAGTCTGTGGTCAGTCCAACATTCTACACTTCTTATAGCCTTCGTCACTCGGACATCCTGCATGTCTCTTCTTCTTACGATGACGTAGTCAATTAGAGGCCAGTGCTTGGGAGCGTGGGTACGTCCAAGACGTCTTGCTGCGGTTTGGCAGGCGGAAGACTATGTTGGTGATTAGGAGGTCGTGTTCAGCGCATTTCCTCAGTAGAAGGAGTCAGTTCTTGTGCATTTGCCAAAGCGATTTTTGCCAATGACTCTTGGCCATGTCTGGTGATCTGTGCCAACTCTAGCATTGAAATCATCAAGGATGATGATCTTGTCTACCTTTGGTACTTCTGCGACAAGAGATGCTATGTCTTCATAAAATTTGTCCTTGATCTCATCTTGATTGGTCATGGTAGGTGCATATGCGCTGATAATAGTTGCATGTCTATTTCCGAACAGTGGCAGTCTTAATTAATATTAGTCTGTCATTCACGCCCTTTGGGAGATTTGTGAACTTGCTGACAAACTGTGATTTAATGGCAAAGCAGCTTCACGTCGATATTCTTTACTTCATCTACTCCAGAAGAAGGTATAGCCGGCTCCTACTTTGGTGATTTGTCCTTCCTCAGCTAGACGAGTTTCACTCAGGGCTGCTGTCTGGATGTTGAATCTGGCCATTTCTCTGTCAACGAGAACTGTACTTCTTTCTGGTCTGTCTGCTGATGTACTGTCTATTAGTTTGCGCACGTTCCAGGCACCGATGGTGAGTTGCGTCACCTTTGTCTTCTCCTTACATTTTCCACCGCTAAGGTGGGATCCCCGTCAGCCGCGGTATGGTGACCAGGGTTAAGGTGAAGCAGACAATGTTCAGGGAACCTTTTTAGCCCCTTCCTCGTGCCCCGGAGGTGATCAGTGCGATCCTAAAAAGGGCTGCTCAGTCACACACGCAGCTGCCGACTTCCACTGCTGCTTCGGTTCAGTGAAAAGCGACCATATGCCCTGAGCCGCCTGTGTGCAGGTCTGCAGCTACAGCTCCCAGTGTATCCACACCTGCTGCTTTGCTGCTTGCCCATCGCCACACACAGGACTTAAAGGTATCTGGTGCCGGGGGGGGGGGGGGGGTAATGTCATGACTTGAGCGTGAGTTGGATTTAAGTGAGGGAAAGTTGCGCAGACCTGTCTGAGTCAGTGGCACGACTTATCCGAGACGTCTCGAGACGAATCCAGATGCAGTGGATGGTCATCAGGTCCTACTGTACCTGAGCTGATGACCTGCGTTGCCCACACATCTCTTGTCATCTGCCTTCACATGAGTATATCTGCTCAGGTGCCTGATCCAACAGAGAGGACTTTCAGGCGGGAGCCATGTGTAACTGTCCGCTCTGGGTCAACAGTCACAGTTAGTAGCGTCCACTGTTTCTTACGGTAGCAGGCGATGCCCAACCTGACTGAATACTGAATATAAATAGGCAGGATTACAACATTTTTGATCTATCTCATTAACATTCAATCTGTGTAAACGCTCTGTCTCCATCTTTCAACTCTCTGTGGAATAAATCTTCCATATCCCCTCAGGGGATGTCATCTCATTCCTTTTTATCTGTTCAGTACTAGTTTCGTAGGCTCGTAGTATTTCTTCCTCTGTTTCTTCTCTCACTGCTTCTAAGTCACATTTTTTATAGGCTCTAGCAAAAAATAGGTACTTTTTCACGCTAAAATAGGCTCTAATTCCACTGTCACTTCTGGCTTTTCTCCCTCTGACTCTATGTCAAATTCTTTTCTTCGATCAGTCACACACAATGTCTTTTGCATAATTAGCCACCTCTTGTGTCCAAGCATCAAATCAAAGACTTTTCCAGTCACTTATAATATCTTTCCAGTCGTAAATCTGTTGGTGTAACCAACCGGCTATACACACTTCTTGGTAATTATGAAGAGTTGATAAAGTACGACGAATCTCTTCTTCAAAGGGAGGTACACAACTCTTTTGATCACTATTCGCAATACTCTTAGCACAATGAGTTTTTCGTGCACATATACAGTTTTCGTGGTCAAGTCTTTGCTGCTTGTACTGTTTATAAATTTGCCTCAACGAATTTGTTGGTAAACGAAATCCAACAAAGGTAGTCACTAACACACATCACACGTCGTCCAAAATTCAATGGAATCGTGTCGTCTTGTGGATTCAGTTCTTTTAATAGTACCTGGCAATCCACTAAGTCTTGAATACCGTGATTGACTTCCTTCCACGGAATTTGGTGTAAAACTGATCACAAAGTCGTGGCATGGTAAATTTTATCATGTCTTCGCAGTTGAGCAATGTCTGACCATTTTAACATTTTCAAGGCAATCTGTCTTCTTATAGCATTCAGATACCAATGATTAAAACGTGTATGCCATTTCGGATGCAATTGTTCTTTGTGTTTACTTGAATCTTAACAAGCTCTCGGTAAATGCGCTCACGCAGTCCCAGTCTTAGATTCTGAATGTGGTCTCCTAAACTAGGTATTCACAGGAAGGTCGTTTTATTTTAGAGGAAACAGTCATACTTTGTACACAAGGTATCTACTGGTGGTAAATCATGTTAAAGAAATTGTTCGGCCACCAACTCACAACACACCTCTTTTCTCCACCGTTTCTAGCATGTTGTATCTCTTGTCTTCAGTTTCACACAAGTAATGGAGCCAGTGCAAAGCTTTGGATGAATACCGACGGCTAACAGAGATATAGGATTGAGGTGCTATGATGGCTAGTTTGTTCTCGGGCATGAACTTCTTTCGATAAACTAATCCATACGCGTTGGCAATGATAGAAGCTTCCTTCATGGATCGATATCTTGGTGATTCAGAAATAATTGTCGATATTTTCCACAACACAGTCTTAAAAAGTATACATCGGATCAACAACATTTCAACATTTCTTCTTGAAAATCAAGCGAGTCTGAAGATTAAAGTTGGCACCATGCGTAGAAAGCTTCTAGCTGTTATGTGTGTGATGTGTGCATGCCGTCAGGGTCGTAGTAGCGAACTTAAGGCAAATGTGGGAGCACAACGTGTTGATTTGCTCCGGTATTGAAAAAGGGTGGAAAATAGCCTTTACCCATTTATGCCATTCAAAACGTTTTAGGCATTCTACTCAAAGGCATAGCCAAGTAACTCATGGAATCTTTAAACTGTACGTTTCCCACTTTCATGGAAATGATTTTGGCTCCATTTATGGTCACTGTTGGAAATTCGGTGCCTTGTTCTGAATAATGTTTCAAAAGAAATTGTCCGTCGTATATAGATAAATTGTGAGCCTTGACTGTAGTGTATCGATGACAGTTCCCGTAACGCTGAATTTCCTCTTCGCTCCAAGTGTCGTCAGTCCAGTCAAAAATCTATTCGGCAAAATCAGCAAGAGTACAAGAGCACAATATCTTTTCACGTCCTCCTGGAATCTTATTACAATTTGGAAAGTAAAATAATAAAGGTTCTTGATACACTAGTCATAAACAATAAAATTAGGGATGTGAATTCCGGCCTCTTGTGAATGTTTAAAGTAACAAAAGGATAAAATCAACACCTTTCTTTTTATTCTTGTTCTCATCGTCATTTAATACTTCTTCGAGTTTATTATCATACCTTTGAATGTAATACAAATGACTGAAGGCAACAATTTGGTCACAGAAACGGCATCATTTCTTTCCTGGACAAACGTGTGAATTTTGGTTATTTGTTCAAACAAGATGCCCAAAAGTGGAGCAAACTCTCAATAATTCTCAAGCACTTTTCTGTTCTTGGAATTGTTTCATACGATGTTGTTTGTAACAGGTTGGACTGATAAATGTTCCATTGCAAGTAGAGGAATTAATTCTTTCTTTTCCTTCAGGAATGCAAGGTCTTGTTATTGTGGTAGAGATAGATGGTATTGCTTCAGGATCACTCATGTCATCTTCAAAATCGCTAGCATGAACTTGTACTAACACTTCACTTCGAGTATGAGGTGACACCGAATTTTTTTTTTTTTTTTTGGTTCTCCTCGACAAGGTTTGATTTTTTCATCTTGATTCAAAATTTAATTTGACTAGGGTTCACACTCTCGCCCTAGATATAGAGAGATCCCCTCACCCTAAGAGAATATACTTATTCAGTTTTCAATCTGCAAAGATGGAAGTGTCACGACAGATCGCACTTCTCGTCATAGATTTACAGAGTCAGTTGAAAGTACACTTCCAACAAGATTTAGGACTACTTCACTCGAGATAAAAGTCAAGATACTTGCTATATCTGTCAAAAGATAGGACATTGGGTTCCAGAATGTCCACAACGTCAAGGAAAGGAAACCACTAAGACAGGAGAAGAGAGAGACAAAATTAAAGATACCTGTTATGAATGTCAAGAAAAAGGGTATCGGTTTTCAGAGTGTCGCATGAAAAAAGATAAAAAAAGGAGAAGGAGAAGCGTTCAGCAGAAACAGAAGAATAACCCATACCAGTAAAGAAATTCAAGAAGGCGAAACATGCAGAAGAAACAGAAGTAGAAGAGGGACCTATGCCAGTGAAGAAATTCAAAAGAGAAAGACAGGGAAATAAAGAAAGAAAATGGACTCTGGTGCTGTGTTATGACATTTCATCGTGATTCTTTATCAAATAGAATATACCATAAGTGTCTGTTTCTCTTGATGTTTTCTTTAGTATGGATAAGATATTCACATACTCACACACGCACACATTTTATAATGGAGGGATTTAAGTTTTACCTGATTTGGCAGTCATGGAGCAGTATCTCTTTTCAAAGAGATATAAGTTGCTCTGAAATGGAACGTTGGAGTTTTTTTTATAACTAAACAACTTATGTAACTGTCTTACACCTTTTCACAGCTAAGTCCTACTCCTGTTGCTGTTGTGGTAGTGGTAGTAGTAACTGCTGCTGCTGCTGGAGTCTCAGTGGTGAACGTCGATGTAGCCATAGAAGGTTTAGGAGTCTTGGATCGTGAAGGTCTCTTTCTCTTCAGTTGGGTTAAAGATGTCTGATACATTTTTCTCAGATATTTTGACTCCACCAAAATGTCTTGTTAGAGACAGACCGTTTTGTTTTCACTCCCTTCCTTCTGTTCACTGTTCAAAGTTTTCCTCATCTCTTCTTCTTCTTGCTTTCTTTTCTCTGTTGTTGTTGTTGAACAAATGTTTGTTCTTCTTCTTTCTGACGTTGGAAGAAATCTATTCAACTCTTCCTTCTGTTTCTTTCTAAAATGATCGTAGACTGGTAGTGATGGAGAAAAAGGTGAAGGTAGTGGTGCTACCGCTGGTAACAATTCTTGCGGAGACGATAGGGAAATTGCACAAAGCCAAATTGAAAACCTCCTCCTCCGTAAGAATATTTGCAACAGCAGCAGTAGTAGTAGTGTTGGTACTATCAGTCCAGATATACGATGTATCCACTGCAGGCGCATCCCAATACATCGTCTTCATTTTATCAGCCATTGGTATTGTACTCAAACTCTTCCGCAATGGTAAATCGTAGGAACGATATATATATATATATATATATATATATATATATATATATATATATATATATATATATATATATATATATATATATATATATAATGACGTCCCGCGACCGCTATCTTCTGATTGGTAGGGAGACAACACTCCCTAACCAAATTATGTTATACGCATTCTGATTTTTGGAACATTCCAATGTGTTTCGATTCGGTCCTAGACTATATATAGAGGCGCATTGGTCCATTGAGTCATCTGTTCTCAAGAAAACCCGTCAAGATGTGGGTAAAACTGGAGCCATCAACCATCATTTCCAGCATGTTGTTTATTCCAGACTTCCTGGTATACATCACAGCATTGTGGGCCATTACTAGGATTACAGACACAGCTATATGGAAGAAACGAATCTATGTCGAGAGACAAGGGTGCCTGAAGCGTGTCTTGGTCTACGGACCGGCTGTGATGAGAAGTTTGCGGAGAAGAACTGTGAAGAGGTGTGGTTTGTGTTAACTAACCCTCTTAGGTTAATAACCCCAACTGCCCTTTAATTCAGGGCCACCCAGATCTCTAGAAGAGAGAGACACTACTCAAAATTATTTACACTTTATGTGATTTTTATTTGTATGTTTTTGTATGTCTATGTCTATGTTCACAACCCAAATAACTTCTAACAATGTATACAATGTATACAATAGTAACTTTATAGCCCTAATGTTAAATTCCCTTTGAAGCTACAGTGGCCCCCAATGTAAACCTACGGCGTAATGTTGATTCGCGTTCGATGCTATAGTGGCCAATATTACTACTATTATGTCACCCTGGATAAATAAAGGATGTTATTATTATTATTATTATTATTATTATTATTATTATTATTATTATTGTTGTTGTTGTTGTTGTTGTCGTCGTCGTCGTTCTTGTTTTTGTTCTTGTTCTTGTTGTTCAATAGATTAATATGGTTATCAAACGAATGAAGAAACAGAAAGTACATTTCTCTGCATATGAAGAAAAAGAAAAAAGAAAGAAAGTTAACATGGTTTTCAAAAAGTTTCTTTCAGCCGATTTGTGTGTGTGTGTGTTTTTTTTTTTTTTTATTGGGGGGGGGGGTTACTGTTTTTATGTGTGTTGTTGGCATTTTTGTTACCATTTTCATAATATTGGCCTCTAGAAAATAGATGGATTACTATGGTGCCCAGAATGGAATCTTCACAAAACTTTCAAAACAATCATATTTTCCGGTTCACATCAAGCCTCTATATAGTTCAAAAGCAACTTTTTTTCTTCATATTTTTCTTGAAATTAAAGAGGTTTCACTTAAATAAATGAGAATGAAAGGTATCAAAGTAAACCAAAATAAATAATACAGTTCATTATTAAAGACTAATGAGTCATTGTCCTGTCCAGCAATAAGTCAGAGGGATTGGAGGAGTCTTTTAACCCATACCTCACATTCGTTATATCATTATCCTAATTAAGTGTTCCCCGTAGCGAAGGAATTCCATATATATATATATATATATATATATATATATATATATATATATATATATATATATATATATATATATATATATATATATATATATTGATAACGGCGTAAATTCAAAACGGTTTCCCAACATTTCTAGCTAAACAAGTTCTGTGTTTTGTGTTCATTGTATGTGTGTGTTTTTGTGTTCATTGTACGTGTATGTTTTGTGTTCATTGTATGTGTGTGTTTTGTGTTTATTGTATGTGTGTGCTTTGTGTTCATTGTATGTGTGTGTTTTGTGTTCATTATATGTGTGTGTTTTGTGTTCATTTTATGTGTGTGTTTTGTGCAATTGTCTGCCTTTGACTGCTCATACAGGTGATTACATTCCAAATTAGACATTATTTGCAAGCGGTTACTATACAACCAGCCGTAAATAAAACCTTAAATGGAACATTACTGTTTACTCTACAACCAGTAGTAAATAAAGCTTAAGATGGAATTAATAACCCGTATGACTCGTGACACGAGATTGGAAGTAAAGAATCTTTAGTATTAGGCGCGAGATACAAAATGTCTATAGATTTTAAAAGACGGCTTGGGTGGCTGACTAAAAAGAGCAAGTTGGAGAAATATTCACTCTGCATTAGAAAGATACTGTCTGGAAGTGACTATGGATAGTCCGTCTAACCATGTATATAATACTTTGCGTCCTAAATCTATGTAAATAAACAGTAATAGCCAAAACAAACAAAAAAATAAAAAAATTCCAAGACAGCAATAAATGAGTCTACATGATAACTATGTTTTTATGCCGTGTCAGATAAAGGAATATATGCGCACTGATTGAACATTTTTGTCATTCTGTTTTTTGTTAATATTTACTTTTTATATTTAAAATCCTATTCTTATATACCCATTCCTGGATTGATTACCTACAACATCTGAATGGGTTTAGTGTCGAAATGAACAGCGAAGAAACTGTGTAATAAATATGCTTGCCAAAGAAATTCTATTACGAACAAAAAATATAGTGATTACTTCAAAATATTGTTATTAAAATAATGTGCTAAAAAGGAAATGTATATATTAAAATAAGCATAAATTAGAAGTAAATAAAAATTAAGAAAGAACAAATTAATAATATATTGCCCACAGAGACTAGGGGCAGTCAAAAAGCCAGCCGAGAGATTATTGTGCAATCTTTACATCAGGAAAAGGGGCTTTCGTCTTGGTATTCATAGTTAAATCAATTAAATCAAACAATTAGATTGCAACATAAAATATGTTCTCCCGGACATAATTAACAAATAAAATTAGAAACATTGACAGAAGCAACAAATTTGGCTCTTCAAAAAGTTTTATATCTTTTAACGGCACACCTCCTCCTCCTCCTGTCACCACTTTCAATTTTTACTTCGTATTGCAGAATTGATAACAATTGCAATGATATTTCTATCAAGGTTTTGTTTGGTTTTGTGCGGCTTAACGCCATTTTTCAGCACATGCTTGGCTATTCATATTTGGTGGAGGAAGAACCCGTGAAGACCCCGAAACCCCGAGGAGAACCACGGACCCATGGGAAGCTATTGGCAAACTTTCTCACATACCCACGCTGGTCGAGCAGAGGTCAGATGTGTAAGATGATTTGTAAAGGTGAGCGCCTTGGACCACTCGGCCACCTGGGGCCCCTATTTCTATCAAATCTATGACTATAAAATGCATGGGGCTTAATGTTCAGGCGGAATCGTGCAATGCTACAGCATGTAGATTTAGCACTAAAGGGAAGACAAGCCATGATCTACTTCTTTATTAGTGTTGTAATGCCAGACAATGAAACGTTGACTATGCATATGCACGGTTTAAATTGTTATTATGGCATCTGCTTTGCGTATAACATCTTGAAAACATTCAAAAGACCTGCACCGGCACACGAGTTTAAAGTCTATATAAACCTTCTGTGATTATTCGTTAGTTCTGAATCAATGAAGCGAGAAGCAGAGCATACAATTATCTTAATTATGTCAACCAGCCGTGCATTATAAAGATTTTACCGGCTCCTTTCAGGAACAAACAGAGATAATCAAACCAATTCAGACGTGGATCTTCTCTTTGAAAAATCAGATGCTCAAGACCAAACGTTTTTGACTCAAGATGGATTTTTCTTGATTTGGTTTCAACGGGCTATTTTGTTATACTACGAATATATGAATCCAGTAAAAAACCCGAAGTATCTATCAACCTTACAGTCAATAAATAACAAGCTCTCGGTCTTTAAGAGAGAAACGACGAATATTTAAGCGCAATTTTAAAATCAAGTCTTTTTTAACGTGAATAAAGTTCGTGATTTTTCTGAAGTAATAATAAATAGTAAACGAAATAAAAGATAACCATGTTCAAATCAAGACAAGTTTTATTCGTAGCAAGAAAAGTTCAAAGCAAACAGATTGGAGCAAAGAACATTTTCTAATAAGTCTCTCTGACATCTGCTGGAGCCACTAATTGTCAAGGTTTTGTTTTGAACTGTACTGCATGAATACATTCTTTTAATTATTTTGAAGAAAATTAAACATGAATCAACAAGTGTAATTGTGAATCAAGGTTTGCTATCAAAGCTATCTACGAATTCCTGGTCATTTAATTTTATTTGATTTTCAGATTTAAGCCAGATGTTCTCTGTCAAGTCATCTTTGTTTCAAGTAATATTAATTAGGATATGTACATTATTGATATGTTACATCATTTTTCTTGTCTGGTTTGCTTAAATTTTGTTACAAGCAGGTGATGTTGATCTGAATCCAAGGTCGTCCCACTCCGATACATCAGGTACAAATAGTATAAATTATTTTTCTAGGCAAGAACGGGTGACACACTTTCCTTGTTCACTTATGCATTAGATTTTCCGAAACAAACTTGAATTTCTTGCAGAGAATTTCGATGACTTTGACATGATTATCCTAACGGAGACTCATCTTGATAACTCTATTGATGGTGATGATATTGAATTAGATATGTGCCACAAACCCATCAGATGTGATAGAGCTAATCATGGGAGTGGAGTTACGGTATATATATATATATATATATATATATATATATATATATATATATATATATATATATATATATATATATATATATATGTGTGTGTGTGTGTGTGTGTGTGTGTGTGTGTGCAGTATTCAAACATATAACAAAGATACCTGTACAATATAATGAAATACTGTGGATTCATATTTATGTAAAGAATAGATGCTATGTTGTGTATCGCTCTCCATGGGAATGAGATTATTTCTGGGATTCCTTCAATATTTGCATAGAACTGAAAACTTAATCATTCTTGGTGATCTAAATAATGACTTGCTAAAAATTCCAATCTTAAAACTTTAGTGATATTATGGTACTAAAGAATTTTTTTTAAATTTGGTAAACGAACCTACGAGAGTAACCACTCACTCAGCATCCTTGCTTGACCCTGTTATAGTATCACCTTATATAGAAATTCTTAATTCGGAAGTTATTTCTATTGACAAGTCAATAAGTCACGACAAATCAACTTATTTAATAACCAAACTATATTGCATGAAAATGATCTTATTTACAAATATGAATCGGACTTTTTTCCAAATCACTCAACCGTGTATCAACTGATAGATTTGTATCCCAGTATTTGTGAAGCACTTGATGGAGAAGAAGACATCTATGTAATATTTTGCGATGTATCTAAGGCATTTGACAGTGTTTGGCATAACGGTCTTGTTCATAAACTTGAAAGCTATGGAATTGAATCGTATCTGATTGATTGGTTCACCAATTATCTCTCTCATAGATCACACACTGTTTTTGTGAAAACCGCAGAATCAAAACTCAGTCTGTTTCAGCTTGGATGCCGCAGGTTCAGTTCTAGGAACAATATTATTTCTTGTACAATGAAACCTCTCAAAACCGAAAACCCTAGGGACACCGCAAAAAATTCGGTTCTGAGAGGTTTCCGGTAAACTGAGGTTTTCGCAGATGTTAAACAAATTATTTTTCTAAGTGCTTATGTGAGAGAGAGAGAGAGAGAGAGAGAGAGAGAGAGAGAGAGAGAGAGAGAGAGAGAGAGAGAGAGAGAGAGAGAGAGAGAGAGAGAGAGAGAGAGCATGCAATTATGAGAGAACATCAGTGTCTGTCTTTGTAAAAGTGAACATAATTAAGAGAGCTGTTCGTTGTTTGTTGTTTTTTAATTTTAATTTTATTTTTTAATTTTTTTGCTTTTTTTCAACAATATTTAATGAAAAATTGGCTGAACAACATACGTTCAATCTGAAAATCACATCCTGTCACATGAATAAATACAGTTGTTCGTCGTCACAAGAAACATTTGAGTAATGAGGTACTTTTATAACTTTACCTTAAGTCCATTAGAATTATGAATGATATTCCATAATATTTAAGTACTCCGTAAAATTCATAATGTTCACAGTTCCAGAGCCTCGCTTGAGGAAGCCATCGAGAGTTGTCTGTGTTTTCTTATATCTTTCTTTAACTAATGTGGCTTGTGTTAATGACTCCATTTCTAGTTCCATAGCCAAATATCGCTCATCCTTTGCATATTCATCATATTCATCGCTTTCATCATAGGCCTGATTGCTTTCACGAAACCCCGACATAAGTTCACTCTCCCAGTCATCTTAATTATCCTGAACGTGAACATCGTTGTCAAAATAATATAGACGCCCAGGGTCAATGCCCAGTCGTAATTCATGAGCCAGTCTAGCCAAGGGAATATCGTCCTCATCGCCATCTTCATTGACGTTATAGTTGTCCGCATTAATGGGAAAGCCGGTTACTTCAAAGCAATTCTTAATTGTAACAGGCGTCGTCTTTGACCAGAAGTTTTAAACCCAGTGGGTAGCATCCAACAGAGTGATTTGTTTACAAAGTTCACTTTGCACTGTCCGCACAATCAATTTTTGTCACAACAGAACGCAGCTGATATTTCCTATATCTAGCCTTGAATGCACGAATTATGCCCTGGCCAAGAGACTGCAAGTGTGATGTCGTGTAAGCTGCCAGGAATTTAAAAGTCACATGACTCAGACGAAGATCAAGTGTGTGTGTATAGTATTGTCCCAAAAAAATATTGATTTGTCTTTCATGCCGGTTCATTTGTTTTTTGCATTACTTATACATTTTGTGAATAACAGTAACAGCTACTCATACACATGTATGTAATGATTTTTCTCCATTGAAAATCAATTAAGCGAATCTGGGTAGCATCCAACAGATGTTTTGTCGGTCTCCGTCGGCAAAGCATCAAAATCAAGGCCAAATGCCTGGTCAATAAAGCCCTGATATTTAATTTAAAAAAACAAAGAAAAAATGTTCTATTGATCATGTATACAAATGAACCGCATCAATCACAATTAGATACTTAGCAGATAAACATAATCTTAAATGACTTACCTACAAGCATTTAGTTATGAATAATCCGCCTTAAAAGCTGGCTCTTTTTTTACGGTGCAAAGACTTCAGATCAGCCTATTGTCAGCTATAATCTGTGTCGGTGCCCGTGTCAAGTATTGTTTTAACCTCGCGTGTCCATGGACCATTTTCTGGGTCTTTGTCTCACAGATAAACCTACTACAGTACTCTCTAACCATAATTAATCTGTTCCAGCATGTGTCAGGAAATTAGCAGCTAAAACACATTTCCAAGTTTGACGTGAGTTTAGGTTTTATAGGGGTGGGGGTAGCGTAAAATGGAACTTTGGAATCGAAATTTGTTTCGGTATTCGGAGTTGAGGGATTTCGGTTTACTGGGAAAAAGTGATGATATTTAAAAAAGAAAAATTCGGGACTCCAAACAAAGTTAGCTTTTGAGCAGATTCCGGTATACCCTCAGTTCGATTTTGAGGGGTTTCACTGTATATATCAATGATATTGCTGATGAACTACTTAGCGTCGTCAGACTTTTGCTGACGACAGTTCTCTTTCTTATTCTTATAGAATGATGCAAGATATCCAATACATACTCAACGTTGACTTAGAAACTTTAAATGACTAGTCAAAGCAATGTTTAGTAAACTTGCACACAGCAAAAACTGAAGTCATTCTTTTTAATCAAAAAGAAAAGCCCACTCTTTCCCAAAATTAAAGTTCCAAAACGAATCGCTTGCTTTTGCTGACAACGATAAACATTTGGACTTACATTTGGTAATACATGCATCTGGAATCTGCATATTTAAAATATACTTAAAAAAGGATCGACATTGTTAACTATTTTTAGATCCCTCAAAAATAAGCTGCAACCTATTGAGTGGCACAGATCTTGCATGTCAGGAGATAGATTACAATTTTGGTTCGACATCCTAACTTTTGATTGATGGTAAAGCTAACTATGTCGTCGAAGTTCTGAACGATTTGGTCTCAGGCATATGCTTGCAAATTAGGCTGTGCTTGTCTTTGCAGCAATATGTGCCTGAATCTGTGGCCTTTTTGAAGTTGCCTTGCCACGTACCAGATTGTCTTTGAGATATTTAGATCTGCAGTACGAAACCATAGGAACTTCTTGAAATATGCCCTTCCGACGTTCGGAAGATTCGATCTGGGGCAGTGCGTCTGAAGTTTGGGGTATTGAGGAGGAAAGTAACAACGAAGGGGAGTCGCTTGCTGGTTTTCTTAGCTTAAAATTTCAAGAGGACGTTTCTGTCGAGGATTCCAGTTTTGTTAGCAGCCTCGTCAATGTATCTCCTTCTGTATCCTCTCCTTCTAAGTTGCCCTTTGAGCTGTACGTGTCTGTTTTCAAAGGTAGCCGGAATAGACCATATGCGTTTGGTCCGAACGCACAGGCCGCAGATATTTTATTACGTGGTTGGGGTGGTAGATGGTCGGGAGCAGATACTGGTGAGAGTCAGTTGGTTCATCTCTAAGAGGGTAGATTGAGAATTTCACAATGAAAGGAACATCCAAACAAAACCCCTAAATTTAGATAAGAACTACTTAGCTGGGTACTGACCCGGAAGCATTTTATCCTAGTCTGACCCCAGATAATGACAAAGACTAAACTACAAAACTAAAGAAGAAAAAATAACTAGAAATAATACATGTTATAGGAAGGGGTCTATCTTCTGAGAAAAAGGCAAACGAGATTTGGTGAAAGCTTTTTGCTCAATAGCGGTAAGCTGTTTAGGGGACCTACGTCATTGCATGGATATCGTGTTTCATCTGGCGCCATCTATAATCTGCAATAGTGCATTATTCGCTTCTATCTTAACATTCTGGATAATTGCCACTAATACAAAATAAGATATAGGAAGCTGGTGGAAAGTATGTATGTACGTATGTATGTATGTATGTATGTATGTATGTATGTATGTATGTATGTATGTATGTATGTATGTATGTATGTATGTATGTATGTATGTATGTATGTATGTATGTATGTATGTATGTATGTATGTACCAGGGTTCAACAACACGTCAGCACAATAGTGGTCAGACGGCGCCGATTAAAGGTAAAGTTCTAAAAATGTAAATAGAAAGAATTGGAAACAAAATTAAAACACTGGAAGATACATCCTTCCAGCCCAATAAAACCTAAGAAGATAAGCCCTTCAAACGGCACGTCAGCACAATAGTGGCTAAATGGCACCGATTACGTCATGGCCGTCAGGCCAAGACATATTCATATTCCAAATCAAACGAGTTCTTTCCCCCGACTCAGTACCAAATTCAAATGCGGTTTTGTATTTATTACATACCTCCTTTTTACGCTTTCTAAATATTTTTAGCTTTATTGTATGAATGAAATTCAAAACAAACTGGGATTTATAAAAGTTCGATTCACTGTGTCTAAAAATATCTACTCGCGGACGTCAAAGAAGGCACCTAAGTAGTTCGAATCTGGGTGTATGATACGGAAATACGGAGTGAACAGCTGTATCGAACGCCAGGTCAAGCATGTAAGATTAAATGGGTATGTAATAAAATGTGTTAAACGCATAGAGTCAGTAACGCTCCTTAAATATACTAGCAGTACTCGATATTTTTTTAAAGAGATTGATTTCAGTTTATACTATACGCCTTGTTTTTAATCAAATGTAGTCTACGAAAACGTGCTTGGTATGAAAAAGTGTGCGAATGAATATTGAGAACAAAATACCATTTGCAAAATAAAATTTACACAAGGCAACGCAAAACTAAATTACAAGTAATGTCTCGTTCTGTTATTCTATTCGCAAGGGAAATCCACATTTTTCGGTTGTGAAGGTTTAAAAAATCACGTAACACGACGAATAATCAGAGATCTATGTTTGTGTTTTACGGGTAACAACCAAGATTCTTATCTAGCACATAAGGTATTAAAGCACATCAATTACTGTATGTGCGACAACTGTCCATAGCGCAAATGACATAAGGTATTAAAGCACATCAATTACTGTATGTGCTACAACTGTCCATAGCGCAAATGACATAAGGTATTAAAGCACATCAATTACTGTATGTGCTACAACTGTCCATAGCGCAAATGACATAAGTTATTAAAGCACATCAATTACTGTATGTGCTACAACTGTCCATAGCGCAAAGGACATAAGGTATTAAAGCACATCAATTACTGTATGTGCTACAACTGTCCGTAGCGCAAATGACATAAGGTATTAAAGCACATCAATTACTGTATGTGCTACAACTGTCCATAGCGCAAAGGACATAAGGTATTAAAGCACATCAATTACTGTATGTGCTACAACTGTCCATAGCGCAAATGACATAAGGCATTAAAGCACATCAATTACTGTATATGCTACAACTGTCCGTAGCGCAAATGACATATCCAAAGAATAAAGATAACCATGCCTGCTCTATAACATAGTATAGAATATCAAATCAGAATGTGTTACGTTCATACTTACCCCATGTGAATTATTGTTAGTGCATGCGGAAAAGATTATGAAAAATGGTTGAAAAATGTTAAAGTTATGACAATTTCAATTTCAGTGTAATATATAGTGGCAGTTGGCTAAGTGACGGACATTAGGTCTGAATGTCCGACAGGTTGCCAGTGTAAATCACGAGATGCGTCACACCTTTGCCAGCAATAGTACTGGTTAGCGATCCATAGGGTTAAGGTTTGAGTGACATACAGTAATACAATAAATAGGGTCGGGTTTTTCAAACGCAGACGAGTATTCGTCCACAGGAGTTGATTCAGGCGATAAAACTAAAATGTTCAATGTCTTCAATACAGCTTATTAGTACGCTATATTTCACGCATTAGCTCTGTGTTTGTTAAAAGTATATTCCTTAAGTATATATGCGTATAAATGCGTAAATGTCGACCCTTAACCCTAATTTCAAGAAGACTGACCAGTATTTTAGTCTTCGGTTGTGCCACAATAGCGACGTCAATCGGTATCTAGATATATAGGAGACATACTCATAAAGATGACGCAGCACAGAGCGATAAAATACAACACAACGAAAAAAAAAACAAAAAAAACAAAGACAACGAAATGTAACGGTCACGAAACGATGCAGAATCTGAGTTTTTGTCAGTGTCAGTTTTAACGCTTCATGACAGCTGGAATGAATGTTATACCATTTTCCTTAATCGTTCTCAAGCAACTTGTCATTGTGACCTGACTATTTTCTCAGTGTTTCTGTTAAAGTTTATTCACAGCTAAAATGCATGTTCTACTGTTTTCATTAACCATAGTATCTAATGAATCAAAGGGCGAGTAAAGGAATTGTTGCAATAATCACTAACAATGTATCTGGGGGGTTTTTCGGGTGTGGGAAGTAGGGTGGATGGGTACGTTTCTCATACGCAAAACAAAATTTGTAATCTCTCTCTCACTCTCTCTCTCTTTCTTTCTCTCTCTCTCTCTCTCTCTCTCTCTCTCTCTCTCTCTCTCTCTCTCTCAACAACTTTACAATAAAGAGTAGTGGGGGTCTCTCTCTCTTTCTCTCTCGATAACTGATATGTCGACAGATGTAACAATGTTACAATAAAAGGTAATGAGGTTCTCTCAATATACGACTTTACAATAAGAGGCGTGGGTCTCTCTCTCTCTCTCTCTCTCTCTCTCTCTCTCTCTCAATAATGATAGGTCGACAGATTAACAACGTTACAATAAAAGTCATGGGGTTCTCACTCTCTGTCTCTCTCTCTCTCTCTCTCTCTCTCTCTCTCTCTCTTTCTCTCTCTCTCTCGATAATGGATATGTCGCCAGATTAACAACGTTACAATAAAAAAGTAATGGGGTTCTCTCTTTCGATTAATAGTTACCTTCTTTCTCGCGATAAACAACTTCAAAATAAAAACAAATGGAGTTCTCTCTCTCTCTCTCTCTCTCCAGAGGTCACTATTTCTATGTAAATTGGAGAGATTTTTTTTCTCATTGATTGTTTGGTAAACCTTGAAAGGTTTGTGGTCAGAGATGACCCTTTAATATTTGTTTACCTGGGTTCTATAACGAATAAACCAATTTTGTTATTTAATAATACTTGGAAAGTACCAATCTTTTAATGAGTAGAACCTTGAAAATAACGAATTAATAGAGACTTGAATCAATACTTTGTTGTTTTCGAATTCCATTATTTCCCTTTGAAAATCATATTGAAACTCACCGCCAAACATAATATATATACAAGCCAGGATTCGTTGACTAATTGTATTGGAGTGTTGAATTCAGCTTTTTTCACTTTAAATTTTATTTATTTTTCATTTTAAATCGTCTGCTAATTACTTGTCGAACGCAAACCGATATTCTTAGATGATCGGCCGGTTGCGGCTGGTTTGATGTCGTGCGCTGCACAATCAAAAAAGAATAATGATGATACCGTCTTAGCTTTGTACAAACGCCTGCCGAAGCCATCAGAAAAAGACTTTGAACTCTCGGGATTGAAGCTACTTCCTCGTTCTTGGACAAATGTTTGCACACAGCAGATCGTGTATTGCCCGTATAATAAAATGCATGCGTAAGGAAGCGAAACAGAGTTTCTTGCTCAGCTTTAATTTGTTTCTGGCGAGGACATGAATATATAGTGACTTGGTTAGTAAATTTTAAATATTCCCACTTCGTTTCAACAATATTGTTGCAATTATTGTCAATACACATTATGTTTTCCGCTGATTTGCCTTTTAAACAATATGATATTTAACGACCTGCATCTGTGAGAATGCTATGTCTGAGATAAGTTTTGCGGGATGGCAAGGAAATTTAAACTTTAAATATTCGAATAATGTTGCACATTTGGACATGTGTAGTACGGATTAACGCCAGGCATACCTGGGCTGAGGTGCACGGATAAAACATGTTTGAATACAAATAAAGAGCGCGTGTATTGTTCATAATGCAAGAAGTATTATTAAGTATAAGCTCTCAGATTCTGAATACTATTTAATTATACAATATTGACTATAAAACTTTGAATTTCATTTAATCGTAATCTAATTGAATAAATATTTTACGGTGGTAACAATATAGATTTGTGCGAATTCTTTAATGTTGTTGAACCGTACTTGAAAAAGATCTTCAGCTGCAAAATTAGACAATTTGGATCTGTACAAGTTTAATTAGACTTTTCAATTAGACTTATAAAACAACAATTGGAGAACCTCGTGACTTTCTACATAATTCCATCCAAGAAACTCTTAGACGAAGTGACAGCGAAAAACGAGCAAACCGCTGGAAAATGTCGGAGGAAAACGAGCAAACCGCTGGAAAATGTCGGAGGACATAATAGAACCATGTCAAAGCATTATTATATTTTTATGAAACTATTTACAAACGTTCCGAACATATCTATGCAATAGCGGCTACTGTAGCATTTCTGAGTTGTTTTTTTGTTCTTTCTGATCGTTGGCGGAAACGACCGACCCAAGAAGGAGAACAAGTTTAGTATAGAAACTTATATCACAGAACCAGACCTCATAATGTCATGAATAGAAGTGAAACGCAAATTGTGATAGAAACACTGTCTGATATACTGCATATACTATTTATTTTTTTTGGACAGAAAATAAGCGAAAGTACGAGATGGATGTTTAACAGGATAAAATATTTGACATTACATGTAGATAAATATCAACCACTCAGTGGAAGGTCATACATAAATTTGCCTGAATGGGTAAAAAAGTAAAAAGCTGCTATTAATGTTAAAACCAATAACAACAATATATTAGGTGTTTATTTTATGCAGTCGAATCTGTGTTACAAACACAAAGTGTGTTTGTAGAGAGACCATCAAAATACAACCTAGATAGATGCAGGCATTGGTGTAATAGATCAAATGTAAAAATAGATGACACTGAATAATCTGAAAATACATTTAACATATCGGTAAACGTATGTGAAATGTTAGAACGATGAGACAGTGTAATCGATGAGAAACTGTATCAAACCAGTAAAATAACAGAGAGAAAAAAGAAGGAAATGATGACATGCCATTTGTGTTTAAATCTAATCTTGAATAGTGACGAAAGGTATCACTACGTTTGAAATAAAGATTTACAGATCACAGATCAACAAACATGAAAAGAGAAAATATATAATAATTTTTAGTGGTTAAAATTTAAAAACTATCAACATCAGTTAAAAGCTCTGTATATTCTACATGGTGATTCTGAAATTATCATCATCCCTGTGAAAAGCGAAGTGGCGCACAACCCAATATATCTTGGAGCATTAAAACAGCAAAACACATTTCATCGGGGTTTTGTTCTTTTGTCAAATCATTTCACATGAGATGGAGATTGAAACCAATAATTTGCAAAGAAACGGACTGCATTAAAATAGTGTACACAGTTCTTCATCGAATTTCAAAACTATTATATGAAAAGTTACAGCAAACATAAATGTAAAATCTATAATATTCACATATGCTGAACAACATTTCAACTCAACAAGCATATTTTATATCTGTAGGAAATAGATCGTATCAAAGGCAACCTGTAATAATTGTACCTTAATTTAGGATAAAGTAAGAGAGCATGGTCATTTCAAAGGCAAGTATAGAGATATGGGCCATAGCGAATACAATTTGACTGTTAAATACTGATAATACAGACTTGTTTGTTTAAAACAACCTTCTGTTCATCAAGACCTTAGTTAAAAATTATCCACATGAATATATAAATAATAGGGAAAATAATGATGAAAAATACATTTCATTTAACAATGATTTCATAGTTGAGAAATTTGTAATAAACAGAAAAGAAATAACAGTTCAAAGGACAATCAGGTTTGTAGATAGCTATATATTTATGGAACAGTAAATAGAACATTTAGCAAGGAGGCTTAGTGTTGATTAATTCACGGAGACAATTCTGTTTTACTTATTTTCTTAAGTTTTGTTTGATATTCTCTCATTACTTTTTCTGCCGAGTTTGATTATGCCAGTGTTATGTGTTCCAGTATTTTCTATAAAATATAAAATAATGTTCTCTTTCATATAATATGCACGTAATTCTTTTAAACTGAGATTCGTTTTATAGTCAAATGTTTACAAAAATAATCTTTTCTCTGCATCTAATACAGTACGCAATTTCATATAATGCAAACTTTCAATGTACAACTTGATATAATCCAAAATTGTAATGTACAAGTTGATAACAACTGTATATACGTTTATTTTTGTTTTAAAACTCTGAATGACATATTGATGTGAATCACCCTTGCATTCGGCAAAGGCGAATGGGGCATTGCTAAATCTGTGAATTTCAACTAATGTTTGAGGCATAATTTTAGCAATAGATCGATGCAACAATCCTCTATTGCGTTCAGGTTCACAATCAGCACCCCTTGCGTGATATGTTACGCCGCCATATATGTATATTTTAATCCGTACCCGGATCCGCGAGTTACGGCACCCATCGCCTTACCTGTAAGCACCAACCTCTATCCCATTTCGACAATTCTCTAATTTCTATGCTAATATTATTTATTTGTATTTTTCAAAATTCTGTTAATATTACCCAGCATTCTACTGTTTAATCCAGGGATAGCACTTTCTGCTCTGTTTGGTGTATTGTAATTCTCTCTCTCTCTCTTTATATATATATATATATATATATATATATATATATATATATATATATATATATATATATATATATATATATATATATATATTAATACCATCTGGATTCTTCTGATTCAAATTAATATGAAATTCATAAAGTAATATACATCCTGGCAAAAAATTAGCTTTGTCCTCAAACCCAATTTTTATTGTCGATTTCAACTTTAAATATATCCTTCCTGGCATTCAGTGCAAAATCCTTTACACCTAGTCGAAGACTTAAATCTGTTTTAAATGCCTCTGTTTGTATCTGTTTAATTTATTACTTTGTTTGCTTCCTTTAAAAATTTTTGTTCCAGATCTTTTGAATCTTTTTTCGTTTCTTTAAATTTTTAATAGGATCATCAGCATTTGTAATCGGATGGTATTCAAATTTAAATCATTATGTACGGATTCACCTAGTATTATAATTGTTCTCTTTTTCTGCAAAATAAAACTAAAACTATCACTTGAACATCTTAAAGATATGTCAGTCATTATGCTATTTACCTAACGTGAGGAAACAACTTAATTTGTTTGAGCAACGCGAAAAGCATATACTACATGCATCCAACACAACCCTATTAATTTGTGATCTTCATCTTTTATGCTGATATTTAATCTGTTAGTTGTACATATATGTAATTGCTTGTTATGACCATTAAGAAGCTAACAAAGAAATGTCTCCATGAAAAATATTTCTGTGTGTAAAGACTCTAACAGACAAGAGTATTGTCCGTTGAAATAATTTGTGATGTTTATTTGATCAAGGTAAATATATATTTTCTGATTTCGAACACCCACAAATAATATCTGATATTGTTGTGCTTTGTATAAATATTTGGCTATTGAATCATAACTACTTAGCATTACATTTGGTTATGCACACTGTGTAAATGTTGCTTGGAGTGATTTTTATTTTTTGAGTTGTGTTTCCAAGGTTCAGTTTCTATCCTTTCTTCCTTGTCAGCATTGGTAGTTATTCCTCATTGATTTTGTATACATCTCAAGGTTGTAAAAACAATCTGAGCGTAAAAAGTCATTTGTGTCAATTTTTTTTCTAGTGTATTAAAATATTGTTTTTCAGTTTATCGGACATATTATATTAGTCAACAACAAAATCTATTCTTTGTAATAGGATGGAAAGATTGCCAATTTTGTTGACTGGATTATTGAGCTAGATTTATTTTTCAAGGAGTCCATCGATTCTAATGAAACTCTCAATTTCTATTGGAGAGATTCAACAAGCAAGAGATAAAGGTTTTCCATTTTTATGCTTTGTCGTAATAATTATAGATTTGCGGCTAGTAGTAAGTTTATCCAAAATCTCTTTTTGCTTCAATTTCTTTCATTACTCTAAAACGTCTTTGTCAGTTCCTCTGTGTTGTGGATTTCTGTGTTGCTTGTTTTCTTCCTGATTGCATTTTAATCTCCTTGTATTGGTTGTCCATATTGATTATCAAATTAATCTCCTCTTGTTTGATCTCATTATCACTAATCGCTTTGCTTATTATGTTGTCAATACTGATGTATGATTTTACTATTTCATGGTGTTACACGACTTTGTTGTATGTCACTTTTCTTTAAAACATTCGGAAAAATTCTAAACAAGGTTGTGCTAAACCTACTAATTGCCTTATAAACAATTAAATCGGTAAATACTCCTGCAACACTTAATCCTGCTGCTGTTATACCCATTCTGTCAGAACTATAGCCATGATAACTTTTACACAAATTAAATCCGTATATGCTTCTTTGTATTTTTACTCTCACAGCTGTAGTGTTCAATTTTTTTCACCAAATCATTGTTTTTTCTCATCGATTTATTTGCAGTCTAAAATTAAGATCATTATTTGTTGCAGTGTTGGATATAAAGTTGTCAAGTTGGATTATTGAGATAGATTTATTTGATACATTTTTGCTCATTTATATGTAGGAAAGAGACAGGTTAGAATTTCAAGCGGTAACCGATTTTATTGACTCTGTTAATATTTTAATATGTACTGTTTTAATGTTTGTTTGGGGGGGTTTGTGGTCTATTTTTGAGGGGTGGGGTGGGAAGATGTTGTTGTTTTTTTTTCATTTCTTTAAAAATATTTTTTGTTGGGTTGGTGTTCAAAATGGAAACATAATTATCATTAGGACCAAAAGCACTCATTGATTGAACAAAACTTTTACCAGGTAACTGCACTATAGGTATGATGTAGTCGATGGTGAAGTGACTAAATAAGACTGAAATAATTGATTGCACAACTTAAAAAAAAATCCATGCCTGATAGTGGTTGTATTGTAAACTTTATCAGATTTTCAAAAGCATGTTTTATGTAACTGTAAGAACAGAGCTTAATGCTGCGTGGAAAATTGGATGGATTATATTTTTTGTTTCAGTCGACATTTATTTACTAAATGATTAAATCATTTTAGCAATGTTTGTTGGATTTTTGCATTGTACCACGTGTGGTTAAAAAAAGAATAGTTTTGTTCGGTAAAATTCCATGAGCTATCTAGTAGTCAATTGTAAAAGTGGAATCATAAGCTTTTACAATTTCTCCAATATCCATGTTTGTTGGCAGACCTACTGACAGCTGACAACTTCTTCAAAATCATGATGTTGGTCACTGTGAGATAAGATTTAAATGCTGCATAGTAGTTAACAGGGTTAATACTGTTTCTTGTTTTATTTAACATTTATTACCTGGAGAAATATGTGGTATTGGGTTGTAATACACAGACAAAGTCCATTTATGTTGTACTTCACACAGGCTTTGCGATTGTTCTTTTGGTGTTGATTTTCGTGAATTCTAACGTTTCACTATGCAGTCTTCGACATTTTGCATTGCATAGGCCTTGCCACTTCATTTCAGGTTTACCAATTATTATGTACAGAATTAACCATATTTGTCAGGTACAAGTTCATGAGCTATGCAGTAGTCAGTTGCTAACTAAATAAGTAACAATGGAATAGCAAGCTCGTTTCTCTAATATACATGTTTTATGGCGGGCCTTTTGCACCTTAAACAAATTCTTCAAAAAGCATGATGTAGGTGACTGTAAGAGAATATTTATGTGCTGCAGGGTCAACAAAGTTAATATTATTTCTTTTACTTTACATTTATTGTCTGAAAAAAAGATAAAGCATCTCTGTTATTGAGTTGTAAGATCATGTTGTACTTCATAACGACTTTGCCATTCCTCTTTAGCTGAGTGCATTTTCGTGGTATCTAACGTTTTGCTATGCAAAGTCTCCTATATTTTGTATTGTATAAGCTGTCATTTCATTAAAGTAAAAACAACTTTTTTTACCAAATTAAAAAATACCTTAAACAGTTATACCACCTTCTATCAAATAATATATTTCATTTTAGCTCATTGAACTTGTATCATTGGTTTCATCTCGTGATGTTTCAGTTTATTTCTTCAGTACTTTGTCTATAACCTTCCTGTTTTAGCTCATATATATATATATATATATATATATATATATATATATATATATATATATATATATATATATATATATATATATATACTTTCCCAAGCTGTCCACCAGGTTTAACTCTACGAGGTTTTTTTTGTTATTGTGAAGTTATCTTTTCATGCTCGTCGCAAAGCTTAGATCTTTCTTTATTTTTGTTTTTGCTAACTTTCATTTATTTCCAAAGAAATATGTAAGTTAGATCAAGATAATTTTGATTTAAAACAAAGGTTACGTGGAAATCACCCTACACTGTTACTTTGAGTATTTAAATATAATTTTTAATGAAGGTAGGAGAAAAAAGGAGATGGATCTCAAGACATGTTTAAAATGGAAAGAAAACAAAAAGTAACTAAATTTCTACAAAGCCTGCAGCAATGGAGTAAATATAGAGCAAAACTTCTTCCCATATGAATAGCTTTTGATTAAGATTGCAGTACTTTTTTGGGACAAAAGGTTTTAGGGATGCATTATAATCGTTCACGATAAAACTTTTGTAAAGAAAAATAATGAATCATTTATGGTGTAGTTGCTATGACTTTTCTCTATTTTATTTGCGATAAGGCTTAACGTCTTTATGATTGAATCAATATTTATGTGATTTGCGTTACCTTTTATTTTGTTAAAGATCTAATAAACTAGTTGTAATCATTTACATTGTATTTTTTCTCAATCTGTTAGATAGGCAGAGGAATCAACATCATTTTTTTAACGTTATCTCTTTTAATTTATTTCTCTACGTTCTTGTAACAATTGAAATTCAGTACGTAGTTTGGGGCTTCATCACGTTTATTCATGTGTACCATTTTGTTAATTATACCCTATACTTTAAAGATTTTATATTTCTATTTACCCTTATCTTTTTTAATATACCTTTTTGTAGAGTTTAAACATATTTACCTTTGCTCTTTTATCTTGTTGTCTACATGTTTATGTTTATTTCGAAGGGTTTATCTTCCCAATTTGTGTTTGCAATTCTTCGTCTTTACATAGTTAACTTAATTTTAAACCGGCACCATATGGCCAGTATTGTGCTGACGTGCTGTTAAACCCTACACATCCATGAACTTTTCCACTGGTTTTGTAATCAACACAAATTCATACATCATGTAAAACTTCATTCTTTCGTGGTATATTGCAGCGTTTTTATTAGATTTATTATTTTCCAAACACTCATGTTACATAACATTTCTATCAATATATTGTTATTCCTATATCATTTATTTAATAGTGTATTTCTCTTTACTAGTTTTCAGCTATTGAATTATTCATCAAATCCTTTCTATTTAAAATGTACCCATTTTTTACCATTTTTGCTTTCAGATATTTTTAACTTTATAATAAAATATATCTCATCTTGGCTATCATACAGAGATAACTCTTGCTGTAAAAGTTCGCTATTTTTAGTCTTTGAATTTGTAAAAAAAACTAGATCATTTAAGGCAGCTTGCCTGATTTTAAATATTTACTCTGTGAATGTGAGAAACTATTAATTTTGTGTGTGTGTGTGTGGAAATTTTGACTGATTCACCTACTTTGCATTTTTGGCGTTCTAAATGTATATGGTGTCCTGTAACCGGGTAATTCGATCAACACATCAGAATATGTGTAATTGTAATGGAAATTTACTTTGCGTACCTGACTTTTGTCACAACAAGACACGGAAATAACAGTCCAGCTGCTAACAAAACCGGCGTTGAGCTCAAATACTATGTAAACATGTTGTTTATAAAATGACCATAAGCTGACTAAAGTACAACTTACAAACATGGTCACATAATATAAATTCAATGTACATAACACTATGTATATATATATAAGCGTTAGTATATGTTTGTATGCGTCGTTGTATTTTGCATATATTTTCATGTCAGAAAAGTGTCCCTTCCACTTGTTGTCCATGTGACACAAAAAAACATTGTATATAAAAATGTTTTTCTAGCTTGTTTTCGTAATGTGTAGGCAGATTGTTATGTTAACTATTTTTTTACTTCACCGTATTCTACCTTTGTTCTGTCTTCTTTTATATGTTGCCACAGTTGATTTATATTTAAGTAAGAAACTGGACTGCTGGAATCGTAGTAAAATTATCTCAAAAATGCTGTTCATTGTCATGCTCTGCAAAGTCTTTTGCGACTTTCATTTAAAACAGTGTAAGTATAGCTAGAGAACACTTTATGCATGATAAATTGTCTTTAGGTGTTGTCTATAAGCCAATAGGACGTCGTTTAAAACCGATACTTTATTTTCAGCAAATTGCAACGTTTCTTCAATGTTTCCAAAGGTACGAATGACGTCAAATTTATGTCACATTTTTGCCATTCCTATCGTTGATTCTACTATCCCTGCTCTATATACTGAGTCAGATTTTGACGTCTTAAATCTAACTTTGTCCTCTATACATTCTACCTCTGTTTTTGTCGAGTCATTGTAAAAGGAATTATTTACGAGATCTTCAAGTTGCACTGTAAAATTACTTCTATATGCATATGTGTATTTCCTTACATCAAAACATAATTTATTCGTTCTTAATACTGCACTATTTTAATAATCTTGCTTTCAAAGATCCTGTTGCTTATCTCACTGTAATCATCACTAAATGTAATTTGCAAAACTGCATCTTTTCTGAAACACTTAAGTTTATCTTTCTTAATGTTTGAACTCAATAAAGTAACAAGTTTAAAATCCTGAATACTATTTCTAAATACAATTAATTTTGACCATACTTTTATTTCAGCCACATTTGTAAACAAAAGTAATTATTCCTGGAACGGTACATTGTTGCTTCTCTGAAAATGGCAGAATTTCACATAATTTAGTATGAGTAAAAAAAGAATAATCAAATGTCATTAGGCTAGTTTTTAAAGTCTTGTTCAGTAATTGTTAGTTTTAGATTTTATTTTGCCGTATCCGCATATGGGATGGTACAGCACAAAATAAATATGAGTGGTCTAGAATTCTCAGATTATTTCTACTGAATTGGATACAAAATGACGGCGAACGGTTCACAAACTCACTTGCAAGGACAGGCAGGATCATTGTACTTGGGTTTGCAATTGAACTGTAGGTATACATATTTGACATTTGTACAGAGATCCAGATTTTCCGTGGACAAAAGAGTTTTTTTACATATGTAAATCATTACATCAATATAATTCTGGATGATTGCAATCGCCTATAAAGACTTTCGTATTAAAACTAAAACTAAATATGTGGTTATATATATATATATATATATATATATATATATATATATATATATATATATATATATATATATACAGAGAGAGAGAGAGAGAGAGAGAGATTTTAGAAGAATACTTCAAAGTAAATCCGTTATCACGTCTATATGGCAACATCGCAAACACATTAAGAATGCCAAAAAGGAATATCTTCTAAAGCTTGTAATATATATGCATTATTCATTTGTTTACATGTGTGAAAACCCCCGTTCAAGTGTTGTTAGTCGTATGTGTCAACAAAATAATGGATGTATTCTTGGCTTTCAGGATTATATTATCGAGTTTGCCAGCAAAGAGTTTTAGGATCGGCCATAGCCTAAACATTATAAGGCTAGTATAACATTTTTTATTTCGATATTTGTGTGTTGAAATTCATGGTCTGTTTCATGCTAAATCAACTGCTTTTGAGCACGGACACTACCGTAAGAGTCTTAATGAATCATTTATACATTTATAACCCATGTTAGTAGTCACTGTTATATACAAAAAGAAAAATGTATCCACGTATATAATTATTTGCCATTTATCACCAGCCTAACCGATAAAAGCTGACAAATCCATTAGCATATACGCATTTCTCATGTTGTATTAGGTGTCTTGTTTTAATCGCAATCAACATCTCAAGTCGTGCATCACCCGTGGGAGTAAATCTTGGATTAGTCAATTGCAATCGGTAAACGAAAATAATTGAAGTGTACCTTTACAAGTGTTTTGTTTGTTCCCGAGCAAAGGCCTGGAACGGATGATGGATTGTAACTTATACTGATTTGAAGATGTTCACCTGGCCGCTACCCATTACTATTCTAGGTTAAAAATGAACCTTTCAGCTTTGCTTTATGTGTAAAAACTAAACTGTGCACCAAAGTGTGGTAAAAAAAAAAATAGTCAATTTAGGAAAATATGCTTGAAATAGTGGCCGTCTTGACAAGAATCTACCATGTAAAACAAGACTGGATTAGCACGAGCAAACAAAAATAAGAATGCCGTCTTGACAAGAATCTACCATGTAAACAAGACTGGATAAGCACGAGCAAACAAGAAAAAATAAGAATGCGAGTGAAAGTAGCATCTGCGCATAACCACCAACATCACCGACTAAAAAATAGTTTGGATGGTTGTTTTTTTAACGGCACTTGGAGTACATCATTGGCTATCGTACCGAGAAAATGGGAGCTAATTGCCTTCCCCAAGGACACACCGAAGCAGCCTACCAGAGCTGGCATAGGCGGGTATCGAACTCGCGACCTTTGGATTACGAATCGGACGCTATACCAACTGACTCACTGCGGCTCTGTAAGATTTTCGAGACTATGACTAAAACTGATAGACAAACATGAACGGGTGATCTTTTATACGCAAGACATTGCTAATGGAAGCACTCAGCACTTTATGGATAATATAAATTTGTGTTAGGTGACCAGGTATGGTAACTCCAAAATTCTCCACTGAAGACAGAGAGGCGGTTCTTTCATACAAGAGATGCGGTGATTTAGTGGTTTGTGTACCGGACTCGCGACAAAAAGGATGCGGGTTTTAATCCTACCATAGGATCAGGCTGGGTCGGCTGCCATGGCATATCCTTGGGCAGGCACTTTATTCCATTTGCCTCGGCACTAAATAATCTACTTGTGTTGCTGTGCAGTACATCACCAAACCAAACCAGATCATTTCATATGGTCTATTTTTATATATCTGAAGTATAAAAAAATTAATCACATTTTGTGGTCTCTTAAGACAGAACTATTTTTTTTTAAAATAGCACTGTTTTTAGCACAGTTTTAGCTGTAAATCGAAAGCGCTTTCAAAGCATATGTCGTAGATGTGTCCAAACACATTTATTTTAAAATGAAAGAAAACATTAGACCATTTTTGCCACCTAAGTGCATTAACAGGGGTACAGGTGTCTTCTACTTTTGATAAGAATATTTTACATTCTCAATCTTTGATTGATGATTTGTTGGTTTGAACGGCACTTTTGACGTTTAATTGGCCATATAATGCCGAGGAAATGGGAGCTAAATGCTTTTCCCAGTCCTTGAGCCCAAGCCAAATACTGTATTCATTATGAACGGAAAAAAGGGCAGGCCACTAAATTAGAGGCAACCAAGTTGTTTCCTAATACGCACGCTTGAGATTAACGATAATGATGAATTAAATTTACCTTAAACCAAAGAGCCTAGTTCAACATCTTTTTCATACCTGCACGTGAGAGTTAAAGGAAACATGTGGTAACACAAAAGAGTCGCGCGCGTCTTATTATAAAAACTGAACTGAGAAAAAAAAAATATAATAAAAGGAGTTTTACGCTTTTACGACTTCTGAACGTGGAAATCCAAAAGAGATTCGACCGACATAAAACTATGCAGCCAGAGGCCACGCTTAAGAATGTTCTGGTTGTTTTCACGTGAGCTTAGCAAACTAGCCAAGCATGCTGTCTAGACCACAATTTAGATTTGATATTCTTTCAATTTCTTCTTTTGCATAGAAAGAAAAGGGGTCGAAGGATAACATCTTTTATATCTCTTTTAAGTCCTTTTTAGTCGAAGTCAAGTCCTGCAGATGTAAAGAATCAGGAAACTGTTATTGATATTTCTTGAAGAGAATGATTTTAAATCAGTCAGACACGTGTCAATTCAATCAATCTCCGTATATTTGAATATGATTGCTATCAAGCAGTATGTAAGCGACAGTTGAAAAACATATTTTAAAAAAAGATTGTAAAAAAAATTCAAAATCCGTTTAACTGAATTATAAACAGTGTCTGGTGCTGTTATTTACTGGATAAATAATGTTGACAATACTTTGACAAAATATATCTCTTGTTATTCATATCACTTATTCTAGAAAAGTGTTGTGGGGGGGGGGGGGGAGGAATCAGTCATAATTTTGCCTGATGATGTACATGTAAGGTACGTGAACAGCATATGAGTAGTGATACAAACATTACAAGCTGACACACTGGTTATGAACGTAGTAAGCTGAGTAAAGTATACATTCTTATATTAATATTTTGTGATACTGATATAGACTCAATAGGAGTAGTACACTAGTCTACTGTGTGTTCAGTCTAAATAACTGGACGGGAAAAATAATAAGCAAAGTTATAGCTTTATAGATATTATATGATGATACATCCGTTCAATTACCAAAGACAGTATATATGCTGTCAAAGAGCCCCCTCCTAGTTGACTTATTATTCTAACATATTAAGGTAAATTTTAATAAAACAGAATCTAATCCATTATGTACAGTTACCATAGTATGTCACCAGCCCAACACTATTTGTTTCAGCAATCCTCAAACAAAGTATTTGACTGCGTTGATAATTTGCGAAGACTAGTAATACAATGTACGGTATCAAATTTGCTAATTCGACATATTGAAATTAAAAGAGTGTAAAGTTAGAAAAGAAAAGTAAAATTAATAAATAATAAATAAAAAGAGTTAAATAAAATGCTATTGTGATGAAGAGATTTAACTAGGTTTGTTTCGCCATTTGTACCTAGTTAAAAAAATGTAGAGTACAGTATAATATACGTTAAAAATTTAAATTGGAGTATTTAAAAAGTTCTGAATATTAGTGCCTTGTACAACAAAGTTCATCATTAGTGAAAATAACGTCAGTGCATCCGCTGAGGTCCTCCATATACACCTCTACAGACTTTCCCATAGTGATTATTAAATGCCATGTTGTATTAACATTTTGGCATGTTTTTAATACAAAACTGAAATGAAAAACTGCACTTCCAACCGCATGATGGTTTTCCAATCGTTTGCATCTCAGCCAATCTTCGATAACGAAATTCAGCCAAAAATCATCTGTAGCTAAATCAGGACTGTATGGAGGATGTGGCAAAGTTTGGATGCTGTGTTTCTTCAGGAAGTCTGTCACAAGGGCCGATTTATACGCTCGTGTGTTGTCATGGAGTAAATGGATACCTACGGTACCTGTGCGCGGACGATTGGTTCGGTAGTGTTCCATAGCTTTTGGCAACACTTTGGAGGCATACAAATGTCCAGTAATACTAGCAGAGTCAGGCATAAGTACCTGGACGAGCAGATCTTTTGCATAAAAAATAATGCGTATCAAATTCGCTTGACGGTCCGACAACGTCGATCGATCTGTGGTCTCTGCTCCTTTTCTCCAATCCAAACTTAATTTTTTTCTCTTGAGTCGGGTTGCAAAATAAGTTAATCAATGTTTCATCACCTGTGACAATCTCATTAAAACGTCTCTGGCCACTCTTTTCATCTTTGTCGAGTAGCTGTTTGGCAATTTCAACACGAGTCTGTTTTTGATCAGCCGTCAACAAATGCGGGACCCATCTTGCAAAAACCTTTATGAGCTTCAAATGAGTCTCCAATATATTAAAAGCAGGTGACGTATTATTGATCATGATAATAGAAATATATTCCACTGTGCATCGAGCATCTTCATCAATTGCTCGCTTCACAGCAGCCAATCGCAGACAACTGTCTTCCAGAACGCGGGTCATCTTCCATGTATTCGCGACCATCTTTAAAACGATGAAACTACCTAAACATTGTAGGATATGACAGAGAATTCCATCCATAAACTTTATCGAAGTCGACCTTGATATCACTCAGAGAGTACCCTAATAGCGCCCGGAATTTACATTATGCTGTTTGGACAGTAGCAGAATTATTCTGCTTCTTAGACATTTTCGCATCACTGTCATTTCCCTATGTTACGTCACACACAGATATCTGCACGAGTCCGGCGTGCTGCAAGTGCTGCTGCAGATCATTTTATAGAAAGTTATTTTGTCTCTGGATCGGCTTTCAATGTATTGACAGGTTCAAAGAAACAAAACAGTTATAACAAATATTCAGAACTTTTCAAATACCCCAGTATGACTTAGTGAAATATTTGAATATCAAATATGCATTGTGTAACTTACATACCGACATATATATTATTTCTCTCTCTCTCTCTCTCTCTCTCTCTCTCTCTCTCTCTCTCTCTCTCTCTCTCTCTCTCTCAGTTAGCAATATATTTGTGTCAAGTGGCCGGGTTGAATAAAGTGCTTCTTTACCTTACACGCAGGCTGGACTTTCATTCAGGTGATCATCATACGGATGAGCGGCAAAGTTGTTTTCTTATTGCGAAGTTGACAGTGGGTGATACCATCAAATCTATTACCATACTGGAAATATTTAGATTTTATAAACATTTTGCCCGAGTGAGGTTTTTTGAAAGAGTGAAGGGAAGAAGTTTGGTTGTTATCAATATTAAGATGATTCCAAAGATCTATTATGGATGCACAAAACTGTTTGTTTGTTTTTTTTTTTTTTGCTTTGTTTTGTTTGTTTGTTTTTTTTCTCTTAAAGAAGACGGTCCTCGGAGTTGAATACTTTTTTTTTTAAAAGAGACGGTCCTCGGAGTTGAATACTTTTTTTTTATAAGAGACGGTCCTCGGAGTTGAATACTTTTTTTTATAAGAGACGGTCCAAGGAGTTGAATACTTTTTTTATAAGAGACGGTCCTCGGAGTTGAATACTTTTTTTTTATAAGAGACGGTCCTCGGAGTTGAATACTTTTTTTTTATAAGAGGCGGTCCTCGAAGTTGAATACTTTTTTTATAAGAGACGGTCCTCGGAGTTGGATACTTCCGTAGAGAGTATAAATTTTATGTTGGTTATATGAAGCACGTATAATAGGAAGGTGCTTCCCCAATGAGGATTTTATAGTGGAGGACCAGTTTGCTACGATTACTGCCTTCCGGTCATGATTCACGGTCAAACTAATTTTTAAAGAACGTGGTGTGAAGTTCTTTATCTTAGGACTTTTTTTTAATTCTAGCTGCATCAAGCTGTATATTTTCTGATTGACCTGATTGTTCTTTTGTACAATTATATCACACTATGTTGCCATATTCCAAAATTTGACGTATAGAAGTCAGATACATTTGTTTCTAGGATTTTCTAGCAAGTTGGTATTTGAGACTTCTAAAGCTATTCAAGTAGATTTGCTGCCTTAGTAAAGACGTTACTAATAGGATGTCCCCATGCTACGTCTGAATTTAAATTACCGTTTTCAATAATTATATTATCAAACTGAATATTTAGTATTAAAGTATGTTTTATTTTTATTTTCTATTAGTTATTGATGGATTTAGATTAACATACTAGTTACAAGCCAGTTAGCTATATTTTGTATGTTAGTATTTTTTTTATACATTCATACTAACATACCAGTTACAAGTCAGTTAGCTATATTTTGTATGTTAGTATTTGTTATACATTCATATTAACATACCAGTTACAAGCCAGTTAGCTATATTTTGTATGTTAGTTTTTTTTATACATTCATACTAACATACTAGTTACAAACCAGTTAGCTACATTTTGTATGTTAGTATTTAGAGTATCAGCACATAATTGATGATAATAGACAAAAGTAAAGTGTGATGTGTCATCTGCAAATAGTCGGATGTTACACATACGATTTTCAGATATATCATTTGCATCATTTGAATTTCCAGAATGCTTTCTTATAAGTTTAAGATTTATACGTTCGAAACACTAACTCTGCCAATATTGTACAGTGGTCACTGTAGAAGTGTGGTTTTACTGAGAAAGTGGTAATAAGAGACAGATTGCTTGTTGTAAGGATATGTCTCTGAGTTTGGAGTTCTCCTTGTAGGCTCTGTAAAGATATTAGCAAGACGAAATCTGGTTAAAATGCTATTTAAATAGCTTGTGTTAGATACAGTTAGCATTTCATGGTTGAAGTCACAATCATAATGAAATCATCTTGCATATCATATACCTTTTCAATATTCTCTTCCAAATTTTCTCAGTAGTTATTCAGAGAAAGAGAGTTTCTATAGGCCAATGAAAAATCTGTGCCACAGTGAGTTAATTTCAATCAAGACACTTTCCAGGTTAGAATGCTCTAGATCAAGTCTTCTTTAAAGCAAATGTTGCATTTTACATACATCAATAGTCCTTCACCATAGCAGGTTCTGTCTTCACGAATAGGTTGCTCGACACCAAGTGTACTGATATCATTGTCAAAGACTATAATATCAAATTTTGATTCTGATTGACATATCATTAACACCAAGCTCGGCACTAATTTAATCTAGTTTATGTTTGACTGGATAATAAACATATTTCTATTAGGGTCTGTGGAATTTTTAGTTGTTCTCAGTTATCCTGGCACCATTATGGACATCCCTGGTCTTGAGTTGAACAAGAATTTTAACCATTGTCAAAGATATGATATGAGGGAAGGCTAGTTGATCAGGGGAGAAGCAGCATTTTCCTGTCGGACTAAAAGGGGTACTTTGTACACTTGTAATGTTAAGGCCGGTTGAGTTATGACACTGTTACAATTTCTGTGACGGGTATTATTGGAGCAATTTTCCTTAGGAATAAAATGTAAACTAGAATCATGGAAAAATTAAAAAAATTAGAGAAAAATAATAATAAAAAATAAATATACATCAAGAAATATCAGAACTTTTACTATGTCATAACTAGGAGCGAGGCAAAATTGTGAGACATTTTGCTTTTATGTATTACTGAGTAGTATATACTTAGAAAATTGTAAACTAATTAGTGATTACAAGCTTATTGTAATCTTGTTATGATATTAGGATATAAATGAAAATTGTATATTTAAATAGTGTGAGAAATACATTCACAAAAGTAATATAAGATTATTACTCAAGAAGTATTGTAGAAAGTGTATATTTCAATATCTAAATGAGTTTGAATATCACAAGATTAGGTTTCCTTAACATTCCAATCTTTCCCATTATGAACTTAATATCATTTACATATGACAAAAATAAAATGGACAAAGCTCTAAGAGAAAATTAGATTAGTAAACAAGAAAACAAACAGAAAAAGAACCAATTCACACAAGTAAAAGGAGGGAAGAACAAAAAGAAATAGATAGGCTTATACACAAAAATCGGATGTTTCTAAGCATAGCAACATTTAGTAATATTTATGAAATTATCGATCCGTGTATATTAACTTACAATATGTAGGTAATTTTTTAGAACAGTGATTGCACTATAGCATGGTATGCCAAAATAATAAATTTAATTAGTTATTTAATTAAAGATGTATTTATTTCAAATTTTTAATTGCCTTTGGAGTAGGTTATAAAAACTATTCAATTATTTCATGATGATATAGCCCCAGTATATCCTTGAAAAAAGAAACATATTAATTTCGTTGAGCGGGGCCATCCAATCCCATACGGGATATCAGCATTACTTGAATGGGTGACGGAATATGGTAAATGGTCTTAGAAGGAGCAGAGAGCACAGTGAAAATAAATGATAACCCGATGTCAATAGTTAAGGAAATACAATGTATGGCAGCCTCCAACTTCACCCTTTATTTAAAGCAACTAGACTTTCCTCAAAACTCAGTATTATAAAACTTTGATGAAGACTTCATTTTCTCCTGTACAAAAAATAAAATGTGATTCGTTGGAGTCAGATTTATGGATTTATTATTTTATCAGACAGTAATCTAAGGGTAGACAGATTTATGGATTTATTATTTTCTCAGACAGTAATCTAAGGGTAGACAGATTTATGGATTTATTATTGTCTCAGACAGTAACCTAAGGGTAGACAGATTTATGGATTTATTATTGTCTCAGACAGTAATCTAAGGGTAGACAGATTTATGGATTTATTATTGTCTCAGACAGTAATCTAAGGGTAGATTTTACGTTTATCAAAGTTTAAAAGTGTTGAGATTTTCTCTCTTGTTGTTTTGTTGATTCACTGACAACAGTGTCACACTTCCGGTGTTCGTGAGACAGCAGATAACTATCATCCACCATCGTAGTGAATGTAAGAAATATCCGTGCTGTTTTCCTATGATGCATTGCACCGATGTGAAAGTATCACCAACCACCGCATTTCAGCGAGAAGGTTTGGACTAGTTTGGACTAACCGCTATAGGAATGACGTCGCTGTTGTGTGAATGACGTCACTGATTAACCAGTCGGGAAACATATTTTACTAGTTACAGGCCGATGATACTGGCTTGTCAATTTATGTTGGGTACTAGCGAATTTTGTTGAACGTTTTTTCTTCTTAATGTTGTCAAGGTATAAGAGTGTCCATATGTTTCTTGCTGATATATTCTTAAGTATTGTCATGGGTCATCTGACACGAATTGCTGTCACTTACGTATACCATCAAATGTCATTCTGTCTTATATAAATCCAAAGTGTTACTAAATAGCACATAAATTGTCTAGGCCACAGCTATAAAATGTGTTACTATATAGCACACCTGTGTTACTACATGGTACATACCTTTTGATTATTAATTACTACGTATCAACTCGCATTCCATTCTTTAGTTGATTAGGTAAAGATTTGAAAATACAACACAATGCAGTTTATATCGCCAAAAAGTAAATGTACTCCCCGGCCTTATCTTGTAGCACAAAACATAAAAGGGTTTCTTTTTGTCGTGAAAATATAAAGCAACCCACCCACCCCATCCCACTACACCCCTCCCCACCCCCTCATCCTTTGCTTAGGAAATTATACACTGATACGCGGTTTTCTCTTTCTATTGTGTTACATTTATTTATTTTTTAAAAAATATTTCGCAGTTTTCCGTCTCTGTCTCATAAAAATGACGTTTCCGATTTCATTAAAAATGGAGATTGATTTATTGACTGATTAGTGTTTAACGACACATTGAAGGTTATATAGAGCCGAACCAATTAGAGTAACGTGTCTTGCCTAGAAACACGTCTGTTTTATCTTGGCAGGACTGGGAACCCGCACCCTTCAGGGGCATTCTATACAGAAACATGTCAGACAATTTTGAACATAAAATGTATTTATCATTATAATAATAAATCTTGTGAAATTAGATTCTCTTTAACAAACATGTGCACATCTTCCCATCAGTTAAATAGAGAAGTTGGTAGGTGGAATAGACAAAATTAGATACCCATAGAATGAAGACTATGTTCAAATTGTAATGACATAGAAGATGAATTTTATTTTGTAGTAATATGTTCTCATTATACACATTTAGGAAAGTAATACGTAGGATTATACTATTATAGGATCTGAGTAAATTTCTTCAATTTTAAAATATTGATAATGAAACATATTTGAAAAATCTATCCATTTATGTTCATAAGGCAATACAATCCATTACCCACCCACCCAGTCTTATCGTTTTTATGTATCCATATTCTTCCATTTACATTGTATTCGTATATAAAATTTGTAGATATTAGTAATTTATATCAATGTATATCTTATGAATGTTATATTCATGTTTTATGACATACTGTTACATACTGAAAAATAAATATTGTGTTCAAACCATTAAGTACCATATATACTTGCTTATAAGTCGAGTCAAACTGCAAACAACAGAGATCCTGATCTGCCGTCACTTAAGGGGTCTGTGCAGCTTGCAGTTGAACTCGACTTATAAGAAAGTACATACGGTATAATAACACCCACTATCAGTATTGTGTATGGACAAAATGAATAATAATAATAATAATAATAATAATAATACCACTGCTACTAGTAAAGTCGTAAGTTATATATTTTCAATGTGTAGTTCATAACCAACTCTTAAAAGAAAAGATTTATTGTCGTTGAGGAGGGGAATACTAAATTACTAGCCTTTCAGTCTCATGTTTTACTACATAAATTAGAGTAGCATCTATAAGTAAGAATATGTGGCACTATGGGGCATAATGGGAAATAACATTGCGCCTTAGATTTACATGGAAATGACACTATGGGGCGTAAGGTAAATTTACAAGGAAATGACACTATGGGGCATTTAAGCTGCCGTGTTGACAAGTTTATGGGGCATAAAGGGAATTTAGCATGGGAATGATACTATTGGTCATCATGGAAAATGTAATGTTAAAACTACACTTACTATCCAGCACCCCAAACATGCTATAATATAACACACCGTGTTTAGTGACCAAGACCCAGTTATCTACTATCCAATACCCCACACATACTATCCAACACGCCGTGTGTAGTGACCAATACTCAGTCATCTATTATAAAACACCCCAAACATACTATCCACTACTCCGTGTGTAGTGACTAATACTCAGTCATCTACTATCCAACACCTCATACATATTATCCAACACGCCGCTTGACCAAAACCCCACACATACTATCCAACGAAAGTATAGGGTGTAAAAGAAGTGGAATGAAATCACACACTATCACACACAAGAGGGTAGGAATATTTATGCACACAATATACTTACATACACACAAACATACTATCACACACTAATGGTAAGGGTATTAAGTTTAGTTTTTGTGAATAGACACAGACATACACAAACATAAAACACATTGATTGGCAATGCTTGAGCAGTATCTCTGTTTATAAGAGAATTGAGTGGCCTTCGAAAGGGCCGTTGGGTGTTGTCCTGGATCATTGATGTTTCTCTATATTCAGGACAACAACACCTCCCGGGCCGAGCTTGGCAGCAAGGGCACATCTGCTCCAGGTAGTCGGTTGTTGGACAGACGGAAAGGTTGAGCCTAAAATCAGGCTAATTTGCCTTCATCTACCAATCCTCCACTTCAGGAATAAAGGGTTGTTCGGCAGTTGTTGTTGTTGTTGCTGCTAATCCTCTTCTCTCCTTTGCCGCAGCCACTATTGCACCCTCATCCAGAGTTGGTTCAGACGCTGGAATTCTCTTTCCCTCCTCTTTTGTTCCCTTACCCTCTTCTCCTCCGCCCAAGCTCTCCTGATCTTTACCGTCTCCTCTTACATTACTTGTCTGATCAGCTGTTTAGCTGATCTAAAGGCGTTTTTTTCCCCTTTTCATTATGATTTTTATAGGGATAGACCAGTAACTCTTCCATCGGGCCCAGGAGGTGCTCTACTCTGTTCATTAGGCACATGACTTTGCTTAATTTTCCCATTCGGCAGTACTGGGTTGTCATGTTTCTTTCTTCTTAGCCTTTACAGGATCGACAATGAATGGCAAGCCTGACAAACGCACCGCTACATGATACAGACGCAGGCGTGAGGGAAAACATCCCTCAAAAGTTGAGACGCGGATGTGAAGAAAAGCACCAGTAACTATAGTATATAGAGACTATAGAATACAAGTCAGGAGGAATAAAACGGACCTAAAAGAAACAATCCTTCTTATTTTTCACACAGACCTATTATCACTTACACTGAGAGATTTATAATACAGAAGGGTGTGAGTGTTTATACATACACAAATATATTATCACACTGGGGCAGAGGTTCAAGTTTTAGTTGTTAAGAACATACACAAACAGACAAGCACATACTATATTGGCAATGGTTAAATATTATCCATTTTCTAAGAGATGTGAATGGCCCTGAAATAGGGCCTTTGTTTGTTGTCCTGGACCCTTATCGACATCAAGGACGATATGCCCTCATTGGCTTCACTATGCAGTATGGTCTCCTCTTTTTGTAAGAGACAGTGAGTCAAAAATCAGGCTCATCTGTCTTCATCTTATATTCCTTCTTTTATCCCTGCTGCTGTTGTTGTTTCTTTCTTTCTTCCCATTCTTGTTTCTTCTCTTTTGATTTCCTCTTTCAACACTTCTTGAACGAAGTCCTGTGTCATTTTGAGAAAAATACTCGTTTTCTTATCCAAACTCCTCTGAATCAAATGGTGCTTTACCCTGTACTCATGCACAAGGGTTTAACTCAGTTTTGCAATTATAGTTATAGCTGTTGACAAGTTAACGATGGATGGCACAACTGGTGAACTCTATATGTTAGAAGCAAGGACGTGAAGGAAAACATCCCTCTTAATAAAATGTAAATATCAACAGAGAGAGAGAGAGAGAGAGAGAGAGAGAGAGAGAGAGAGAGAGAGAGAGAGAGAATGTCAACGAATTTGTTGTCTTTTCAAAAAACGAGCCAACACCATTTTTTCTAAATCAATTTTTTTAAATAAGCCCCGCCAACCCAAACATCTACAAACAAATGAAGATGGAGAATTAGGGCTAGTCCCTTCCTCTTCATGTACAACTAACAAAAAATTGTTTTTAAAAACATGAACGTATTTACAAGGTTAACAAAGTTGTTCAGTAAGAATAGGCTTCCAATGTTCTAGTACAGTGTCATTTTACCATCGATACACACTAAGTTTATGTGCTCCAGAAAATAGATAGCCACAATTTTCACAAGACCACCTTATTTTTGTCATCGTTTCTAGAGAAATCGCGTTCACAACAAATGTTCTAATGGGAATCCAAGACTGCGTTGACGAAGAAAATGCACACATTACTATCCACACACTATATAATCTGATCATTGTAATCTCACATTATTGAATTGAGTGTATACCGCATTTCTTCTCATAAAGTCGATGATATCGTCTTCCAGAGGAGGTAAACTATACGAATCAAAATATTCCACATTGTGGTCGTGGGGAAAGTAGACGGCTACCAAATGGGTTTCTGGGCGATGTCGTCTGTGTTGATGACATAGGCTCTAACGTCTTTAGAGTTTCGATGAGGAGGTTCATATTTGGTATACAGCAATGTATTCCAATAGGCTGTGTACGTAATGTGGGTCAGAAAGGAATTAAGTTCCCAGGTATTCATTTTCACAGGTAACGATAAGTAATGAATTCACACTTGACTTTTTCCTTGAAAAGATATGTCAAGTAAGTAAATGAACGGAAGTCTCTGCACTCTGTTGCAAGAGCGCTTCGACGCGGTTCGTTTCCAAAGAAATCAATGGAGGTAGGGAATAGTCCCTCAAGTTTTTGTACCACTCTTTCAAGATCTTCTCTTTTGAGATGAGGGGCCATGCTTCTTCCGGATACTCTTCCAGCTTTTCTTCTTGACTCATCAGCAAACACTGGTCGTGTCGCACTTGACTAGGATGATCGATTTGACAACCATAACAATGTTTTATGGTCAGAAGTGTGATTCTTTTAGCCAAGTGGCGAGTAAAACAGGAGACTAAGTGTTGTTCTTCTTCTTGCCATCTTGACATCATAACTCTATCTTTCTCTTCTTCTTCACTTGTGTTCTGTGACTGCTGTTCTGGATAGAAAACACCATCTTTGCCTATCTCAATGGGTTCGTGTTCCATGTTTCTAACAGTCTAGGATCACATCTCTCAAACTGTTGATTTCCAGAGTATTTATCGAATTCTTTATACAAGATCACGTTCACTGTGTTCACCAGAGCCAGTGCAAACTAAAGTTCCACACGGAGCTGCCTGATTTTATAGGGCGGGAATGTCCTACGTCGTTGCCTTTGTCTGGAGTTAAATCAAATCCACACAAAGCATATCCTCCTGCATAATTGTTGTACGAAATACAGTGGATAATGTTGGTTCCTAATTGTCATGTGCCTTCAAACAGAGTCAAGTAAGATCTCAAGTCATTTTTCTGGACAAAGTTAGGTTCAAATGATTTGGTACACAACGTATGGCCGTCTCGGATGACTTCTATCTTTGACACTTTGAAGTGTTGGAACTCGTGGATTTTGATAAATAGCTCTGTTGAGGGCAGCATTGCTGACGATGCTGATGAGCAAACGTTTAAGCAGTTGACCATGGAAGACATGATCTTCGATCTTGGAACGGAGTCCAGAGGCAACGGTGAAGGTTATGACTCCCACTCGTCATAGAGGATAGTTGGCTGTCGTTCTGTTCATAGTTTGACTGACGTCGTTTCCCACTTTAGGTAAGACTTCCACACGTCGCACGTAGAGTCTGGCTTCTTTAATAATATATTTGTATTCGTTAGCATTAGCCATTTAAAATGGATACGGTACTACTTCGATTCAGTCTGTGACGTACATTTACACCATTTAACAAATACTTGTCTTGCAACCACAAATCCAAGTGTAAACTATCCATCATTTCAAAACTACGTCCTTATTTGATTTTGTCGGTCGTTAAGTCCAACATTGTGAAGATCATTATATTCTTTCAACTCTGTGTTGCTGATGGTGTCAGGTTACCATACCTATGAGGCATGCAGATGTGTGTTCTTTTGCTTCTTTTCCGTATGTCAAGAGATTTTCAAAGTCAGCTCGGTAAGAGTAAGTATCCATACTGCTGCTGACTAGTTTGTTGTTCAAGTACAACTTTACTTCGGCGAACAAATAATGCATGAAATTGTTGACGGGAGCCACTCTGGCATCACGGCCGATATTGCTGTTGTCCGTTTTCAGAACTTGGAATTCCAGGTACAACCAACTGTTATTCAGATCGATGTAATCTTTTGTTCTTTGATTTCAATTTCGATAGGTGCTGAGGTAGGCAAATACGACACGAAATGACATTTTCTACTAACTGGGATTCTTGCATCGTCATTATCGTCGGTGGCAGGGCGAACAGATCGAGTTCTGACTTAGAACATTCAAAGAAGCTCGGTGCATCGTTTTCTTTTTAGCAATCAAGAATGTCAAAATCTCTGACTGATGTTCTTTTTTTCTTTCTTATTCTTCTTTTGGTCGTGTCTATGAGGTCTGAAGAGTTTTCTACGTCTCTTTCTGCTTTGTCCTTGCCGTGGCGTAGGGAAAGAATTAATGCATTCGCCAGGAGTGCGAAGTGAATTTATAGGTGTGTCTTGGCGACCCTGGAGTTATTTTCCTGTTTGAATCATCACATTTTCTTTCTGCTTTCATCAAGACTTGTTTGTGACTTTGTTGGTCGACGGGTACATTTTGGAGATAAAAAATCTGACCTTTTTAGCAATCAAGAATGTCAAAATCTCTGATTGATGTTCTTTTTTTTCTTATTCTTCTTTTGGTCGTGTCTGTGAGGTCTGAAGAGTTTTCTACGTCTCTTTCTGCTTTGTCCTTGCTGTGGCGTAGGGGAAGAATTAATGCCTTCGTCAGGGGTGTGAAGTGAATATATATGTGTATCTCGGCGGCCCTGGAGTTCTTTTCCGGTTTGATTCATCACATTTCTTTTCTGCTTTCATCAAGACTTGTTTGGGACCTTGTTGGTCGACGAGTACAGTTTGGAGATAATAAAAACAAATTCCTTGCGTCAAAGCTGCATCTTTTAAAGCATGCAATCTTCGAGTCACCATAGGTTTCAAGATGGATGTTACTCTGTGAAAAGCCAATTTTATCATACCTCCTTTTTGAGAATAGAATATTATGCCCAAGATCTCCTTTTACAATAATATTCACAATGTCAAAATAAACTTTACTGACAGGAAGGTAATGCTGATGTATAAATTCTCGGTGAACGTGATACGTGTTTCCTCCTTCATGATAAGCAGCTATGACATAATCTACTTTGAAAGGAATGGCTGCCAGCACCAGATCAGCAGTGTTCCCTACTACGTTGTACTCGACATTAGAGTACACAAACATCAAATTATGTCCTTCGTTTAATTCCATAGGGTAGCGAAAATACTTGTAAAATCGCTCGTTGTTGTTAATATCTTTGGTATGAGCGAGAGATATCTTTCCACTCAGAATAGCAAACTGTGAAAAAAAAAATAATGAACAGCGTTTTGGAGTTGGAAAATTCAATTTGAGACGATGATAAACTGGATGGTACTCGATCAATACACTTCGGCGAGTTTTCTCCATTGCTTTGCCAAACTGATCGATGAAAATAGCTGAAATCGTATTGAAATAATATCCTGCAGGAATTCTCATGATCTAGATATTCAATTTGGGATATGCTGGTGCTGCTTGTTTTGATTCGTAATGGCCAGTATCATTTTTGTGTGAGTGTTTTTGAACTTTTCGTTGAGTATTTCTAGACTTGAATGGGATGAATGATTTCTACAAGAGCCACCTCCCAATGAGATTTGTGATCCAATTGTATGGAGTGAGGTAATTTGGCCGCGACACAACATAATTTGGTGTTGGGAAATACATCCAGATAACTGTCGCTATATATTATAAAATAAAATTGATTATTCATGGTTCATTGGTTCTGGTCTCTGAGAAGTCACTAGATGTAAAAGGATGATTTTCCAAAGAAGGTTCCAAAAGATTGCTGCTGAGATTGGAAGAGGGATGTGACTGGCGTTTGTCAGGATACCGTTGTTGGTAATGTCGGCATATCTCAAAGAAGGATTGGAAAGAAGATATCCAATGCAACTGCTGAGTAAAATAGTCCACAATTGTTTATCTCCTTGTTGCAAACTCAGATTGATAATGGTTGCTCCAATTACACAATACACCACAAAGATTTGGCAGAAAAAGACGATTTGATTTTTAGGTACACGTTCTGTACACTACACCCACAGTGGTTGTTTTAGTAATTCTTGGAGAGATGAACCCGCGAAGGAGATGCAGTAATGTTTAACCGCATGTTGGTCACTTCTATTTCTTTGTATAATTAATGACTTGTGAAGATGCAATCCAAGAATCAAAACTGGGTGGATATCCATTCCAACAAACTTTGACTTCTTAGATACAATGTGTTCCTACTCTACGTGTTAATCGATCGAGAATGCTTTTGATATCGTAGACATCGTCTTATTTCTTGGTCACTCGTTGTAACTAAGGCAAGTAAAAAGTTCTTATTAAGACTTCTCCGTTTATATCTTCCAATGTATAGATAGGGGGATCACGTCCACGCACTTGTCCTGTGACAAGAAACGATTATGTCGTTCGACTAGGTAAATTGTTTTTCTCAAAGTGTATTTTGTTATTCGGATGCAAACCAAATCTCCAGTGTTTAACGCTTCTTTCTTTTTTTCTGTTATTTGACGCTCGAACCAATCAATCAAACACAATCAATTCGTTTTTAGGCGTCGCTTCTTCTGGAGCACATCCGATGCTACGATGATCCGATTGACTGTAGGCTTTGACTAGACGTGGTAAACCGTCAATGCATTTGAGAGTATGTTGACGTGTAAAATATTTACACATACGTTCTTTCAAAGTTCTTTGAAAACGTTCCACCACACTGACGTTCCTCTCAGGATTTTCAGTGGTAAAAAAATAAGTATGTCTTTTCTTCATTTCTTTTTGAAGAGCTTGTTTAAGAAATCCGCTTACTTTGTATGTTTGACATCGTAGAGGGTGTGGACCAATTTGTTTCAAGACAAGTTTTAAATTGTTGAACGTGTTGAATTTTGTGCAAGATTTTGGAAGAAGTTAATTATGAGACTTGAACTCTTTAATTTTACCGTGTACGTGTAAGCCGTCGTTCTAATTTTTCTGGAAGTCACTTTTTGGATAGCTTGAATGTGACAATAATGTTCAGGGGCGAATGCTCGACTTTCTTTCTTAGCTAGTCTTGACTCTCTTGGTTTTGTGGTGGAGGTAGATGGTACAGGATCAGACTCGATCATGTTCTCTTCAAAATTCGCTGGAGTGAACTTCTGCTAACACTGCTCTCATCGTATGAGGCGACACAGAACGTTGTCGCTTGGTTTCTGGTTTCTCCTTGGAAAGGTTTGATCTTATTATGATGATTCAAAAGTTGATTTGACGAGGGTACACACTCTATATATAGAGACCCCCCCTCTACCTAAGAGAATACACTCATTCAATGTCAATCTGAGTAGAAGGACAAGCCACAACAGAACACATTTCTCGTCAAAGATTTACAGAGAGTCATTCGAAAATACACATACAACAAGACTTCTGCCTACTCCTCTCGAGATAAAAGTCAAGATAACTGCTATGTCTGTCAGGAAAACGGACACTGGGCTCCAGAATGTCCACAACGTCAGGGATAAAAGAACCTCTAAGACAGGAGAAAAGAGAGACAAATGTAAAGATACCTGTTATCATTGTCAAGAAAAAGGACATTAGTCTTCGGAGTGTCGCAAGAAAGTGAAAAGGGAGAACAAGGAGAAAATTCGTTCAGAAGCTGAAAAAGAAGAAAAACCCATTCCACTAAAGAAATTCAAAATGTCGAGACAAGCAGAAGAAACAGCAGAAGAAGAACCCATGCCAGTGAAGAAATTAAAAAAGAAATCAGTGAAAAAAGAAGAAATAGACTTTTGTGATGTGTTTTGAAATTTAATTTTGATTTTTATTCAAGAGAACATACCAAACAAGTAAATGTCTTTTTGTCTTCATTTGTTTTTTAGTATGGATAAGATAACACCACCCAAACACCACCCAAACACACATACACATTTAGCAATCGTTGAATAGTGTCTCTTTTCTTAGAGATTTGGGTAGCCCTGAAAAAGACCGTTGGGTTTTGAATAAAGAAATTATGGACTTTTCGACATTAATTGCAACTGTCTTAAACTTTTGGCACGTCCAAGTCCTACATCTGCTGTGATGGTGGTAGTAGTGACTGCTGCTGCTGTTGGAGTCTCAGTGGTGGTGGTCATCGATATAGTTATAGAAGGTTTAGAAATCTTGGATTGTGAAGCCTCTTTCTGTTCGGTATCGCCAAAAAGTTTGATACATTTCTCTCAGGTGTTTTAACTCTGCTAGAATATATTGTAACATACTGACCGTTTTGTTTTCACTCTCTTCCTTCTTCTCATTGTTCAAAGTTTTTCTCTTATCCTCTTGTTGCTTTCTTTTTTCCTCTTCTTGTTCATGTTTAGGAAATGTTTGTTATTCTTTCTGATTTACAAAAAAAGTCTCTAACTCTTCCTTCTGTTTCTTTCTGAAATTATTATAGACTGGTAGTGATGAAAAAGAAGGTGAAGGTGGTACAACCGGCAAAAATTCTTGCGAAGATAGGAAATCGTACAGAGCCAAATTAAAGTTATTCTCCTCTGGAATAATACTTGCAACAGCAGCAGTGGTCGTACTATAACTCCTGGTATAAGAAGTATCCACTGCAGGCGAACCCCAATACACCGTCTTCATTTCAGCCATATGTATTATACTTTAAATTTTCAACAATGATACATATCGAAAGTGATGTCACGCGTCCGCTGTCTTCTGACTGGAACTTCATAACCCGTTTCGATCCGACGTAAACTATATAAAGAGGTGAGTTTGACTATTGTTCTCAAAACAAAGATGTGGAGCAGCGTTGAATCCTCCACCATAACATTTCCAGAATGCTGTTTAATCCAGAGTACACCGTGTATTTCAAGTCATCATGGGCCCTTACTAAGATTACAGACACAAGTATCTGGAAGAGAGAAGAATGTGCATTAAAAGGTAAGGGTGCTTGAAGAGGGTCTAGATTTATGGACCGGTAACAATAAGAACCTTGCAGAGAATAACAGTGCAGAGCTGCCACCTGTGTTAACCCTCTTTGATTAAGTACCCCAAAGACCATTTTCAGGGCCACCCAATTCTCTTAGAAACAGAGATAATATTCAATCATTGCCAATCAATGTGTTTTATGTTTGTGTATGCCTATGTTTATACACAAAAATTAAAGCTTAAACGCCTTACCCCTCTTGTGCGATAGCATTTCTACGTGTATGTAAGTATAGTGTATGTATCAACACTGCTACCCTTTTGTGTACGATAGTTTGTAATTTCATCCCCTTTCTTTTACATGACATCCTTTTCTTTGGTTAGTAAGTCTGGGGTTTGGTCACTCCAAGAGGCGTGTTGGATAGCATGTGCGGGGGATTAAATAGTAAGATGACTGAGTATTGATCACTACACACGTCGTGTTTGATAGTATGTGTGGGGTATTGGATAGTAAATGACTGAATATTGGTCATTACTCACGGTGTGATGGTTAGTATGTGTGGTGTGTGTGGGGAATTGGATAGTAAATGTAATTTTAACATTACTTTTTGTCTATTGATCCATAAAGTTTTCAACATGGAGGCGTAAGGTTAAATTTGCTTTATGCCGCATAGAGTTGTTCCCATGTTAAATTCCCATTATACCCCATACATTTTCAACATGATGCTTAAATGCCACACAGTGTCATTTCCATGTAAATATCCCTTATACCCCATAGTGTCATTTCCATATAAATTTATCTTATGCCCCATGTAAACCTACTGCGTCATGTTAATTCCCCTTATGCCCCTTCGTGCCACATATTACAACCTATAAAACGAACCACAACCAGCAGTGCAACATTCATCGAGAAGAAAAAGACATGGGGAAAAAAAATACAAGTACCTGTGTATAGGCTGGAAACTTCTTGTGCCGTGAACAGAGCAAAACGTCTGAGCCCCCACAGCTATTGATGCTCACTTTAAATCGTGGAGAAATTTAACTTTTATACTGTTAACGTGTCCGCAGGTGGTACACAGGCATCAGTCAGTATTATGCCAGACGTTTTTGATAAACAAGCCCAAAAAGGTTATTTCTTTCTTGTATAATCCTCAATAATCACATCAGCTTTCACTGAATTCTATCAAAGAATTCTCGAGTTAGTTTGTTTGTTTCAACACACAGCAAGATGTGAATAGAGAACCCCTTCCCTATTGAGGTGATATATATTGCAATCTACGTCAAGTGAATTTGAATTACTTCGGGCTTTTCTACCTTAGCTTCAAATCCCATCCAAATGAAACAATTGGTCGAAGTATTTGAAAAGATCACAGTCGTTCAGGCAAGAAAATTAGACGAGGTAAATATGATTGCTACTTTAGTGTCCTTTGTGCGCTACATCGTTTACATAAAACATTACTGATAGCAAAGTTAGAGGCAAAAACTTACCTTGAACCGAGCATGTTTCTAGAGGTGGTGGCGTCGGATTTCGAAGCAACTTTTTGCAGTTGTTTTTTTTTTTTTTTTACTACAAGCAAGGTTTTGCGAAAATAATGAACCCGCCCAAAGACATCGATGCGGCAGCTATTTATCTGGGCTGGTTTTCATGTCTGACCGGTTCTGATCTCTTCATATACTTCTACCAATCGTTGTGATCGATGGACAAATAAAGCAACTAACAAAAAAGAACGAAGTATTCCGCATGCTTGTGACATAGGTTGGTAAGATATGTGATTGGTGATTTACACCGCTTCAAGGATATGCTAGTTGTTCCTTCCGTAACAGACATAATATTCATACATTTTACATGAGTGTGTAATTGAAACACAGAGAAAAAGAAATGCTAAAAAGATCGAAATAAATTACATGTATATTCAAACAAAATAATCTATGTGATTCATTTCTTGAATGTGAGAAAAGCGTTTTCAGAGCAGCCGTTCTAGAAGACAAAATATATGTGTATGTGTATGTATGTGTTTGAGGACTCTATACCCGTCTCGCGTTGTGACTCAAGTGGTGTTTATATTTTTATTTTTATTTTTTTAAACCGAAAAAACAGCCTAATAAGAGTTAGGTAATCGTACCCCGTTTAATCTGACTATGATAATGTGTCACAAGCAGTTTCAGTCTGCTTTTTTCGGTACATCTGCTCAGTAAGGTCGTCTGCAGAACTGATATCATCAGAAAATCAGTGTTTACCCATGCGCATCGAAATTATTTTGTAGACTTCAATTACTTGTACACTTCAAAATTCAGCTGTTACCGCGGTCAGTTACTTTCTGCAACCATACTCTGTATTTTTACAAAACCCTTTTCTCACGTGCCACATTTTTATTCAACGTAGACAAGCTCTACCCGAAATTCAAATGCACCCAACTATACCAAATACAACGAACGTGCCAAATGAAGTCAAATTTTGAAGTTACATTGGATTTCTCAAGAGATTGCAATTCTGCTCAGTCCATCCACTAATTTGCTTTAAGATCTGTGATAAGGTCGCTTAAACATAATGTCATTTATTACTTGCAGTCTGTGGTAACTGATGTTGTATCCACTATCATGTTTAACATTTATGCAAAAATACGCCTATCCCCCTCCCCCTTGGACGGACTGATAATACGGGCGCGCGCTGCTTTTATGAATTTTCCCCGAAAACCACAGAGAGGGCTCTAGTTCAGTTACTTTCTTTACTTCTCTTCGCTTCCGATAGGTGACACCACCGACAAACCCATTCCAAGAAAGAATCAAAGAGAAATCTCGTGCCGTAGTTTAAACATTATTTTCCTTGCCAATAAAATCCTTTTATCCGTACAAAACCTTCTAGGGATCAATATGTTTGATGTGAACTAAACATAAATATATGAATTTTTACATTAATACAGTGGAATCTTTGTTAAATTTCATAAAAACAAGTTTTTACCAACGACTTAACTTTACAGGCAAACTCTGGCATACTTTAACTACTAATATCCAAATTATTACTTGCAGTGCCTTATTGATTTATTGATTTATTTATTAGTTCGTTCCTTTGATTATTTTGTATGAAACTATTTCAGTAAGTAAGGAATATTGTTTGATATCAAGTATTCATTTTTTCTTAATTATTATTTGTCGTAATTATTTTAATTTTTTATGCCCAAATATTCAATTTTTCAATAATAATAATAATAAAAATAATAATGAATGTAGTAGTAGCAGTAGTTAAGAGAATGCAAAGAATAAAATAAAAAGAAGACGACGACGCTGATGATGCTATTATAATTAGTATTATTATTAACTGCCAAGAATTGATGATGCCTAAAGTAACTGCTATCTAAATATTAATTGAAATTGCAACAGAGTTAGAAATATACCTGGCGAGGGTATTATTAAAGAAGTCATACGGTACCTTTCGAAATCATCGCAATGTATTTATCTTGCAAATTAAGCACTATTTTCGCATTAAAAAATCGCAAAAATTTTCCCTCCGAACTTCGTACATGCAGGTTCTATGTTGAAAACTACGTTATTTATAACAGCAACGAAAATATAGAATTTCTGAAATAAATGTTTGGAAACAATACAAATAAATTAAATGATTAAATGAACGTGCATTCATTAATTGAATATTATTTTATATAAGCTGAAAAATAAGTAATTGCAAAATGAAAGACATTATGACTGTTTGAGAACATCACAAGTCACATGTTGATTGATTTTTGTTATAATCTGATTCATAAAATATTTGATGTACTGATATCCTTTACCATTACTCTATTTGTTTGTTGTGTTTTTTCAGATCTTTTGTCTATTACTTTCTTATGAGTTCTGAAATGTAATGATCAGTAAATTATTCTATAAAGTCATGAGAAGATATTTATTGACAAATTTAATGCCGGTTCCTATTTCTAAAATACCTAAATACTGTGGTGACTATTACCAGAAATCTGTCTGAATATGGTTAGGCGGTAATGTAAAATTCGAATTTACGCTTGTTCTCTGAATATTGATTGCGAAATTTATAGCAAAGTTACAAAGAAAACCGCTGGTTTGGTAGTTAAAAATAATTTAGCAAAAGAATTAGAGATAACACGAATGATATGGGCTTTTTCTGTGACGTAATATAAGCGAGAGATAACTGAGCAATTTATGCCATTTTACGGCAAACTGGTTCTACCATACTTTTCCAAGTAAATACCATGGCACACTTATTAAAAGAGTGAAGTACATTTAATTTGCTTTGTGTAAAAAGCCTGCCTATTCGGGTATACACTGTACTTCATGTAAACTTTAAAGAAATTATGTTTTGTTAACGCAGACTTTCAGAGATAGATTTAAAAATTGTAATTTGCATTCTTTCAAAATAATGTATTGTGTCTAGAAGCCATTATTATCCGCATGCAGTTTGATGTATATAAAAATCTATATTTTCATTTCTAATATGCGGTATGTGGGTACACTTACTTCGATGAGTAGATAACGAGTGATTCGCTTTAAGATTTTGTTGTGTACCTTCAAAAAGTTTGAGAGAGGTGATGAAAGGACAACCTTAGATCCCATTTGATCACCATGCAATGTTTTTTGAAAGTCAACATTTTCGCTACTTTGTTTAATTAATCGTGTTAATTTATGTCTTTACATTATTTCCATTAATAATCTCTAAAAACAGCCTAATAAGAGGAATATTGTTATACACACATCATTCGATTTTGATCATAAATCACAAGCAGGTTCACTCTTTTTCTGTCTACTCGATACGATCGTCTGAGAGACTGATATCATCAGAGAAGAAAAAATGTTTATAAACGCGCATTGCAATTATTTTGTGACTTGAATCAATTGTACGCTTCAATATTCAGCTGTTACAAGCGGTCTTTTACCTTGTACGACCATACTCTATATTTTTCTCAAGTGCAACCTTATTTAAAATTTTTAAAGTACACAACCTCTACCCGCAATTCAAATGCACGCAAATAAACCAAAACGCATGAACCTGCCATTTGAAGTCTGTATTTAAGTTGAATTGGAGTTTCTTGCAACAGGCTACAATTCTGCGCAGCTCACAGTAGTTGAATGAAACACTTAGGGGCAGATGAAACACTCGGGGGACAAGGGGAAATCCAATGATAAATGTGTACATAGGTTTAAAATGCGAATGGGGTTAGAGGGATAAAAGGATTTATGGGGACAAAAGGATTTATTGGAACAGAAGTGTTTATGTAGACAGAAGTGTTTATAGGGACAAAAGAATTTATGGGGACAAAAGGATTTATGAGGAGAGAAGTGTTTATGGGGACAGAAGTGTTTATGGGGACAGAAGTACTTATAGGGACAAAAGGATTTATAGGGACAAAATGATTTATGGGGACAGAAGTGTTATGGGTCAAACGGGGATGTATGTATACATAGACACATACACATAGACAAAGAAACAAACACAAAACATATAAACACCAATGGCAATTTGAGTAGTATATCTTTTCTTAGAGATCTGGGTGTACCTTAAAAGGACAGTTGGAGTTTGTTAACCAAAGACAGTTAACACATATTACACCCCTTCACAGGTCTTCTTCTTCTCAAACTTCTTCAAACTTCAGGTCCATAAATCAATACTCTCTTCAGACACCCTTGTCTCTCCACATAAATTCTTATTTTCCATATAGCCGTGGCTGTAATCTTGGTGATAGCGCATGATACTTTTACATACATGGGGTAGTCCGGATTGAAGAGCATGCCCGATACAATGGGTGATGACTCTACATTAATTTGCATCTAGCTTAAGTTTTCTTGAGAACAGATGAAACTATGTGACAAAACGTTGGTGTATATAGCCTAAGACCGGCTCGAAATGGATCAAAATATTCCACCAATCCAAATGCGCGTTACAAAATGTATGGTCTCCCTTCCAATCAGAAGAGAGTGGGTGTGTGACGTCACATTCAGTATATGGGCAGAACAGCGTTCGTACGGTTTACCATTGCGGCATAGTTTGAGTATGACTGAAACCATGAAGACAGTGTATTGAAGTGCGCCTGCTACGGAGACCTCGTATACTAGGAGTGATAGTACGACGACGACGAATGCAGCGGTCACTAGCATACTTCCAGAAGAGGATCACGTTAATTTGGATTTGGTGGATTTTCTGTCTTCGCAATAAGTTTTGCCTGCGACGGTAGTACCACCTTCATCACCTTGTACATCATTACCCTTGGCGGGTGATTTTAGAAAGAAGCAGAATAAAGAACTGGAGGCTTTTTTGCAAAGGCAGAAAGAAGCAGAATAAGCATTTCTTCAAGAACAGCAACAACAACAACAAGAGGAGAGAAGAGAAGAAGAAAAGAAGAAGAAGAAGAGAAGCTGAAAACTCTGAAGTGTGAAGGACAGAGCGATGGGAATGAAAAGAAAACGGCGAGTCTGCTACAAGACATTTTGGGGGAGTAAAAGTGTCTGAGACAAATGTATCAGACTTCTTTATCACAACCCAAGAGAAAGAGTCCTTCACGGGCTAAGCTTTCTAGGCCCATCACACCATCCACTCTCACTACCACTGAGATACCACCACCAGTAGCAGCAGTGACTACTACTACCAAAGCAGCAACAGGAGGAGGAGTATGACTTGGCCGTGGAAAGGAATTGAGGCGGTTAAAGTTCATCATGTAAAGTCCGTGAGTTTGTTAAAAACAAACACCCAAACGGTCCTTTTCAGGGTCTCCCAGATCTCTAGAAAAGAGATACTACTCCATGATTGTCAAATCAAGTAAAACTTAAATCCCATTATTTGATTGTGTGTGAGTGCTTGTATGTTACTTTATTTAAAAAACCAAGACAAAGAGATACTTACATTTTCATTTTGGTATATTTTCTTTTGAATGACAATGAAAATTTCATAACACATCACCAAAGTTCATTTTCTTTCACGTTCTATCTCTTTTTTTGAATTTATTCACGGGTATGGGTTCGTCTTCCTCTTCACTGTCTTCCAGTCGTCTTGACTTCTTACATTTCTTGACGGGGATGGGTTCTTCTTCTGTTTCGGACTAACACTCTGCTTCTTCTCTCTCTTTCTTGTTCTCTTTGTTCTGTGGGCACTATGAAGACCAATGTCCTTTTCTTGACAATGATAACAGGTATCTTTACCTTTGTCTGTCTTTTCTCTTGTCCTTCCTTCTTTGCTTTGACGTTGTGGACATTCTGGAGCCAATGTCCTTTTTCCTGGCAGATGTAACAAGTATCTTGACTTTTATTTCCAGAGGAGTAGTCATTAGTCTTATTGGAAGTGGTATACTTTTAAATGACTCTCTCTAAATGTCTGATGGTAACAGCAGTCTGTTGTGCTAAATCTCTGACCAGAAGGGTAAGCTTTTCTGACTCTTCCATCTTTACAGTTTCAAAGTTGAATGACTAATAGTTTCTCTTAGGGTAAGAAGCTCTCTCTCTCTCTCTCTCTCTCTATATATATATATATATATATATATATATATAGGGAGAGAGCGTGTGTTAAACCTAGTTAACTCATAGTTTGCAATCAAGATAAAACGATCACACGATTTCAGTGAGAAACCAGAAGAAGAAACTAAGAGGCGACGAGGACAACTTTCCGTGCCGCCCCATACGCCGCTCGCTGAAGTGTTAGCCCAAGTACATGCCAGTGATTTTGAAGAGGACATGAGTGAGTCTGAAACAACACCTTCAACCCCCTCAGCCCCAAGTCCAAGAGAGTCAGAGCTACCCAGAAAGAAAGTCGTTCCGTAGCTCCCGAAAATTAGTATCACATTCGAGAGACCCAATAAGTGACTTCTAGAAAATTTAGAACCACGGCTTACACCTACACGGTCAACTTTAAAGAGTTCAAGTCTGAAGTACCACCCGAGAAAGCAGCAGGTTTCATTACAGATTTATGGGATTCCTTGTTAGAGCCATTGAAACGACAATGCCAAGCTAAAGAGGACGATCGTTTGAGACTTTCCATCAATTTGAAGTCTCCTGTCTGGATCGAGCTTATTACCCCAGCAGAATTAACACCGTCTAAAGTCATCGACAAAATTGAACACGTTCAACAATCCAATGACGAATTTACCATGACCGATGGAAAAACCACTCTTAACATGACCCTCATTTCCCCTCCTAGTGGATACGGAAGACGAAAAGTGTTATTGGTGGACGACATTCGCACTACCAAGAGCAGTATCATCCAAATTGACAACTCCCGAGACCAGATGTGCTTAGCCAGTGTTATCGTCGTGAACGAACGTGTACCGACAAGAATGAGACCGCAGAATGGAAAAGAGTACGGGAGAGAATTCTAAAATTTCGACAAATGCCAAACAACTAAAAGATGCAGAACTCATGTCACAACAGGCCGGCATATCTAAAGAGACTGTGTGTGGCATTCCTGAAATACAAAATCTTCAAGACGTCTTGGCTCCTCGTGATACATTGAAAGTATACCCTCAAGTGGTTCGCGGAACTCTGGTGTTTCTAGGGCCCGATTGCCCCGATGGAAAATACATTCATGTGTATCATCATCAAGAGCATTTAAATACCATCATCAGTATCACAGGATTTCTTGGATATGCTTACTACTGCGAGAAATGTGACCAAGGATTTTGCAGTCGGGAACAACACATTTATTGCGGAGAAAGATGCCGGGGTTGTTTAGCGTCTAAACCATGCATTCCTGAAGAACGCATTCATTGCTGTTCTTGCCAGTGAACCTTTGTCAGTCCCCCTTGTTACGAACAACATCTTATGAAATAAGTTCACCAGCAGAAAAGTGCTTGTAGCTTATTGAGATTGTGCTCCACGTGTGGACATCTTATTCGAACCAACAACCCAAAGACACACGTTTGTCCAGGAAAGAAAATATGCCGTTTTTGTGACCAAATCGGGGACTTTCAACATCAGTGCTACATTCAAAAATATGACAATGAACTCGAGGAAGAATTAAAGAGTGATCCGCACAAGAAGAACAAGACATTTTATCTTTTTTGACTACACGAGTGAATCTTTTCTTTTTTGACTTTGAATGTAGAGAGACGGGTATTCACGTCCCGCTCATCGGGCTTGTCAGAGGTACATACAAGAATATATCTTTTGTTATTGTCCCCTTTGTAGTAAGATTCCATGAGGACGTGAAACAATCTTTCGTGGACCCCGCACCTTTCCCGATTTTGCCGAATCGATTTTAGATCCTACCGACGACACTTGGAGTGAAGAGGACATCCAGCGTTACGTGGACTGTCATCTATATGCTACAGTGGACAATTTCTTTTGAGATATTATTCAGAACAAGGTAACGAATGTCCCCAAGTCACTATGAACGGAACCAAGCTCATTTTCATGACAGTGGGACAAGTACAGTTTGAAGATTCCATGAGTTATTTCTCCATGCCTTTGAGGCGAATGCCTAAAACGGACGGAAATAGTCAAAGGGTATTTTCCACACTTTTTCAACACTAAAGCGAATCAACACGTGGTGCTCCCACATTTGCCTGACGTTCATTATTACGACCCTGACGGTATGCACACCGAACAACGAGAAGCCTTCTACGCTTGGTACCAAACTCACGCTTCAGACCCGTTTGACTTTCAAGAAATGTTGAAATATTGCCGATCGGATGTGGACATTTTACGCCGTTGCTGTGGAATATTTCGAGAATTATTTCTGGATCACGGAGGTATCGATCCTTTGAAGGAAGCTTGTACAATTGCCAAAGCGTGTGGATTAGTCTACCATTAAAAGTTCAGGCCCGAGAACCAACTAGCTATCATACCCTCTGACACTTATTTCTCAGTGAGCCGTCAATATTCTGCGAAAGCTTTGCTTTGGTTGCATTACTTGTGTGAAAGCGAAGACAAATGGATACGACATGCTAGAAACGGGGGAGAACAGAAAATTGGAAGTCTTTCTGTAGATGTCTGGGGTTTAAAAATCCCACACACTGTATACGAATTCCAGGAATGTTTATTTTACGGATGTCCCACTTGTTATCCTCAACGACACCTGAAAACTCAGGCTCCACCATGGACGAGTTGTACAAGCAAACATACAAACGACGAAGTTAGAAAGTCAAGGATACCAAGTAGTAGAAATGTGGGAGCACGATTACGATCGAGGTTTCAAAACCGATCCTGAATTTAGACGCATTGCCGAAAGTTACGACGTGGTAGACATCGAACCTTTGAATCCTCGCGACAGTTTGTTTGGAGGAAGAACCAATGCCACACGCTTGCCGTACGAAGTAGACGAGGAGAAGAAATAAAATACATCGATGTGTGTTCGTTGTATCCTTTGGTGTGCAAATATACTCGATTCCCTACTGGGCACCCTGAAATGATTACAGTACACATCGACGTGGAACACATTCGTCAATACGAGGGATTGATAAAATGCAAAGTCTTACCCACGCCAAACTTGTACCATCCTGTCTTATCCCATCATTGTCAAGGAAAACTGATGTTTCCTTTATGACGTACGTGTGCTGAAACATGTAATCAAGACCAACCTTGCACCACAAAGAGGAAGAGCGTTCTGTGACAGGAACGTGGGTGAGGGTCGAATTGTTTCGGGCTCTGTATCGGGGATACCTTTTGTTAAAAGTATACAAAATTTGGCACTTTCCAACCACCGAACAATACCAAAAGGACGACACCTCTAGTCCAGGAATTTTCTCAGGCTACTTGAACGAATATCTGAAACTGAAACAAGAAGCAAGTGGCTATCCCTCTTGATGTCAGACGCCAGAAGAACAAGATAAATTCAAAGAACAGTACCGTGGAAAAGAACGAAGGAAGACGATCGTTTGCCAAAGTCATGTTAAATTTTTGTGGGGAACATTGGCACAATGTCCGATATTACCCAAGACGGAATACTTGGCAGATCCGAGCCGCAACTTTCAATAGGTGGATGACAAAGGAAAACTGATGAAACACGTGGAATTCATCCGTTAAAATTTGATCTTGGTCAATTACGAAGTAGAACCGAAGTTTGCAACCCCCGACGCCTTTGTCATCATTGCAGCCTACGTGACCCAATGCCCGCTTGAAATTGTATGAAGCCTTAGAACTTTTGGGAGATTAAGTCTTGTACTTTGACACTTACAGTTGTATGTACACGCATCGCCCTCGTAGTCAACACCCAATCATCGAAAGGGATCCTTAAGAGGCATGGACGGATGAGCACCCACAAGATACGATTGTCAGTTTTGCTAGCGGTGGCCTCACAAAATACTGTTACCAATACGGAGACCGACAGGGACAACTCCATACCAAATGCAAAGTCAAAGGATTGACATTGAACTATCGAGCGAGTCAACGAATCAACTTTGATGTCTTGAAAGAAACTTTACATTCCGTACAAGATAAAAACTTTCGAGTGAAAACATTAGAGCCCCATAAAATTGTACGTTTACCAAAAAAGCAAATCGTCAGTCGACCTTTAGAAAAAATCTATTAAATTGTGTACCAGAAACGAGCGCGACTTCCAGACCACAACACTTTACCGTACGGACATGCTGAGTTTCAGTATGAAAAAGAGACACGTTCCAAGACCAACACTTTATTGTGAATACAAACGTTGACCTAGAAAGATGAATTCCACACAGCAACCGAGTGAGGAACTTCAAGTTCAATGTTGAGGCCAGTACACAGGTACCGATACTGACGAATTCGACACAGCCACCGAGTGAGGGACCCTGTGGACTCCAAATTCGATCAAGAACTCGAGTGCGATGCGGTGTCTTGCGATGAGACGGATGCCGTAACCTGTGACATCAGCGATGTAGCACGACCTTGCCACTCCTCTGGGACCATCGAAAGCGATGCCGTTCGTATGCCTTACCGCTTCCCTAGCGAAAGTGATGCAGCACGGTGCCCTTTCTGCTTTACTGGTCAATGTGATGCTAAGTGTGCACCTACCTACGACGAATGTCATCCATATACTGGCAAACTGTAGATACCACTATTAGCACGACGAGATGTACCCATCAGGGAAGAATACACGTTACTTGTGGATTTGCCTGGCACTTGTGACTTTGAAAGTCGATTCCTGACGTTCAAAGATAAATGACCTAAATATCTGCAAGGACCTACTCACAAAGCTTTATCCAGAACCGGATTTGTCTACTTGGGAGAAGGAGATAAAGTCTAGTGTTTCAGCTGTGGTGTGACACTTCAATATTGGGAGCCTACAGACTCAGCTTACTTGGAACATGTCAGATGGTCTCCGCGCTTACACTACGTTCTTTGGTCGGTCCAAAGAAGTAATATATCAGATACTTTAGAAGAGAGCATTCGTAGTTTGCCTCCTGATCTAAGAGAACGCATTTACAAAGAGCTTGTCCTGATTCAAGTGACACGTAAAGAACAATTACATCCTTTACGACATAGACGTTTTAGCCAGTGGTACCTGAATGCTATAAGAAGATTGATTCTTTTCAAAGTGTTTAAAGGGTCAGACATTGATCGACTACCCACATCTCATAAGAATTTCGATGGTACGACTTCTACCTACAACTTGGGAGTGGTACACAGAATTCGAGAGGACAAAGACTTTGAGGATTACAAAACACGTTTAAAAGAAGTGTCACATCAAGATGAGTTTTATTCACGGCGTGTGGTGTGTGAGTTAGTGACTGATCTGGTCTCTTAAAATTTACCACCAGATTCCGTTTGGCAAAAGTATGACTATTTCCTCAAAAAGAAAGACGACGTCGCTGCCAAGGACTAATATAAAAGTGGACTATGCCACCACTGTTCTCTTCAGTGTTGCAACGAATTTCGTGGAAGAAAGTCAATGACAGTGTTCGGTTCTTAGAGGATTACCACACACTTTTACAAGAACTATTTCCACCTTCTACGATTCCATTAAGATTTGGACGTCGTGTCGTGTGTGTGTGTTAGTGACTACTTTTCTCGGATTTCGTTTCCCATGAAATTCTTTGTGGACTATTTATGAACAGTACATGCAACAAAGACATGACCATTCACACTTTATCCGTGAACGAAAGAAAATTGTGTTAAAAGTGTTGAGAATAGTGATGAAAACATGGTGTGTACCTCCGTGTGAAGAAGACATTTGTCAAACTTTATCAACACTTCATACTTACCAAGGAGTGTGTATAGCTAGTTGGTTACACCAACAAATTGACGACTTGAAAGATGTACGTGACTGGAAAAGGCTTGGTTTTGATGCTTGTAAACAAGAAGTGGCTCACTATGCCAAAAACCTTGCGTGTCACTAATCATTCAAGAAAAGAAAACATGGAAACTTAGAACCAATGCAAAAGGTAACATTAAAGACAATGTTAGAAACAGTGGCAGAAGAAGAAGAACCTGACAGAGAGGAAGACATAGTACAAGTTCTTGAAAGTACCTTTGTACAAGTCGAAACGTCTGAGGACCTTCGCGCCGGAGAAATTAGAGACACTAAATTCCACAGCAGAGATTATGAATCGTGTACGTCTATTTCGTGGGATACACATTCATCGAGACTATTGTCTTACACTGACTTGTTTATATGCCACTTTGGTCATTTTAGTTTGTGCCTTATGGATGTACCTAGCCATTTATCTCTTATGTGTTTTCGTGTTTTAATTCTTGACATGTAAATATGTTTTGTTGTGGTGACACATTTGAAGAAAGAAAAAAAACATTAGATGTGTATTCAATGTATAAAATGTCTTGTGTCTTTCGTGATCCTCTCAGAATTCTCAATACCACAGTCATGGCTGCATTTTCCCCCTCTTCTGTTCTCAATGTGATTGACGAAAAGTTAGATTGGGAAGCTTTGTATCGTCGCCATTCCTTTAACATGTTGATTGCTGGACCAAGTGGTTCAGGCAAAACCGAATTTGTTAAACGTTTGATCTAACACAAATCCTCTTTATTTGATTGTCCACCTCAACAGTGTGGCATTTGTCTTACACCTTACTTCAAGAATGTCAAGGAGAATCAATTTCGTTTATAGAATTCATTCCTCACGAAGACGATGGGATCGTGTCTGACTTGAGTCAAACACATCTGGTCATCTTTGATGACATGTTAGGAGAAGACGAAGAAGAAGTTAAACTTTGGTTTGCACGAATAGGACATCATCGTAATGCCACTATTATTTACATTACTCAAAATTTTTTTAAGCAAAGCAAAGCACATCGTGTTAGCCAAACAGTTAGGAACCCCTTGGCCACTCAAACACCCCATGCGTATTTACTCATCGATTTAAACCCCACCACTCCCGAATATATGAGATTTCGTACTAGTTTGTTTCACCATTGGTGTCAAGTAGGAGGTCCTGTCATTTTCACATCCCATTTGGCATCTCTCTGAAAAAACTATAAAAACATCGACCATGTCTGTCTTTCCAACAGTATTCAACATGACGTCCTTTCAATCTCATCCTCCCACCTAACTGATGCGTGCACTGCATAGCATCAGTCGGGAAAAAATGCACCAGTCTGTGCCCATCTGTTAGAAAGCACGTCAATTACTTTAATGCATCATTCACATACCCCATCAAATCAAACAATTTTTTGAAACACATTAAAGTGCGTTGTCGCAACTGGCAGATCTAAGAATCGATACACAAACCAAAAAGAAATCATTTTGAAACCTGGTGGAAGTTTATTATTAGAAGGTGTCATTATTCGTTCTCTGTTGAAATGTGATCCTAATGCAAAAACCAAGAAGAAAAAAGCCAAATCTCCCAAAAGACGGTCACATACAACCACACACAAGAAAAAGAAAAGCCCCAAGAAGAAAAGTCGCAAGAAGAAAAAACATCTCCTCCTGCCAGAAAGAGAGGTATTGCTGCTAGGACGTGCATGTACTCCTGAAAACAACGCAGCGCGGTGACGGTGTCTCCTCCTGCCACTCCTTCTTCTTCGCCCTTCATGATGATGCCTACCAAATCTGATTTAAGACCCATGTTTCCAAATTTGATGCAGCAATGGAAAATTATTTCGAAAGGCACTTCTTCTCCGGTGGCATATACTTCTTCTGCTTTAGCCACTGCGCTAAAAAGTGGCCTCACCTAAAACCAAAGTCTAAGACAGAACAAGACAGAACAGGAGTTTACTGGATTTATCCAAACAAGAACTGACACGATTTAGTCCATTGAAAACACCTCTTCGTCTAGTGATGCCTGTCATGAAGTTGATACGACGTTCTGACCATCAGTGGAGACGAGTTTCAGTATAAAAAAGAAGTGTGGAATCAGATTGACCTCAATGTTTTTGTTTGCTCCTGACACAAAAGGTGGCCCTAAGAAATGCACACCACCCTAGTCGTCCCAAGAAAGGCACAACAAAAAAGGGACTCCCTCATCGTTTAACTAAATATTGGGATGTTTTGTCAGTCCTGACTAAATCCAATCCTCCCATGAGAGAACAACTCGTTCAAACAGCCCCGAAGGAAATCATCGATACCGTGTGTGAATGTTGTTTGAATGTGTTGAAAGGAACGGTACTTTTGTCCAAGATACAGAAACAGAAATTAGGAAAACATCGGAACGTTCTTCGCCAAATGGTGAAAAAGAAAGTACCCCTGAGTCAAAAGAAAACAACGCTAGTGCATTGAAAAGGATTTCTACCAATTCTGATAGGACCGTTGTTAAAATAGAATAGAAATGATGATAAAGTAGAAAGATGGTTTTGTGAACATTATTATCTCTTGTCTGTAGCTCAGAAACGTAGTTTGAATCGATGGCAAAATGACAGTAAAATTACATGGCAAAATAATCATTGGAAATCAAGTTTGACTTCACAAAAACCCTGTCAATATGTTCATGTTTCATAGTGTTTGTTTGTGTTAGAGACGCTTCTTCTTAGTATTAAAAATGTTGATTTTTGAAAAAAATGGTTTTGTCTTCTTTATTTATTGAAAAACAAAAGTGGTATGCACATGCACTTTCACGTTTCTCTCTATCGATCTTATGAACCTCTTTCATATTTCTCTCTATCGATCTATGCCATGTTTTCTTTCACGTCCGAGTCCCGAATGGGAGGGAATGTTTTCCATCACGTCCGTTCTTCAAGCATATAAAGCGGTGCGTTCACCAGTCGGATCAACCTTATTTAACATAATGATAAACGACCTGGAAAAATCAGTCGACCAGTCCTGCCTTGACCTATCGCAGTTTGCTGACGACAGCGGAATTTGGAGAGCAGAAGATCCCTCCAGCGAAGCTGTGGTCAGGTGGGTTTGGATAGGATCGGTCGCTGGGTCGACAGGTGGGGTTTTAAACTCTCTCCCGGGAAGACACTGGTTGTAATGTTTTCCCCTAAAACTAAAACTCGCAGGGACCCACCAAAGCTATATCTAAATGGACGAGAAATAACATTTGAAAAAGTAGTTAGGTTTCTGGGGATGACATTCGATGAGCACCTTACATGGAGCAACCACGTAACAGAGCTGGTAAGACGGTGAGGGCAAGATCTGAACCTCTTGAGGAACCGATTGGGGAACGGATCAGACCACACTTCTTACACTATATCGGACACTCATCAGATCTAAAATTGATTATGGGTGCCAGGTGTACGCTTCGGCACACCCTAATTTACTTAAAAAGTTTGATCAGATCTAGTTATCTGCATCGGTGTTCTCGGTAGCACTTCCAGAGAAGAATGCAGAATCTTAACTGGGATACCCCACCCCCCTCAACCTAAGAAGGGAAAAATTTATCTTGCGGTGTGTGGCTAGAATATCGATTCATGACAAGTCGCACCCCACAAGAGTTATTATAGAGAGATGCAACAAGTCCTTTAGACACAAAATGTGTATGAACCTCACAGGAGGGAAAAAAATCCATGAATTAAAAAAGGAACTAAACATTACAAATATACAGGCGGAAATAACAAAATACCCTGATCCCGCCCATGGACCGGCAACCCTCCAAAAATTAATCTAAATGCACTAAATTACGATAATAAGCAAGAAAATCCAGAGGAAATAAGGGCCAAAATCCTCTCTGAAATAGAAAATAGGTATGTGGGGTACATCCAAATCTATACGGATGGATCAAAATCCACTGACCCAAGACGTACTGCGGCAGCAGCCATCATCCCGGAGAAAACCATCACGCTGAGGGCGAGGCTACCAGATGACTGCTCCATTTATACAGTTGAATTTTGGGCTATAATCCAAGCAAAAAAATGGATACAAGATAGCCAAGCTCCCAAGGCAGTTATTGTTTGCGACTCCCTCAGTGTGCTGCGGACTCTGGAGTCCGGTAATTCTGCCAGCATAGATAACATGACACGAGAAGTTTACTTCAGACTCAAAAACCTGGACCCCAAAAAACATACTGTGGAATTCATGTGGGTACCATCCCATATCAACATCCCTGGAAACGAAAGGGCAGATGAAGAAGCTAAAATCAAATTAATCGATCAAGATATCTCCCAGTCAACTTACAGTGTCCAGGAGTTCTCATCTTAAAATAGGAAATAATAACATAAATTCGGTGTCCTCAAACATACTGGGATTTATTACCGACATTGGGAAGAGAGGGAAGATATAACCCTAGGTTAAGAAAGATAAATACAACAGCAACAACAACAAAAAACACAACAAATAAAATTTAAAAATTAAATCAAATTATATTAATTTAATACATAAATTAAATTAATAAATCAAATTAAATATAAATAAATTACTATGGTAAACCCAATCAGTCTAAGGCGGGAGAGGAGAGACCCCGCACAAGGGGGGAAGGGATCGGTATGTCAGGACCGCTAGAAAGCTAGGGTGTCGTGGCGCGCCGCAAAGGCGAGCCAATCCCCGCCCTGTTATCTTAAACGGGAGAGACTCCACTCCCATAATGGGACTGAGAGGTAAGCCAAAATAAAATACAAAAAGTAAAATTGGAAAATATGAATCAAATAAACTTTACCGGTAAAAGATTCAGACATAACATACTTCATCCTAACTCTCAAACCAACCATATGTTATCTAATCCCTAACTAAATTAATTTTATAAATACTACGGCAAATCCAAAAGCCTAAGGCGGGAGAGGAGGGGCCCTTCCCAGGCGGCCCTTCTCATTAACATGGATATCATCTACTTCTATTGGTTTATATCAGACTCTTTAGGGAGTACCAAGGAGTCTCGTGTAACTTAACTCGTACCTCAATTAAAATTAACATAGCATAAGGTGGTCATAAGCTCAGATATCAGACCCAGCCGCACAAAGTGGCATCAATTAGGAATCCAGAATTATTAGAGGCCCCACTTAACTGACGCCAACACAATTAAGAGTATAAGGTGGTCCAAAGTCCAGACCATCAGTGTCCCACCGCACAATGCGGTAACTGACTCCTTAAAAATACGTACCCAACATTACGATTAAGCATTGGCACCCAGAGAAAACTATGGACATATACTAATATTAGTCATTATAAGGTGGTAACATGCCAGACCATCAGGCCCCGCCACACAAGGTGGCAACGATTGAACTCAACAACAAAAACCCAATAATAGTAGGTGCCTGTGCTTACAAACATATAATTGTACTCCATGACTAAATAAGGCTTAGAGGGTAAATATTTTCTTTCTTTCCTAACAACCCTAATTAACCAACACAGGCAATCAGCTAATAGTACAGAGTATCGCATCAAACATTACATTAGATAAGAAACAAGACGACAACATTCATTTTTTGGGCAAAAATATCAATTCTAAATTCAATCCTGGACCACTTGGAGCCATCCGGGGACGATGATTTGTCTCCTACTGGACCTTTTCCTCCTTTGCCACGCCCGGACATTGGTCAACAAGCGTGCAGTGCACGCAGTAAACCGTCGGATGGGCTTGCAGCTCGGCCAGCCCTCTGACGAATAATTAATCATGTGTAGTGCACAAAAATAACCCCCCGGAATTGCGCGCAGTACTGCGCGCACTGGTGGTATATAGACGTACATGGCCGAACACGTCTCAAATTTAAATAAACAAACAAAAAAACAGTCGGATCACCCTCGTTGACTCGTCAACAACTAAAAATTACTTCGAAGATTGATAGACTCAATGAAGCTATGGTAAACATGTAACGGGTTAGACATAACCTGATCAGGAAGAACCCAGAGAACAAGACGATGATCTTCCTGAAAATGGCACAGGACATAGTCGAAGATGTACTACGGGAGGAAATCATCAAAGAAAAATAAGACTGGGAGGAGAGGCAAAGACGGCAGCAGTGGCTTCAACAACAGCAACAGCAAAAACAACAGCAGCAACAGCAGTAACAGCAGCAGCAGCATGAACGTGAGGGAGAAGTTGAGTGTAAGATTGACCGTAAGAAGTTCTTCTTCTCCTTCAAAAGGAAACGGCATTGTCCAGTGATGAAGCCAGTGGTGTGACGTGGTCGTCCTGCCAGAGGTTACTATCCTCATCAAATCCCCAACGGTCCTTTTTAGGGCCCCCAAATCTCTAAAAAAGATTACTCCATGATTACCAAAAAATTTGTGTTTGTATGTGTTGATTCTAAATGAATTAAAGCAGTCATGGATGATATTTCAGTCCGTCACAGTATTGCCGCCGATGACAGACCTAGTGCTTGCGGACCTTATCGACCCAGACAGCTCAAAGGGCCGCTACAGACGCAAGTTCAAGCTTCCCGAATTTCTGAGGCTCTACATGAATTCTCCAACAGAGGTTACACCCCAGCCCTTTTAAGGGTTCAAGAGAATTGCCTCAACTTGCTATAGGGTTATTATTTTGGCTTTGAAAACCCATTTCGACTAAAGTATCTAGATGAACCAAGTTGTTCCATTCGACCACCGTTCAAAATAGTCACAATATTGTCACCTAATTACGATCACTAAATTAGTAACAGGTTACTCTTACCCAAGATTTAAATAATTTTATTATTTTCGGAAAATTAGAAGTACAATGTACGCAAAATTCAAAATTTATAACTAGTAGGAAAATTTCTTAAACTGGTTAGCTTGACTTTAATTACAATGTGTGGCTTACACACAATTGGTATTTGGGACAGCCCGAGTGGCTAAATGGGTAGAATTTGATCATGTACATCCATGGCGTTTCAGTACTCCCGTTCAGCTTCGCGCCTACTTTGCCGAGTCCATACAGCCTTTTCCACTCCAGATACAACCGTAAGGGTAAATAAACTGCACACCCTCCCATATCGCGCCTTCAATGAAACCCCGAAAAAGGGGAAACCATGCAGCGAGTTAGTGGTGTGTATTAATTACACGTACATGGCCGTATGGCCGCAAACGTGGATAATTTAAGATCAGTCAGTCTGGCCACCAGCCGTCAGAACAGTAACACCTGAAAGATAGAGCCGCACCTGCTGTTGTAGGATGAGTAGGGGAGGGGGCCACCTGTGCACTGTCTCGTGCAGTTAATGACCAACTTACTACTTGTTGACAAGGAAGTCAGGGGCATACCTGCAGACATGAGGCAGAATGGCACAGAGAAGACCGACCTACTCCGCCACCGAAGTCGAGGAGTACGAACAAAAGGGACCAGTGTTAACGTAGACCACTGGGAATTACCATCGAGAGGTACCCCGACGCAGCGGGAGCGATGCCAGAAGAAACGAGGCCACCGCAAGAAACATCCCTCGAGGCGGCCACAGGAAATATCCCTGGAGGCAGCCACAGAGAATCCCCTGGAGGTAGCCAGTTACAGAATGCAGCAAGCCGGAGGAGAAGCAAGTGGAATTGTTTAGGAAAACAATAGAAACGATTCTGTGTTGACCTTGTCCGTGATACCGAACCGGACAAGCTTCGAAGGCTAATCGCAGGCCCGGCATTTGAATCCCGAAAGATCTTCGATGTTGGGCTTCTTGCTGTGCATAGTAAAAAATCAAAACTGAAGCTGACAAAACTTTTCTACGTTGGCGCGTCCGTGTCTGATCTTTCAAAGCTGTTCATGTATGAGTTTTACTATGACAAAATTAAACCATTTTACCACGATCGTGTCAAGATGCTTTACACCGACACCGACTCACTGCTGATGCATATAACCACCAACGATGTGTACGCGGATATCGCATCAGACACACTTGTAAACGAATTTGATAACAGCGAGTATCCGCAAGAACACCCGTTGTTTAGCGACACCAACAAAAAAGTCGTAGCAAAATTTAAAGACTACTGCAAGTGTTATCCTATCGAAGAATATGTGGGACTGCCCCCTAAAATGTACTCGATTGTGGTCGGATCTGAAAACAAAAACCCGGCAAAAGGAGTTGCCCAGATTATTGTGAAGAAAGATCTCACACACGAGATGTACATGAAATGTCTTCGAGAGCGACGCGAATTCACACATACAGACAACATGATCAGGAATAAACAACATCGCATGGGTGTACACCTCTGGACACCAAACGATGGATATTCCCAGAAGACTGATCCGCCAGTGTAAATAGATCTTGGTGGCAGTTCCGTATTCGTGGGAACGACTTGCAATTCCTCTCGCACAAATGCTGTACTTGGTGGACGATGTCCAGTCGGTGACGGTGCCAAATGATAACGTGTTGGCTGTCTTGGAAAATCAAACCGATCAGCAATTGTAAATACATCGACGGACCATACCGGATTGGTGCATACAGATACCGAGTGAATCTAACGGTGGTGGATGTGAAATCATTTCGCCGGTAATTGTAGCAGTTTTTTGTCGAATTGAATCAGCGGGTTTTAATCCAGTCGCGCGTATAATTTCATTGTTACCCACTCGCGAGACTTCGCTCCACACTTCATTTACAATTCCTGCACGTACTGATATCCGAATAATCACTCCGCAAGTGTACGATTAAATCGTTCCACAATAGCTTGGTCGCGATGTATGTTAACATGTCCAATACGAACCCGCACACGGTGCATTGCCATCAACTCAGCAACAGATCCGAGAAATTCTTTACCTAAATCCACTTGTCATAACCGTGGCCAAGTTAACACTCCACGTGTCTAAATACCAGCTGAATCTTTGGACGTCAGCGGCTCCGCTTCCTTGTATCTGCTAGCGATATCTACGTCTGTTAACACGTATTGGTATACGCGTCCGTGTACCCGATCATGTGGAAGAAATAAAAGATCAGTCCGGTGAACTTTGTTTGGTGTTTGGACATCAAACTAACTGCGGGAAATCTTTCTTGGCGCAAGTAGGTAAATTTGCCGCAGCGCTTGTCTGGCTAACCATTTTCGAGCAACCCCAAAAGACCTCTGGAATATTTCCATTCCTTGCAGCAATTCCAGTGTTGTTAGCAGCTGCGGCTCCGGTGGTTGCAAAAGCGGCTGCGTTAGGAGCTGTCTGAACCGCATCCAGGATGGCGCTGAGAATGGCGGTTGAAGGCGGAGCCTCTCGCGGTGGGAGACCTTTCAGGTCAATTGGCTGTAGGCTTGAAGGGTCTATATAAAAAGGAAAAGGTCTTCGATTACCCGGGACAACTCGCAGAATATCCTCAGCAGAAGTCTTCGGCTACCCGGTAAAACTCGCAGAAGTCCTCGCCGTTGACTAATCTTGATTTACTCGCAATGGTAAAATCAGTGATGCATTTCCGAGGTGTCTTTATGCGAGATGAACTTTCATCGATGATTCCCCAGACAAGGAAAACCGGCATTGTTAAAGTGGATTTGACGAAAGAACCTGTAGCATATGTGATAACGCCTATTTGACTATTTAACCCGAGGCTGACAAAGTCGTCTACCACTGTTTTATTCAACGCTGCCGTTGCAAACTCGTCTGGACGGGCCAATATGCGGTCATCTTGTTGTTGAAGCGTTGCTCGCGGGAAACAAGGCTTCCTCCACACCGATCCCGCAAGCGCTTCTTAATTTTACATTAAAGTACACTTAACATTATACAAAATGCCTATTAACATTTACGGACGCTCAACCGCCCGACGATGCGGCGCCGATGTGGATCTGAGCAGGTTCGCCACCAAAGCGGATTTCACTGAATTTACCAGCCGGGTTATTGTTGACATTGACCCGGGCGAGATTGCGATTTTCCAAGATCAAACTGGAAAATTTAAAACGTCCAACGTGGACATCAACGATGTTGTACTGAGGCTGCGAGGCGCTGTCGCGAAAAATCTGTGAAAACGGGGGAAATCAGAGACTCCGGTACGTCTACTGAGTTTATCAAAGACTATGTTGATACTGCTAACGGTGGGATGAAACAATACGTGGATGAACATATCGCAGATGTGCCCCCATCCACCACGCGTAGTAGCTTCAATGGAAACATACGTAGGAATGTTGACCAGCGAAGGAGGGACAAAATATGAAGGCCTAATAAGTGGTCAACTTATTTTCAATACTAACGTGGATGTTTTTAATAGACCTAATTCTCACATCTTAAAGGTGCGCGAGTCTGGATCGTATTGATTCATCTTATCCGATTTTTTATGGCGGGTGGGGTTCGATAGCAATATTGAAAAATAATATCCAGTCTGAACCAATAGTGCTACGCGACATCAAAGACGAGAAGGTTACGAAATCTTTACATATACAATGTCGGTGTCGTTGGTCGCCGGAGATGCACTTTGAACTTCAGTTTGAAGGACTCTGTATCTTTTCAGTCGGTACTTAATAGTCTTTGGTGTTTCTGTTTAAGATTGAATTTATCATTACATATAAGTGATTGATTCTGACCGCGGTGATCAGGTTGCGGAATTTGCCGGAGTGTTTGATCGGCTGACCAGTGATGCCAACACTGATAGTGATTTCGTTCCCCTTGACGACGAATATCTGCTTCAAAATGGTGTTACCAGACCCTCGTATACACTCAAATATAATATTGCTAAGGGTCAAATAGAAAGCAACCGTTGGGACCACCTTGGTGTGGACATACCAACTCGAAGCCAGTTTGGAATCATTGCATTGGCACATGAAAATGCCTGATCGCTGACTGCACCACCAGGTTAAATTCCCCATTAAGTATGTTAAACCAGCATTAACTCAACTAAGAAGAGAAAGATCTTGACTGTTATTTAACAAGGACGCACTTGTGTTTCTATATGAGCGTGGTGCCAAACCTCAGGAATGTACAATCGCCGGAGATCTAAATATTCCTCTGGAAGATATTGCATGACGATTGTGCAAGTAAAGAAAAATACTTGGTTGGAAGTGCGTGCACGTATGCACGCAAGACCTTAACAAGGTCAGCCTGTCAAGCAATTAGTATCCACTATAGCAATATTATTAGAAAAATTATAATGGACCCTAAATGTTACCGGCATGAAAGAACAATCGAAGCGGAACTGCAGCTGCGAGATGAAGTTAAGAGAACCGCGTTGCTTGTGAAATACAATGAAGGAATCACAAAAACGACAACTATTATTGGCGCACCAATCAGGATTGTTGTTGGAGCCATATCGATAGTAACCGGTGTGGCATGCGGTTCCAGTAAAATAATTTTCGTTACGGCTGCATTCGCGAATACGTATCTATTCAGAACTTCTCGCGGCAGCATAAAGTAGTCTCAATACGATTGCAAAGCTGTACTCAGTGGCTATCGAGGATAAAATCATTAGCTGGGCCGAGTTCGCGGAAATGGTAAACCACCGGTAACTCCGAGTACAGATACGGAACCGCGTAGTGGATTTGCAAACAGTAAAAGTCGAGTTACTGTTTTTGCATAACAGTCCACACACACACACACACACACACATAGAGAGAGAGAGAGGCAACTCTGATCACATAAACTCAACCGGGGCGTTAGGGACCTAAAACAGTAGCGGATTTACAGATATTGGTAAGTAACCCTCGATACACATCACTGCATTAGCTCGGAAATTTTGCTGCGTGAAATTCTTTAACAATGCAAGACCTAAAAAAACCCAACCACTTCATGGCTTTCTTCTTTTCAATGGATCGCTACAAATTAATTCTTTTATCGTGGTGTTCAAGGGACTGTAATATGTTCAACCTGTTAAATGTTCATCTGGTGTTTGTACGAGCTTGTTGAATATGATATAGACAGCTAATTGTACGAGCCTGTGTGAACATGATAATGTACATCTGTTTGTACAAACCTGTGTGAACACAATATAGAGAGAAAGATAAGCAAGAAAGGAAATCATTTAAACTGACTGAATGTTCCCAGGCAAAAGTGATGGTATATATCTTTAGCAATCGACACCCTTGCTCTTTTTCTTTTACTGTATTTGTTCTCACTAATTTCTTCCATGTATCTGTCTTGTAAAGCACATATACTGGCCTACATGTATACTGGTCTGAAAATATCGAGAATCAGGAATGACACTGACTGACTGTTCAACATTTAATCATATAAAGGATCATAAATGAGAGATGTATCAACTGCAGGAACCTCCATTCAATATTTGTAATAATAATAATAATAGCTTATTAATCAAAATATGGTGGATGCCTTTCTCACGTGTCGAATGAGGTCAGTTTCTCGTTCCATTTCGCCTCTGTATTACAAATGAAGTGTGATGTCATATTTTGCATAAAAATCCAACCACAAAAATCAGCACCAAGAGCCCAGTGGATGACAATTTTTCATAATTGTTGTAACAAGTCTTCATGTAAATTGTCAACAGATCAGGAAATACTGATTAGTGTCATCTTTCGTGACGTCAAAATTACTGCCAGTGTCTCTTTAAGACCAAAAACAAAAACAAAAAAATGAAATGCTTTTTTGCAACATGTGTACGGTGTGGTGGAAAATCATTGTACCCGATACAGTTAAGGTATCAACTAATCAGTCAACTTTTTGCCGATACTAAATTCTAGGTTGTTTTAGTTTGTAGATGAAGAGAGATAAGAGGCAACATTTAGGATCAGTGGCTACATAACTTGAATTTACTGTAATAGGAATCAACGCTCTAGAATAATTCAATTTAATGAACGAAGCAATTATCAAATACATATGTGTAGACTCGAAGCTTCGCCGTAATCAAAGCCAAACGCCTTATCCTCAACAGCAATGACGTATACTTACACCATGCGAAAGTTTCACTTTTTAACTGTTGATGTGTCCAGAGATAATGCACACAGTGTGCGACGTGTACACTTGTTCATTAGGCAATATTTTTCCAACGTTTTATTAGGAACAAGCCAAAAAGTTTAATAATTCCCTGCTATAACCCTCACTAACCACACCAACCTTCAGTGAATTCTATTAAACAATTCTCGAGCTAATTTGTTCCGACGCCTAGAAAGGTGCAAATACATCCATACTGAGGTGATATATGTTTCAGTCTTACCGTCCTACGTCACGTGCGTTTGAATACTTTGGGTTTTCTGCATTAGCTTCAAATCCCACCCAAATGAAACAATTGGTCGAAGTGTTTGAAAAAAATCACAGTCGATCAGGGGGGGGGGGGAATAGACAAGGTAAATGTGGCTGCTACTTTGGTGTCCTTCGTGCGCTACCTCGTTTACACAAAACATTACTAACAGCAAAAGTTAGAGGCAAAAGCTTGGAGGTTTGATTCTAAGTAACTTTTTGTCCTTTTTTACTACAAGCAAAATTTTGCGAAAACGACGTAGTGCACCAAAGACATTGGCTGGTTTTCACTTCTGACCGGTTCTGATTTCTTCAAATACTTCGACCAATTGTTGTGATCGGTGGACAAATAAAGCCACTGGCAAGAAGCACGCTTATGACATAAGTTATTATGGTATCATTTGATTGGTGCTTTACTCCATTTCAAAGATGTGCCAGTTGTTCCTTCCACAGCGGACATAATTTTACATGAGTGTATAAATAGAACGTGGAGAAAAGGAAATGCCTACAAAATTGGTATATACTGAGAGAAAAAAAACAATATATGTTAAAAATTTGCTGAATATAAAAAAATTCGTTATCAGAGCATCCATTCTAAAATACAAAGTGTGTGTGTGTGTGTGTGCGTGTGTTTGTGTGTGAGAGAGAGAGCCACGTCTTGTGCTGTGACTCAAGTGGTGTTCGTTTGGGTTTTTTCCGAATTATAACAGCAAAAACAGCCTAATAAGAGTTAGGTAATTGTACCCCGTTTAAACTGACTATAATAATGTGTCACAAGCAGTCTCAATCTGTTTTTTCTGTTCATCTGCTCAGTAAGATTGTCTGCAGAACTTATATCATCAGAAAATCGGTGCTTACCCATGCGTATCGACAAGAGTAAAAATATTCAAGCCTACACGCAAACATATTTTGTAGGCTTCAGTTACTTGTATGCTTCACTCTTCAGTTGTTACCGCGATCAGCTACCTTCTAAGACAACACTGTTTTACAAACCCTTTTCTCAAATGCCATTTTTTAAAAATTCAAAGTAGACAAGCTCTGCCCGATTTTCAGGTGCACCCAAATAAACCAAATACAACTAACATGCCAATCAAAATCTGTATTTAAGTTAAATTTAATTTCTTTTCCAACAGGTTGGAATTCCGCTCAGCCCATCCAATAATTTACTTTAAGATTTGTGGTAAGGTCTCTTAAACACTATGTTATTTACTACTTTGAATCTTTCTTAACTGATGACGGAATGATAATACGGGCGTGTGTTGCATTGTGAATTTTCCTCTAAATGCTCACTATACCCGATATGAATTAAAAAAGAAAACAGACCGCGTGCTCTAGCTCAGATACTTCCCTTTAATCTGACAAGTGGCATCAGCGACAAACCCATTCCAACAAAGAAACAGAGACAATATTGTGTCGTAGTTTAAGCAATATTTTCCTTGCCAACAAAATCCTTTTACCAGTATAACACCTTCTAGGGATCAAATATCTTGGACCTAAACTGAACATAAAGATGAAAATTTTCACATTAATACAATGGAATCTTCGCTAAATTCATAGAACAAATTCCTACAAACGACTTACCATTCCAGGCAAACTCTAGTATATATCCAAGTTTGTATTTGTAACGCCTTATTACTTGCCTGATTTATTCATTCTTTTTTTTTCGTTTCTTTGATTCATCTGTGTGATATTATTTAAGTAAGTAAGGAATAGTATATGATATGTTTATCAACTATTCATTTTTCGAAATTATTGCAATTTTTATATCCGAAGATTCAATTTTCAATAATGTAGCAGTAGTAGTAGTAGTTACAAGAAAACAAAGCATAAAGAAAAAAAGAAGACGGCGATCTTGTCGTGACTATGACTAGAAAGCTGTCTGAATATGGTTAGGCCGTAATGTCGAATTCGATTAAGCGCTGTAATCTGAATATGGTTAGGCCGTAATGTCAAATTCGATTAAGCGCTGTAATCTGAATATGGTTAGGCTGTATTGTCAAATTCGATTAAGAGATGTACTCTGAATATTGATTGCGACATTTATAGCATAGTTACAAGAAAACCACTGGTTTGGCAATTCAAAAATAATTTAGCGATATAATTAAAGATAATCAGAATGAAATTGACCTTTTTTTCTGTGACTCCATATAAGCGGGAGATAACTGAGCAATTTATGCCATTTCACGGCAACTGGTTCTACCATACTTTTCTAAGTAAATATCCTGGCACGCTTACTATCTTCATACGGTGAAATACATATAATTTGCTTTGTGAGAAACGTCTGCCTATTAGGGTATACTCTGTAATTCTAGTTAGTTGCAAACTTGATAGAAATAATTTGTGTTAACGCATGTCAACTACTCTGAAACAGGTCTTCACTTTCAGGATATAACCATAAGAGATACTTTTTTTGACGTCAAAAGTACTGGTAGCGCCGCTTCAAGAAAAATTTTTTTTAAAAAAAATGCTTTTTCAAAATGTATACGGTGTGGTCAGTGGCGTAACTTCAAATTTTGGGTCCACCTGCAAAAATTCAGAAATACCACCCCCACCCCCCATGTAATAAAACTTTTTGGGTCCTCTTGTTGAAAGGGCCGCCCCCCCCCCCCCCTTCCCCCGCATTGCAGGGGCCGCAAGGTCGGTAGATACGCCCCTGGGTATGGTAGAAAATCATTGTACCCCATACAGGTAAGGTATCAGCTAATCAGTCAATTTTTTGCCGGTACTAAATTTTAGGTTGTCAATGTTTTTGATCATTTCTACTCAAAAGTAACCTGTAGACGAAATACGTGTTCATGTTCATCAATGTTCTTCAGTTTTCCAGAAAGCTATATTCTCCAAAAAGGGAGAGTGGAAAACCGAAGCAATTGATAACATGAGATTGCATTATTGATGCTCGAAAGGCTGACTGTTAGAAATATGCCCAAGGGGAACGACACGGGATGTAGAATGTTATTTTCTTTCCTTGAGAAAAGAAACAAGAACAAGAACAATAGATAGAAATGAACCCGAATGATTTTCATCCTTTAAAACCACACTCACAACTTTGTTTCAAGGAAAATAATTGGATTAGTAGAGGAAAATATCAAAGCAATAGTTTAAGAACAATTACTAATAACTTGTATTGGCATAGAATATTAAATAAATTTAACTGAAAACAATAAAAATTCATTTTGTCAATATCATGGTGATCGTGCGTAAATAATATTGTGCAAACTGCGTAAAATTTATGACGGGATTTTCCAAACATTTTAAAAACTGTATAACTAGCTAAAACATGTACACAAAATAGCCGCATACCCGGCAATTACTCTTCGTTTATTCTTCCACAAATTTTATCAACTTTTCTAATCATTCGTTGTGTCACAGACGTTGGTTTTAGATGGATTTCGAGTGCTACAAGTTCTGTTTAAGTGATCTAAAGCTCGTGTAAATACAATCTTTTAGTCAACACTGAATACTCTATTACTTACAATTAGCGATACGCACGTGAACAGCGGAAGTCCAGAAAGGTGGCTGGCTGTTATCTTAGATTACATAATTTGACACGTTCAAACACTTTAATTGCTGACTGCGGCGGGATTAAAAACTAATGAGCATTCCGCATGTCAACCGCTATTCTGTTGTTGACCAGAAAGTTGGTATCTATGGAAGAAATGCGAATGCTATGATTACATTGTACGTTTCGTATGTAATGTGTAATGAACAGCAGGTTCAATAATAGGAAATTGTGGTTAGCTGTCAGTAGCTCAATAGTCTGACTGATCAAAGTCTCGATAGTTCTTAATATGCACGTATCATCAATATATAATCTGGTTATTTATGTATAATATCTGAGGAAGTCATTTTTTTCTATGATTTGTCGGGATTCTGACCCGTTTCCACCTTACGATCAGCAATTCATTTGGAGATATTCTCTAGTGCCTTGTGCCTCAACTTGTTATGTTTCAAATAAATTTAGTGAGGTACTACGTACATAAGGGTATAGTTCGGAAACTTACGTAGGACAAATATTTTAAACCACTGTAAATAAGAAGAAGAAAAAAAAGGGAAAAAAATGGAAAATTACGTTGTTACGACTCTATGGCCTAAAAATATGCAAATAATCCAAAAATCCTCAGTATCCTAATCACAAGTCCAAAATATAGAATGTTCCCAATTTATTCCAGCAGCCTTGAATGGCCTTATGTACCAGTAATCTTGAATGTTCTGATATACCTGAATGATGTAATCTAGAATATATTTGAATGAATTCACAAAAATCCCAATATCCAAACTGAGTGAGCACTTTGGTATTTCTCATTTGCTGAAAATGTTTCCTTATGACTTTTATATGAAAAATAAATTATAGAATAGAGAGACTGACATACAGAGAGAGACAGACAGACAGACAGACAGAAACAGAGCGACACAGAGAGGCAGAGAAAGAGACAGACTGAGGGAGATCGGAGGATAGAATCCGTAGCAAAGGTAAATCAAGCATACTAATGACTTGGATCAACTATAAATAACATCAAATGCTTCAATTACCTCATGTGTGATCGTCATTTCGCTTGGTCTTTTCCACACTTGGTTTGAAGCACTCGCCAAGAATAAAAGATGACCGCTCTTTAACTTTTGGGAACTCTACCGCAGCCATATAATTTTTGTACTTTCGTTATTTAAAATAACTTTTACGTTTGAATGTCAAGTGTCTCTTTTATTTATTTAACCAAAATGAATAAAAATAAAAGTTTTAAAAAGAAGCAAATAAACAATTTGCAACAAGATTGGGCATAAACGAACTACATTTTGTAGCAGACAAACTCTTCATGGAAGAGGCAACTCCTTCTGTCAATATACAGCTTCTTGTATTCAATCTTATCTCCACTGGAAATGTAAGTGTGCGTATTTATATGTGATATAAATAAAATAGATGTATAGTATGTATGATGTATCTTGGATATGCCACTTGTTTCAATTTTCATCAAAAGGAAGCCTCGTTTCCATTTTATGACAAATGTATACATCTCGTGATATATCAAGGATACAGCCTATTAATAGTAATAACACACACACACACACACACACACACACATTTATTATGTCTGTCACTTCTTACCGCTTAAAGATGTTCTAAAGTTAATTCATGTCGTTTTATGGATTAAGAGTTTCTTGTAAACACCTATATTATGAAATAAACTCACCGCTTCTTTAAAATGTCTTTTTATTGACTCGCAATCTTTAAATATTTAATATCGCATTTTCAACACTTTTCTACCTGTTACAATGTCCCCCCAAACTTGAATGAAATTAAATCAGGAGTGTACTGGGTAAGCAACTCGGCCCTGGACTTATCTGCCGGGACAGGCCCGGGGTTTTGCTCACACCAGTAAAACACCGGTAAAAACGGATTTTTTTGACGGCCCACCGGCCCACCGATGCGGCGGTCTGCCGGGACAGGCCCGGGGTTTTGCTCGCACCAGTAAAACACCGGTAAAAACGGATTTTTTTGCGGCGGCCCACTGGGATTTGTCCCGGTATGCCCAATGGCCAGTACACCACTGAATGAAATCCAGAGTCAACGATCATTGGATGTTTCAATTCCATTTGTTATGTAACCCACACTGCGTCGAATTGTTTCAGCCTGAACGCGGCTTGGATGGGACTCAATCTTGTTTACAATGTTTGCTTCTCAAGTAAACATTGTTAAACACTAAAAATGTAAATAGGTCGTCAGTCAGATGAGAGAGAGAGAGAGAGAGAGAGAGAGAGAGAGAGAGAGAGAGAGAGAGAGAGAGAGAGAGAGGTTGTAATAAAGTAATGTAGAGTTAAGTAGGCACTCGATGTTTAAAATCCCAGCAGACACTGTTGTTTCGTTCTGAATCTACATACATTTCTTTTTCAATACTTAGATTAACTTACATGCTTCCCTTCCTCAGTGTACTTGGATTATAAAGTTCTTTGGGTACAATATTCAAACTGTTTATAAAGCTCTTTGGGTACAATATTCAAACTGTTTCATGTAGAAGAATCAACGGCAAAGGCGCATACTTTTGAGAAACGATAGGTTTAGCACAAAGAACTGTCCCGTGTGAGGAACATATGCTATTCGACAGTAAAGCACTAAAACAAAGTAACGTAAGCTACAAAAAAGTCTCGCTTCCGTTAGATGTTTCGTTTGACTTTTCTTACTAACTTCCTAAAGTGACTTTTTTTTTCATGGACTAGATGTACTTCTATACAGAAAAAAAAGCAAAAAACCCCGCCTTCATAATTCATAATTTCAACTGCAAATGTAATGTTTATTGTGTATGTTCTATTATAGAAAATTATTTTTCCTCACAACTTTGATGATATTATTAATTACATTATTGCTGTGCATGTTTGCTTTTGTGAATTCTCATGGTTAGATCACGTAAATCGAGTTATCTGATGATTGTGCCCCGGTAAAACTCTTTGTGTCTTTTCCAGGTGTTGTAGTGTAAAGAGACGTATCTTCATAGTTTCTACCTACCCCCAGATAAATACACAGCATGTTGAAAAAATTATTTGGGTAGTATTCATTCTTTCACCTTGTACTTTCTTCCACCTTTGTTTTGTCTGATACTGACAAACATATGGCCTTTTTATGAAACTATTAATAAGTATGCTAATCAGAACATTATATATGTGTGTGTGTGTGTGTGTGTGTGTGTGTGTGTGTGTGAGACAGATTTGTTTTACTGTATATGCATCCAGGGGCGAATAGAGAAATATCGTTTAGGAGGGACGTAAACACGTAGGCAAGGGGTCTGTGGGATGGAACCCATGGTGGGGGCCCTAGGAAACGTTGCGGTTGTTTCACGCTCATGGGGGGGGGGGAGGAGGCTCCTCCCCTCAATCTGGATCCGGCCCTGGCATCAAACGTGACACCTTCAATTTCTGTAACAAACTTAAATGTATATGTATCTCCTTACTGACAGCCAATTGGCTAAATGCAAATGAAGATGCATATGTAGTTTACTTTGTATATGTGTTACTATCCTTCCTGATATATACTGTTTACCCATGTGCCACGTAATTGGTTTGAGTGAATTAAAGCATTATTCAATCTGTTTCAATGTTCAGGATGCTCTTTTCCATATTGAAGTTTTCTAAATTATTGTAAAAGCAGTGAAATGCAGTATTAATACCCAAACATTTCTCATATGCATATGTACTTAATTAAATGAGACGCCCTGAAACTTTTTGACTATATATATATATATATATATATATATATATATATATATATATATATATATATATATATATATATATATATATATAGCGAGACAGACAGAGGCAGAGAGAAGAGGTGGGTTCAATTAGAAAAAGTCGGTCTTAAAGACCAGAGAATAAAAGCGCCACTTTGTTTTTGAGCGGTAACTACTAATACTCAATATCTGTTAGACTTAGTGACTGTATACGGTAACTACTAATACTCAATATCTGTTAGACTTAGTGACTGTATACGGTAACTACTAATACTCAATATCTGTTAGACTGACTGACTCTATACGGCAACTACTAATACTCAATATCTGTTAGACTGACTGACTCCATACGGTAAAACTGACTGTGATGACACCTGCTTCACATACAAAGTCTCGAGAAATCGTCGTCGTGGAGATATTCGCAAGACTGTCGCTGACACGCGTGTCATAATTGTGGCAATCTGTTTGTGGTTTTGGTTTTCAGTCTGAAGCAACAAAACGATAAGCGAAGCATTAAATTCTCTTCATTACGTAAACCAGTCAAGCACTGTGAAATGGTTACTAGCACGTGTCAGGTACAGAAAAGGAAAATTGAACAATTTTAGGTGTTATGGTTCTTTTTGTACAATTCCTTATGCTTTAGTGCAAACATGTTACTACTACTATTCTACACTTTGTCTTCTCTGTACTTGCCTTTGAAATACATTCACGTCTCCTGCGGGTGGCGTATAAAGCTTATTAATACAAAATAGTACGCAATTATGAAGAAAACAGCTATATCCAAGCAAACCGAGCATTTTAGTTCAGGATTTTTATGACGTATGATAGGCGGTAGAGCGATTAATGAGCACCATGCACTGGTTGTATTCGCCTTTACAAAGTACAAGGTATTCCATCATTTAAATAAAATGTGCATGTTTCTGGCCGCCGCCAGCATAAAGGAAGAATATTTTATTTAACTTGTGTAAATATGAAAAGGCAAGAGCTAAAATAGACCCAAGGAAGGTGTCAATGTGCCCAGATTTTCCTCATAAAGTCTTGACACCAAGTTAAACGTTTTTTGCATTGAAAATGTAAATCTTAACTTACTACCACAATGATATGGAAAAAAATATCCTTAGATATACTATTTACTTATAAGATGGAGTTTAAGAAAGTATCGGTAGAAAAGTGAGTGCTCTAAAGCTGGTGATATCGCGAAGGTATTTTTGTTTTCTATATTCTGTATTAATTAACCTTTCACCCAAACAAAACATCGTTGAAATATTCATAAAATACTATATATAATAAGTTTAAAATCTGGAAATAATGTCGAATGGAAAACAGCGAGAAATCAAAACAGCGCGATAATTTGACACAACGTAGATAAGTCGCTATACAATACTTAGTACTTGTTTTAAGAGCTGCTTTGAAAAGACTTAAATGGTCTCCTTAAAATGTTTGTTTAATACCGCTAGAACCAGTCTTATACTTGATGGTTTGTACTTCTGAATAAAAGGATCTTTCAGCGCCCGCTGATTTTTAAATGGTATTTCCTTTAGTACTCCATTAAATCTTTTTGGACATGAGTAAAACACAAGCAATATGTAAATTTTCCGTATTCTTATAAAATTACGAAAATCTCAGAAATTAATAAATTTGGGTCCATGTCAAATTTATTTTCAATATATGACATTACAAACTTTAATTGGAGATAATGAAGCACGCTTCCTTTTATATAAAATTTTCGCAGATGTGTATGGGACTTTAGATAGACTACTTGGCGGTCACAAGTTAGTGAAAGATAGAGAGTATGCAATTTAGGAACATGCTGTTGGAAGAAGAAAAAAAAGATAAGAATAAAAACATTTTATACGATCAAATGTGTGTATGTAGCAGTTTTGACGGCACCTCAGCACAAAATGTTCATTATTAATTTCAAAACCTTAAGAAAAATATTTACTTTTGCTTTGTACTTTCCTAATTATACATAGGTAGCGAAACTGTAGTTCATTTACTCCTCAATTTATTTTGGTAGCTATCAGGAGCTTGACTCAAGATAGCTTCCAGTGCTTGTCTGGTATCGCTACGTTTCCACTCCCACCTCGCCTGTGTCAAAATAAGGATAGGATACTATGCTAAATACAGTATACCCGTAGATGTCAGTCAAAACAATAACAACGCCAGCATCAAATAACCAATGAAACGCAACCAGGCTATGCACACTATACTACTAACGCACATTTTGCGGAAGACATTTATTACTTTCAAAATTATAAGAGAAAATGGTTAACGGGATTCTAGCAGTTTGCATGTGAACTACTGTGTCCAGCTATACACAGTAATTCACATGCTATTTATAAACATAGAATATTCAAATACTGAAAACGGCGACTCAGTGTACTCTTTGTTGATAGTGCGTTTTTTTTTTTTTTTTTTTTTTTCTGGTTAATTTGAAAATGTCTCTTTTCCAAGGTAATTTAAAATATTTAATTTTCTTTATATTCTCTGTATTTCCAACATAAAAACAATATTTGTGTTTTTTTTTACAACTTTTATTTACCTTTAGATGTAATTTTACCACTCCCAATCTATATAAAATAAATCATCCAGTGTAATTCGTTAATTACCGTCTGTACTCGCTTATAAGTCAAGTCCAACTGCAAACTGCACAGACCAAGATCTGCAGTCGCATAATGCTCTGGCAGATATGGGTCTATGCTGTTTGTTAGAAGTAATCAGTGGAACAAACAACATAGACCCTGATTTGTCGGCGCATTATGCATGTGGGTCTATATTGTTTGCAGTTGGACTCTTCTTATAAGCGAGTATAGACGATATCCCCAGCCCAACGAAATTGGCTGCTGATATAGAAATGGATTTCGTCCGTCCGTCACACTGTCCAGAGCGTAACTCAAACCGTTCATGATATCTCTGTTAACGTTTGGTAATCATATTTTACTAGTGGTCGAGATGTGCCTTTGGCTATTCACAATTCTTCCGTTTCAATATTTTAATTTTTTCCGTTTGTCTCTCAGTCCATCCATTCACCCATTATAAGCGATTTCCTTTCCGGGGCAAAACTCGAAAAACCCATTTAAGATGTCACTACAAAATTTGATACACACATTAGGCTAGTGGTGTAGATATACCTTTTGCTGTTGACAATTCTTCAGTTTCGACATTTTTACCGTTTTTATCCGTTCGTGTGTTCATCCGTCCACCCATCATTCTCACTTCAATTGCTGGAGCAAAGATCAAAAATCGTTGAGATTATTTCTTCGAAGTTTGGTACACATCTTAGATAATTGGTGTAGATTACCTTTTGCTAATCACAATTCTTCAATTATCAGTATTTGTAACGTTTTCATACATTTATTCATCCATCCATCATTCACACCTTCGTTTCTGGAGCGAAATTCCAGAACCTTTCAATATATCTCTATGAAATTTGGTACACATATTAAACTAGTGGTCCAGATGCTATTCCAAATTCTTCAGTTTCTATATTTTTCATGTTTTTGTCAGTTTTTCTGCCATTCATTGATATAGTATCTTCAGGTTCATCCCGGGGGAAAACTCCAAAACAGTTTAAGATATTTCAATGACATTTGGTGGTGTAAATGTGCCGTTTGCTTTTCACAAATCTTCAGTTTCAATATTTTTACGTTTTTATCTGTAACAATTGAAGGTATCTATGTGAAACTTTATACACATATTAGTGGTCTAGACATGCTTTTCTGCTATTAGCAATTCTTCAGTTTCAATTTTCTCTAGGGTTTTGTCCATGGGGTCCATTAAACAATATGGGATTGGACACCTGGTATGTATGTATGTATGTATGTATGTATGTATGTATGTATGTATGTATGTATGTATGTATGTATGTATATATATATATTCAATATTTTTACATTTTTCAATTGCATTGTCTCTCAATCCATCCAGCCTCATACACACTTTCATTTCTGGATCAAATATTCAAAGTTGTTCAAAATATTCCTATGAAACTTTATATACATACCAGATAAATCTGATTTCTATCTCCTGAATGACAAGTCTTACTAATAGAAAACAACTGAAATACCTTATGGCTTTTCTACCAAAATTCCACCTCGGAAATACTTTGATGGAGTGATACAGCGTAAACGGGGGAGGGGGCCGCTTGAATATATCTGGGAACTCATTCCTCATTCAGTACGCCAAGTAAAAGGGTAATGTATAAAAAGCACCACAATGTATAAAATTATTTGCACAAATGCAAGAAAATAAAGTTATCTAAAAAGATACTTTTGCATATTTCGGCTGTGGCGGAACTAATGAGTATCTCCGATAAACGCTGAGTTGATGCATGGCGTCGGAATAGGTCATTTGGTAAACAATGTGCATGAATATGCAGCGGTTGCAGCCGCATTATTTTCCAGGTGTTTTTCGATCATTGACGTAAAGACCCTATTGTGTACAAAGGAAGATATTCGGCACATACGCATGACGAGCACAAAGTGACCGCTTCGATTTGAAATAACTTTTCTTCTTAATCTCTATGTGCAATGAACCTCATTCGTGATTTAAGCTAAGTATTGCAGATACATATGACAATAAAATGTCGAAAAAAAACAATTTGCATATTCAAATGGAAATTCAAATAGTACTCTTTTAAACCAATTTTCTTTGTACTGAGAAAAACAGAGGAATCACCTGTATCTTTATCTTCATCATACATTTGTTACTTGGCTGACATCGACTCTTTACGGTTGAAGGTAAGAAAGAAATGAATCCTTCACCTGTGATTTGTGTGTAAACATGGAGCTTTATACCTAGAAATTTAAAAAAAAACAAACAAACATTTTGAATGCAAGTTGTCTAAAACCACAGCCGTCTAGCCATGACAAAAAGACAAGTATCATTTGCTCAAAACTGACAACGCCGAAAAATAAATAATTAAGATTTTCGAGGATAATCAAACCCGAAAGAGTGAATTTCAATAAACAATTTATGGCATGTTTCTTGTTTAATTAAAGTTGGTGCTGAGACCAAGATACGTCTTTCAAATCAACATTTGTGGCTTCTGCTGGCGTGTCTAATCGTTTGGTTTTATTTCACCAATACCAGATGACCGTAATCTTTATATTGTATTAAATGAGTATATTTTTGGAATGATTAAAATAAAAAGCTACAAATATAAACTTCATTGCAGAATATAAATGATAATTATACCTACTGCAGAACGTATCCAATATCTTTGTCTATATTTTAATCATATTTTGTTTTTAGCCCCAATAGTACTAAAAGTTGTGGAGATAACCACTTTCTCTTGTACCACATCAACTTTTTAAACCGTTTTATGCTATATGACTTGCACGTTGGTTTGGAAAGCTAAGGTCATAGGAATAACGGTAAATGCAAGAACTGTATGGGAAGAACAAAAATTACTACTTGTAAGTTTAAAAAATGCTTCAATATATTTACTTCATCTATTCAGAAATATAACAGTGTTTATGCATAATTTCTTGAAGTAATTTATTCAAGACCACTTTAATTTGGTAAGGAGATAGGCTGTGGAAATTGCCCACTGAACTGCTTCAATGCTTTTTTATTAGCAACCATTATTGCGTGGTAATAAAAAGTGCATATTTGTTCTGTTATAGACATCCTCTCCCAAGGATTAAAAAAGGCATGTGTGGTACTGTGACTATTTTAGGATTTTGAATTTGATATGCGCAAAATACGATAGAGAAAACAAAGATTGCTAGGAGGTTAGTTCGACTACCTTCATCATCATCCTGTTTTTTAAAACAGAAAGACGACAACGTTCTTTTTATGGCGCAAACAGGAACCAACATTGAAGGACATAACTGTTTAACAAAAAGCATTGAAAATGTACTATTTTGGTTGCAGTCCAGTTGCCAATCATACCTTCGCAACTTTTGATTCAGTATGGACTGTGGAAAACATGAATAATATTCCGTCTTTGATACACTTCTGAAACTTGAATCACGACGAATCAGTTGTATTATTCATGGTAATTCCTTAATAATCAGCAATTAGCTGCTTTCAAATGCACATAAAACTCAGCAGTACCGTTCAATGTGAATGGAAAATATTCAAATTCATTCTCATGTTTCCTTTTTTTTTCTAGGTCCATTAGGCAAAATGAAAATCTTATATGTATAAATGAGGTCACCCAACTGACGAAAATGTATCCCGGGGCATATTGCAATCAGAAAAATGGAATCGGGCATCACATGTTGCTGGATTCTTCATGAAAGTTATAATATTTGTCAACCAGGCAGAAGTAAATTCAATCCGTCTACATAGGAAAATAGGTCTGGTTTTTAATTTAAACTATTTATATTAAGTAACATAAGAAAACAAGGAATGTAAGGATGCACGTCCAAAAAAAAAAAAAAAAAAAGAGAAGTGTGTCATAGTCTTAATTTCGATGTTTATTTTGGACCTCTATTACCATGCGTCATCGAACACAGGACCTCTATTACCATGCGTCATCGAACACTGGACCTCTATTACGATACGTCATTGAACACTGGACCTCTATTACCACGCGTCATCGAACACAGGACCTCTATTACCATCCGTCATCGAAACACTGGACCTCTATTACAATGCGTCATCGAACACTGGACCTTTATTACCATGCGTCATTGAATACAGGATCTCTATTACCATGCGTCATCGAACACAGGACCTCTATTACCATGCGTCATCGAACACTGGACCTCTATTACCATGCGTCATCGAACACATGACCTCTATTACCATGAGTCATCGAACACTGGACCTCTATTACCATGCGTCATCGAACACTGGACCTCTATTACCATGCGTCATCGAACACAGAACCTCTATAACAATGCGTCATTGATCACACAGGACCTCTATTACCATGCGTTATCGAACACAGCGTTCTTTGGAGCCAGATACTTTCCATAGTTTGTGAAAAATATTCAGAAAAGCGTTAAAACCACGCGCGTGTGTGTGTGTGTGTGCCAAAAATTCGACACCAGAGATGATTGACACAAAAGGCACTGATGCGTCAAAAGTTGGAAAGACCATACATGTACAAAAAAGTTTAGCCAGGCCTGAGTAAGTTCTGAACTTTCTGTAAGTAAATCGTAAGCTATATTAAAGTTTCAATCCTAATTTACATATTTAACACTAGACACACAATACAAATTTAAACTTTGGCCTTTTTACAACTCAACTGGGTATTTATTTATTTATTTATTTTGTTGTTGTTGTTGTATACCTCGAGTTTTGTTAAAGCGAAGCTGTTCATTTTCAACCACCGATGTTTTATAATTTACTAAGTGCATATAAACTTCCGGTGCACATTATAGACGTGTATTCGTCAAATATCACTATGTATCAAACCCACTTAGTTCTTCTTGTGGAAAAAAGGTGCTGCCAATAAAACAGACTGGACAAACTCCTAGTGGAGATGGCAGAAGAATATTTCTTCATACTGCGATCGTTTTTATTTTGTTATTTTAATCGTGGTGATCTTCTGTCGTAACCATCATTGTTTTGCCAGTTTGTCTTTACACTGTCCATTTTATTTGACTTTGAGCTCCAGCACGTCGATATTGCATGTGAGACTACCGCCCACTATCAGAGAATGTAAACAATATCATGCATTTACTTAGTAAAGGTGAGTTTTGGATGCATTGTGATTACATTTTACTCCAAGTCAGGAGGAAGCAAATGATTAACGTGTATATTAAGAACAAGCAGGTTCTTGTTATATTCCATCATATAAGTAAAGGGTAGATCACGAGTGATTGGAATTCACTGGTGTAGCGTGAAGGAGAATTTCCAGCGACGTAATCACATAAAGTTCTCGCGCCAGTTGATAAATCTGACCCAAGGCATGAGCGGCACGTGCGATGCTCTGAAAAGTGTCGTGCATATAAATGTTTCTGATTAAGTTTCACACTTTATCTCATTTTTAACTACACAATATATACCAGTGATTACCTTTTAGTTTTGCTTGCGATATTCTGGAAACGTATAAAAATAGTATATATTAAATAAGAAGAGCACAGTTTGATTTAATTATCAACCATCAAAGGCTCACTTTATTCATAATGACAACTCGAATGAATACAGTAACCATTCTCTATATGATCATCTGTATACTCATTGGTAATTTCTTCTTTTCAACTGCATACAGATAACGACATTCAGGGCAACTCACACAGATCTACAACTGCATTTTCCCTGAAACTTTGCATATGAGTTTTATGCGAGTAGCTCAGGGAAAATAGCTAAAATATTATAATATTACTAGTGTCCTTTTCGAGATATATCGTGATGCCATCTATCATCATTCGAGGGGCAAACAAAGAACGTACTTGATTGATAAGGAAAGCAAACATATAGAAATATGGTTGCTTTTGTACAAAATTTGTTTTCATCGGATAATTTGAATGTTTCTTTGTTTTGTTTAATGATAATTATAGTCATTAAAAGTATTGAAACATTTCCAAATTATCTCCCTTCTGCAGATTTTGGACTTTGAGAGATACGCATACACTGTGTTTATAAGAGCCCCGGCGCATTCAGGTTGGTCATGCAATTCCAGGTTGGTTTGAGCAAAGAATGACGAGAGCTGATAAAAAACAACGAGATGGGAGAAGAAAAACCGAATATTGTGCTTATTTTATCTGAAAGTCAAAATCGCAATTGGAATATGCTTGATAAGGAGATAACAATATGTCATGCGGGGGTCAAATTATTTCATGAGACTGGAGTGTATCAGTTCAGAAATAGATATTGTTGTGCGTTCACTACACAGGAGTCCATGCTTTCGCATTTCTTCTTCGATTTTTGTAGCTTGAACTTATCCATTTTAACTCCTAAACTTATATTACACAATTGTTGAAATGCAGTCTTGTGAGAAAGCATCAGTAAGTCTATTACATCACACACATTCTTGAAGGAAAGAAAAACGACAAGGCATTTGAAGTTAATTGTACAATGTTATAGTTCACGGGTTGGTTACCCCGTAAGCAACGGTTTGGTGAATATGACGTTGAAGACGGTGAACAGATGAGTGCTTTTTCTTGACGAAGAAAGCAAGTATGTTTCATCCATAGAGTTTCTGGGAAAATTGATAATTTTTGGAAGAAATTATTTGTATAAAGAACTTCAAGGCTTAGATGTAAGAATTCAGACAAACATTCACATCTGTTGATATTTGTAATCTTCTCGCCTTTTTGTATGTAAAGCTGCGGTGGTTTTCATACTGATTTATGATGTTTAATTCACGTTTATAAAAAGTCGAAAAAATGGATGATTCGTCATTTAACGTTAATTTATTCATAATTTCACAATTCTATACATTCTAGTTTCAAATAAAATATGTTCGGTTGCTTTCATTGCAGTTTCGAGAAGACAGACTTTGCCCTAAATAGTATGGAGGATTTCTAGAGGCCTAGTAAAGCACTGAAAGATGTCACTTACTGGCATGATATTAATATTTGTATGCATCATATACAATGTTTCACTCACTAAATACACGTCACTTTTAGTTTCTCTCACACAAACAAATACAGACAACACACATATTTATTGAGAGAGAGAGAGAGAGAGAGAGAGAGAGAGAGAGAGAGAGAGAGAGAGAGATGAACTGTTATTACAAATAAGTTCTTTACAATGAATTTGGTTGTAAATAATATAAAAAAAATTTAAATCCATGGATCCCTCTGGTTAGTTCATGTGACGGGTTCTATTGTCAATGTTCAAATCAGAAAAGATGGTGCAAGCGACGGGTTCTATTGTAAAAAATGTATTTGCACGTTGGAGTATCTATCGACGGGTTCTATTGTAAAAAGAATGTATTTGCACGTTGGGGTATCTATCGGTATTTTCACAACAAATAGTAGTCAACTACTATCACACAGAAGTTAAATTTCTTGAAAAATGCATTATTCTCTGAAAAAAATGACACATTTCTCATCTCTCAACCTTTATAACTTTCTTCTACTGCTGCTGCTTCTTTCTTTCTCTCTCTCACCCCCCCCCCCTCCATCAGGATGAACAGCTCTTAAAATATGTCAAGACCGTGTAGTATACAGCTATGTAATCTAATAGGAGTTGCCATTAAAATATGTCAAGACCGTGTACTATACAGCTATGTAATCCAGGAGGAGTTGCCATCAAAATATGCCTAAAAAAGAACTGCAACAAGTATCGTGCAAATTGTCAGGCACTGAACTTACATGACCTGTGTTTTATTCGATATTCAGTGTCACCCATACAGCATCGTATACTTGTAACACTCTACGACAAACGGTACACGTTTTGGGGGAATAGCACTCGACTAAATACAATTGTTAAGTAGCGATTTTAACTCTCATCACACTTCTAAGCATGCTTGAAAACGATGGAGAAATCGACGATAGATGAATGTTGATTGCAAACTGAAAGTAAGTGTGGGTCGAAAGTTGCGTGTAGCGTCTGTTTCAGTACTAGACTGCAAGCATGCCAAGGCCACACAATTCACGTCTGAATGCAAAAATAAACAAAAGAGAGAACCAGAACCCTTTCAGGCAAACTCACAATCGTTAAACACTTTTGTTTAAAGATGTTACGCTCTGAAGTCTGTCGGATACGACCGCTCTGTAATGTCTTGTACAGTACCCACACCCCAACATTGCTCACTGTATCAATTTGCGCAAGAAATGTGTAAACGAAAATAGAAATCTCGTATGAAAACTAATTAATTTGACAAAATACACCATTTGATGCAAAATGTCATCGTCCTGAAATTATTGTAAAATTTCGGAACTTGATTTTATCGATGTAGCAATACAGTCGTTAATCGCATTGGTACTGAATGGAGAAAATAAAAGTCCATGTATTTCGACGGTTTCGGCTTAAAAAGACATTCTATTTTTTTTTGTTTTGTTTAGTAGATATAAGGAAATATATCACTTTTGAGGTGGAAACGTTTTGTGTTGTCACTCGCGGCTTCGCCACTCGTGACAATACAATCAGAACCGGATTAAGGCGGGGGGGGGGGGGGGGGGGGGGAAGGGGCACATGGTGCACGTGTCCCGGCCCCCCCCCCCCGTTGCCGTGGATAAAATTACATGTGTTTAAATAAACTGTATATAGGTTTAAACCGTTTAATACTGAGCCTAATATAACTATAATGATTATACACATATAAAGGACAGTTTAAGGAATGCTTCCCCCCCCCAAACACACACACACACACACACACACATCTTAAGTGCCTTAATCCGGCCCTGAATACAATGTCTCCAATTCATTCGTGAAATATTGCTTTATATCTACTGGAAAATACATAGATATCTTCTATATATTAGACTCTATCGCTCTCTTTCTGAATATAGAGATCCTATTATAATCAATATCATGTATCACTCAATCATGGCAAACCAGCTTTCTTCTCACAACTCTAATTCTCACATCGATTTATCAACGGCAAAATTAGCTAAAAAATAAATCCGTCACTGCTCGTCTATCGATTTCAAAAGCTCCAAAATAAATAACTGCGATCTTCTTTTTTATTTTATATGTTCGTTATCCACTCTTTTTTGAAATACAAATGTGAAACTTTGCACCCCGATGGTCATAGTGGCGCGTCATTCAACACACGAAGCTATGCCCCAAAGACCCTCTGTATGTACTTGACGTCGTGGCGTATGAAGTATTAAGTTATTTTGTGTTGCATATCAGAATGAGTATAAACAATAATGTGATTTTGTCTAAAAGTGCATAACTGTTTCACAAAGTGCAGTAATTCATTTCATCATAAGAATACCTTTACAACCTTTCCTGTAGAACGATTGAGCATGAATAATATTCAATCTTTGTTGAAGATTTTAAAATTGTGTATAATAAAAGGGACAGATTGCATTTTTCATGTTACTTCCTTCATGATTATCAATTATCACAGTGCAAGTCGGTGGAAATAGCTTGCTTAACTATTGTTTTAAATGTTTTATATCTTGACTCCGGCTACGAATAATTCTTATCTGTGCCTATATCTATGTCTACGCGAAACTCGCTAGTAGCGTTAAATGTTAATGGACATATTCAGATATATTTTGATGCTTTCTGAAACTTTGCTGGTCGGTGAGACAGAATGAAAATCTAATGATGTTAGGTAGCGCCAGACAACTGACGAAAACGTATCGCAGATCGTTTACACTCAAAGAAACGTAATCTGGCATCGAAAATTGCCACATTCCTTGTTAAATCTATGATGTAAGTCAACCAGACACAGGTAAATTAAACCTTCCACTTATGGAACTAAGTCTGAATTAAGGCTAAAATATTTACATTAGGTAACTTAAGAAAACCAGGAATGTAATGATTCGCGTCCGCAAAACAAAAATGTGTCGCAGTAGGAATTTCGACTATATTATTCTGCACCGCTCTTAATAAACGTCATCGAAGATAGTTTACTGTGAAGCTTATAAGTAAATCTTCAGTAAGCGTTGATAGTTTATATGGATAAGCAATTAACTTAATTATCTACCCTCAGGGGTTCGCTGTATTCATAATAACAACTCTACATGAGTAAAGTGACCTATCTCTACAGCGTATTGAAAATCAATAACTACGCACACAGAACTACTTTTCGAGGCTAGAAAAAAAATAACATGTTACGTGTATGAAACGCCCATTTTTGTGTCTACAGCGTCGGCACTTGCTGTTATCTTTGATTCTTATCTCTTTCAAGTTCAGATAAAGAGTAGAGACATCAAATTTCAATAACCAGTGTTGTCGCCAATTCTGCATCAAAATTCACGAGTAAGACATCAATGTGTTGCTTGTTGCTTTCTCTTCTTGGCAGTAACAGGTTTAGTATTTGTAGCATGCATAATGAGGAAATAGTCACCCGGATATAACGTATGTGTTGGAGAAATGACAACAACTTCCAATCCTGTGTATCTGGAAAATAAACACGTATGGAGCAATTATGAGGACCACTGAAGATAACGCTATTTTTAAAGGAGTGTATTCTGGTTCTGTAACTATACAACATGCACTTGATTGATTGGCTCATTTGAATACTTATAATAATAATAATAATAATAATAATAATAATTTTAATAATAATAATAATAATAATAATAATAATAATAATAATAATAAACAATTTCACACATATTACTACTAGTGTATGTGCATGCTACACACGACAGTATATACTATTTTTCTGCTTTACACATTCAGTTGGAAACGTCTAAAATGCATATAGATACGGTCTAATTTGGGACCCTAATTCAAAATCAGAACATTTTATCTGAAAGATAAACAATACCTGAACGCCAGAGACGCTGGAAGACAGAGTGCGGTTATGAAAGAATTTACGTTATTTGACGAATTTCAAAGCTAACTCTTTAGGGACCAGTCAGTAGTTATTGGGGTGAGGGGACAGTGTTTTTACGCATCATGTACTGCGAAGAATTTTAGCCCCTCCACCAAAGTCGTGACACAGAATATCCCAATCTATCGTGAGACATATAATTGTACATTTTGTTTGGCACAAGAAAAATATACGCCACATCTTTTTAATGAGCACAAAATTGCCCCCTTTAAATTGCACAGACCTCATCCATACACTTCGTCCCGGCATGGTTGACCAATTCTTTATACAATGGATTTGGTAATACCTGCAGAGTTACATACCAGTATAATTATCACGTGACAGTAGCAGCCTTACGTTTCATTATTTCAAATAACGAGGAACAGGAAGTTACCATATTTGATGAATTTTATTTTTCAACCGTCGTTCTTTTTTTCGGGCACATTCAATGATATGAGCGTTTAATAATATAATGTTGTAGTGTAGAAGGAAGGTTTTATAAGGGCTGTTGAAGTTGTCGAACTAAATGTTCAGTCTTCAAATCAGACGATTCATAAGCTTTCTACTTAAATGCAATAGGTATGTTTATGATTGACAGGTTTTGTTTATATCTTTACAATCTTAAAGCAAAGACTTGTTTCATTACATTTTCAAATAGTCTCCGCTAAAAAGACTTCTTCCTTCTTTTGCTATCTTTTCTTTAAAATGATTATACCCATCTGTTATGTACATTGAATTTATAATATGTGCCAATGAGGTACGTTGTACTTTAGTCAGATTTTATGGTCATTTTGTAAATAATATATTTACTGCGTTTGAGTTCAAGGTCAGTCTTGTATGCATAACATTCAGTACTTAGATTGGAACTTTCCATGTCTTGATGTGAGAAAAGTCAGGTACTCACTGTAATTTTCTTTTAGAGTTACTCATATTCTAGAATATTCTGTCAGGTGACTTGTCTTTGTATTTACAGAGCATTTGGTAAACAAAATTCCATTCCTACATTAAACTTCATGTTATAAAGATTAGTCTATTAAGGAATTTATTTCAGTAATCAGATATTGCAGTTGTGAAAATCAGAGCAAATTCGGAGAGAGGAATTATTTATTTGAAATATTAATTGGAAATACTTTTTAGTGATCATTCTAATTGGATTAATACTTGACTTTGGGATTTTTATGAATTCATTCAACGATATTATGGATATCTGGATGATCTACATTCAGGCATATCAGGACATTCAAGACTACTGACACACCAGGACATTCAAGACTATTGGCATATCAGGACATTCAAGGCTACTGGAATTAATTTGGAACATTCTATATTTAGGACTGGTGATTAGGACATTTAAGATTATTGGATTATTTGGACTTTAATTCGCGTTATTCTCGGTGTCTTTTGAATTTTCTTTTAGTTGTCTAGAAATAAATTGCTTGTTGATTTTACTTACATTGTTGGTTTCATTTTCTTTCTGTTACATTAGTTTAAGACCTAGAGACGTAACACCATCTCAGTGACTTAAGCTGTTAAATTTTCTTTTTGTGTCTTTCTTTTTTCAACTTCCATCAATAAGCACGTGGATTGACAATCGTTTTATGGAGATAAGAGCATTCATATCAAAACTAACAAGCTAAAAAAATAAAATTTAAAAATAAGAACACTCAAACTATTATTTCAAAGCACCTGCACGGAAGGTAATTATAAAATTGCAATATACGAACAATAAGTTATAAAAATGAAATGGAAATTACTTTTTTTAAAACACACACACACACACACACACACACACACACACACACACAACCCATCACATGTTTGGGCAGATCAATATAGGGGTTTTACTTTAAAACCAACCTTTTCTATAATTATGTGTAGTTTTTTATTCTTAAAAAATCTTACAGCAACAACTAGTAAAACTAATTTCATAATTTAAAATTTCATACCTAATGTCATGTAATATACATGTATCTGTGCTGGTATCTGTATTTTTCACTTTAGATAACAACTTAGTTAATTCATTTTTCGATGGCAAATTTGATTTTACTCTTTTGGGAAGAAAATATAAGAATATGTCTGGAAAAAGACAATTTTACGTAATATTTGAAATTATGTGGATTCGCCTTCGGGAACAAAATGGTGTATTTGAGACAAAGTAAATTTCCTACTTCTTGCGTATTGAGAAGAATTCAGCTCATGGAGAAACTTTCTGAAGCTGTTCAAATGTGTGTGTGTGTGTGTGTGTGTGTGTGTGTGTGTGTGTGTGTGTGTGTTTATAACTTTTGGTTGATAGATTAACAGAGAAAGAGGATTGGGGTTTTAATCGACAAAGGGCTCGCAGTTAGATAGATCGAAAGGTATTTAGATAAATTATAATACGGATCAAAGTGTGATAGTAGATTATATAGCTTAGTAAGTTCATAAATAAACTAATGAATGGTTGAGAAGAGAGGTGGGTAGTGAGATATAAATCTAATAGAAAGCGAGACATTTGCATGTAATTGAAACCAATCAAAACAGATAATCCCATAATGTTTTATAAAGTCAGTCAACTTGACTGTCATTGATTGATTTATAGTAGGAACAACAAGACAACTGATCTATAATAATAAAAAGTTCTGTTGAAGAATGACAAATGTATAACAAATAAATTGATTTTTCCAATATTCCAACCCTGTCAAACTTTAATCCATATGTAACATACAAAATGCAGCGTGTTTATCTGGAAACACGTGCATCAGCCTATCAAAGTTTGAAAACAAACAAACAGCCCGCATGTTTCCTATCATATAACCTTTCATGACACCAAAGGGTTCAGGGTTTGTTGATTTCAGCTTTACCGATCCTCTGTCACTTTGATTTCTCATCTTAACATGTCACGTTTACGCTTAAAGTCTATTGGCTACTTAATGGGACTATTTAACGGAGGAAATATCCTATTTTAGTGTGAATATGATAACAAGGTCTCGAGTACGAAAATATTCCATTTTTTTTGGGTCAGGTAGACTCGTGATGCTATGTAAACACTCTAATCGTGCGTGCACTGTACTCCTGGTGAGTCATGTCATTTTACTACATGCCTTATCTAACACGTTGATAGTAGCCTCTGAGTACTTTATCGAAAATGTGAATATGAAAACGATTCCGTATGCATTCTGTGTCTTTTTTAGTTCGTATTTATGAAATATATTCCCCATTTCAACTTACTTATATTTAAATATTTAATATGTTTGATCACGGACTTGCAGAAGGAGTTACATTTTAATATTTATAAATATTATTTATATCAGCGCAATGGTAACTCACGTTTAGCTCGATTTGCTAAATTTACACTAAAAGTCAACGTGTTTACTTTCCCTGACCTTAGCAAAGGGCAATAGAAAATTCTTAAAAAGGTTCTTGTTTAAGAGCGTAGGTGAAACGAAAAATATCCACACAAAAAATAATAAAATAAAAAATAAAAATAATAAAAAAAATTAAACACACAAAAGCCCCATAGGGATATCGTCAGCTTCGGTAAATACGTCACGAATAATCCTGTTTTAATTACAGATCATTTTAGACTGCGGATGCACTTTTATGTTTAACCCCAGCTTGCACTTTTAGGAACAGGTGTGCACCCATTGATCGAATAAAATATGGCATGTGAGGAATACAAATGAAGGGCATAAATAATACCGAACTGTTGAAGGTACAACTCGACTTGTGAGGAAATAATACATCTAATATTGTTTAATTTTTCCCATCACTTCTTATTTAAGGAATAAGAATATATAACTAACACACATTTAAAACATATTTTGTATGTCGTGGATACATGTATGTCTTTAACTAGATTTATGATTGCATGGTATGATATTTGCAATACTGCATGCGTCATTTAGGAAAATAAATTCCTAAAGTTACAGTAAATAAAAATGTCACATTGTTTGTCGGAAGCCGGGATAGCGTAAAGGTTATGCCGGACCCTCAGTTGCTGGGTATCGGGATTGAATATTGCCCAGACGAGCACAGGTCATCAGCTGCCTTTGCGTATATCTGGGCCAATGACTTTACTCTCATTGCCTCGGCACTATACAGTTTTGCATATATTTATGCGCCTTCAAAATCTATCAGTAACAAAAGGGTGTATAACGAAAGGTATTTTGAATGAAATATACATGTTATCTACATTTTTACGTGCAATACATTTAGTTTTATTAATCTGTAGTTACGTAAGACTTAAATTCAGCATATATTACTCCGTTTCTATTTTGACATTTTCTTTAAACAACATTGAATACCTGTGAATCCAAATACTGAATGATATTTATTCATTTCGCTAATACAGTAAAAGCTAAACGAGTCAATCTGATAGTGTAGGACATTCTTCCATTCTACCTGCATTTACATGAATAAAACGGAAAACTAAGAACCAAATTATTATCATTTTGTCATATCTGTCAAAAACGAAAATCAAACAAAAGAAAACTACCGCATGTACTCGCGTATAACTCAATACCAACTGCAAACTGCATAGGCCCAGATATGTCGTCGCATAATGCGCCGACATATCTCGGTCTATGCAGTTGTAAGGACTAATCATTAGAAAAAAACAACATAGACCCTGATCTGCCGGCAAATTATGCGACGGCAGATCAGGGTCTATGTTGTTTGCATTTTGATACGAGTTATACGCGAGTATATACGGTAGGTGTCCCATCATAAGTCCACTAACGTTGTCACAATCCAGAACTTGTACCTCATCTCATTGAAAAGGTTTTTATTTTATTTTCTAATTTCTTCTCGAATTCCAATTTTCTTTATTTAGTAAAGCACTCATTTACTAGACAAGGGACATACCGTATATACTCGCGTATGTTGCGAGTCCAACTGCAAACTGCATAGACCCAGATCTGCCGTCGCATAATGCGCCGGCAGATCAGGGTAAATGTTGTTTGTTCTACTGATTAGTCCTAACAAAATGCATAGACCCAGATCTCCCGGCGCATTATGCTACAGCAGATCTGGGTCTATGCAGTTTGCAGTTGGACCCGGGATTTCGATTGACATGATATAATTTATCTTCGTTTTTGGCCTGATGTGCAATGCTAGTGTTCAATTTTTTGCTTTTGTCCCGATGTACAATATTCAATACTTGTTTTTGACATGGGTATTAATACCCACTTCACTCATTATGCCAGATGTTGAAAAGGTTTTCATGCAACTTGACCCAAACACTATAGCATATTAAATATAAGCCTTATCAGGCAATCAAGAAAAATCTCAATATGTAAATGACAGAAGGCCTCTGGTTTTGCTTTTGTAAATTATTTACGAGATACTATGGGGTCAAGTAGTTCATTTGTAATATTTTCTGAACTCTTTATCATTTGATACATTTCAGCTTTGTTGAGTGCCTTTTTCGATATGCTCCTTTTCTGTATTGCAACTGCTTCTTCAGAATTTAAATCTGCACAATAGGTCTAAACCACAGTTGAGTCATACAGCAATACCATAAAGTGGAAGCGTGGACGAATATTGGGAGATTTCGATGGAAAGTGTATTAATTCTTTCTTACTGATCATGTCTTTGTGATCTGATATTTCCAAAGCTTAAAACTCTTCGTGATGACAATATATAAAGTAAATCCATTCTCAAAAATATTCCTGTACAAATCTTTTATTTTTATTTTTTCAATATTAAAAAAACACAGTGAACTTGTTGAAGGACAATATTAGATAGTAATAGGTTTTCAAACATATCTTTCTTGATTGTCATTAACATATAGGTCTTCATATATGTATGTATGTAAAAGAGGGTATACATGCATGTATGTAGTTATGTTATGTGAGGGAGCACGTGTGTGTATGTATGTTTGTACGTATAAAGGGGGTATAAATATATATATATATATATATATATATATATATATATATATATATATATATATATATATATATATATACATAAATACAAGCAAAAACTGCTAAATATTAGAACGGTAATAACAAGAATGAGATTGAAAACTGTCTGGACTGTAAGTAATTAGTCTGTTCGTGAAAATTGAAATAACAGCTGCGGTAAATATTTCTAACGTTTGGAAGAAAAATCTAATTCCTGACGTGCTCGTCAATATTTCAGGATTTAAGTTTCAAAGACGTAGTCGTAACTATAGTCGTTCATATTACACAGGAAGTAAAATAATTTACAGTAAAAATTATTTTCCACAGTTTAATGAAATCCTATGCCTGTGCAACCACGTACCAGAAACTTCTATTGTGTTCGTTTACCTGTTGTTTTATGGATTCTGCAATATTTCTCTAACTGTGGATATGAAGATAAAAAAGGTAGGAAGTCTCTCAATCCGATTATATCTGGGACGTAATCTAGAGACATACACTTCATCTGAAGTTGCTCTGCCTGCATGCGGTCTAACAACAAATCTTGTTGAGGGTAATTGTTTTTTTGGGAAGTCTTCAAAAAGTCACTCTAAATATGATACAGGAATCATAATGTGATACTTACAATATTATTTAATGGACAATCTAATTTGTTAAAAACCCGCAGACAACCACAGGAATTCTCGTTCTAAAGATATACACCCATAAGTAGTTTTAATACCTTATGTTTCCTCTTGCCAGATTTTAAGCTCAGGACATTTGATATTTAAGATACATGTATGTCCAATAAAGGTATTATTCACATGGTAAACGCCAACGGCATACCATACTTTCTTGGAAAAGGTGAGACAACATGAACTTCAAAATAATTTTGCTTTTGATGGTTATTCCTCGACTTTTCTCATTCTATTAAGCTTAAAGTGCTAAATCGGACACCCCAAACATTTATCTAATTTTGCGCTTATGAATACAGGTTCTAAATTGCATGCGCATGTATTTTTATTACCGTGTTTCCTTCTAAACCTGTACTGTTGCGTGACCTTGTTTTTGATATATAAATTAATTCATACCAAAACCTGACTCTCAGTGTACAATTATTAAGTGTATATATATATATATATATATATATATATATATATATATATATATATATATATATATATATATATATATATATCAGGGCTAAGGGAAAATATTACCAAGAACTCGTCCCTGGGACGAGTGAGTTGCAACAGTTACTCCTCCATACACTTCTCCACTAAAATGCTTACGCTGTTACTACAGATAATTGATGAAAATATAATGCTGTAATATGATGCAAGTTCGATGCTAAAATGGGTAAAAACCATGAAAATATAATGCTGTAATATGATGCAAGTTCGATGCTAAAATGGGTCAAAACCATGAAAATATTATGTTCTAATACATGGCCCCTTAGATAAAAACAATAAGAGGCAAGGTTTGCAACTCGAGAAATTGCAAGTGCACACATTACCCTTGATTTCTTAGTGTTATTCGCGTTTACAGCGACACCTCTCAGTAATCCCTGTGTCATTTTAATGTCGAGAAAGTTTCCTTTTCAATGAGCTATCACACATCTTTATGAGTTTGACATGGGAGAAGTTAACAGACAGATTATGAAAAATGTTTGATTTTCGTCTAGTCAGACAGTGTTATGCCAATCTAATTAAAACCGTCTAGTCAGACAGTGTTATGCCAATCTAATTAAAACCGAGATCGACTTATAATAAATAGATAGATACCGATAACAGGTCATGTTCTTTTGACCTTGGGATGCACCAGAGCTTTGAAATTTCTGGAAGCGACAAGCGTCATTCGGATCATATCATTACCTACGATAACAATCACCAACACTAAATTAAACTCTTTACTGATAGGTTAGTAAAATGAAGTGGACTTGGAATTCCAAAGGTCACCAAAACATAAACTTTTATTAGCGTCTGTCAGATCCCCTTTATGTCGGAGATCTCAATTTTAAGCAGATTGGTGTTGTGCTTGTCCCAGATCACATTTGTTTTCAAGAATGTACAACTTTATTAATACATTGTAATGCCAACGCAAAAAGGCCAGTAGATATTTATATAAGTATATAATTACTTTTTACAAGAAAATGTTGGTAACTTGCAAATGAACGAATTCCAACCGTCTCAGTTTCCACCAATTTTAGTCCTTAATATTCCATTTTAGTCAAACCTCCATTCTAGAGAGTAACACAGTGGTGCTATGAATGGGAAGGTTGATGATTGGCCAAATAATTGGAGTGTTTCTGGGTCATGACCTCTATTAAATCTTAACCATTCATCTATTGTTTCGACATAATGTACATGATAGATTACAACGGCATGCTTTGTGTGAAAATTGGAGGATATATGCCGAGACATTTAAATACATATTTCGAATGTAAGTTGACAACATTTTTTTTTTTTTTTTTGGGGGGGGGGGGAAGAAATTTCATATTTATAGAAATATCTGTTGGTGTTTTCCCTTTGGCATGATAATGTATCAATAAAGCTTTAGTCTTCAAAATACGGTGACTTGGGGCAAGTTTAACAGTGTCTGACCAGATGAAAAATCATAACATTTTGACATTCTCTGCCTTTTGTCTGACTTTTAAAGAAGCGTCAAAGCTCGTTGAAAGGGAAAATTTCTTCACATCAAAATGACATCTAAATTAGTGAAATGTATCACTGTAAATGCGATAACCATTAATAAACTGGGGGCTAGGTATGAAACTGAAACATAATATCTTCATTATTTATTGCCCGCTTTAGTATCAAGCATGCATATACTACCTATGTAACAAAACAACAAAATGTTGGCCTCCTTGGCGACATGTTCTAGACTGACAACAATTAGGCAACTTAGGCAAAAGATAATCTATAATTGACGCACGCTAAATGTTAGGCGATGTTGAACTTAGGCACTTGCTAAGGGTAGAAACTGCAGTCAGGTTTATTCTTAAGGTATAATTCAGCATCTACTCGGCCCAGGGACGAGTTGATAGTAAAGTTTTACTCCACCCAGCCAGTTTTTACCCGGTCAGGACGAGAGGACCAGTGGTTTTCTTGAACTCTGATATATATATATATATATATATATATATATATATATATATATATATATATATATATATATATATATATATATATATATATATATATATATATATATACCTGCCTTTCAGGTTTTGCATTCTAGAGTAATACTTCGTAAATACAAATACAAATTCTACTATTGGTTGCCTCTGTTGTATTTTCTTCTTACATATTTGTCAAAAAAGAAAAAAGGGGCTCCCTGAAGCTTATTATCTGTTCTTTTCTTTCGTGACAAAGATGAATAAAACTACTAGCACATCTACCATGAAAACGTCCAGTATTGTAACACTGATAACGAAGACATAGGAAACTCACCGTTTAACTTCTGGCATGGAAGCATTTCCAATAGGATATGATTGCGGTAGTGATGTTCAACCAGACTCTCGCCTGGCTCTGTAAGGTCGTCACCATACGAGGCTCTAATAAAAAAAAGTAATAAACAACAACAATGAGATTTCTTGAACGCAAAGACGAAACTTTCGTCAAAATTTTTTATGGCGAAGCTCTTACAAAGCCACGCGAGAATCTGGTTGAATAAGACTTTGATCACGAATGATTCACACCAGAAAATTATGGTACCTTATTATTGAATGGATCAACAAAGCCCCTCGTTAAGTCGAATGTGAATGCATTCTTTGAGTAAAGTGTCACGTTGTCATGTCTAACTAAGTAGAAACACATGTACTCAGATTCAAACATCACTAGACAAGACCATGCCGTCACTAGGTGACATAAATATGAGTCGGTTTTTCATGTGGGATTCATATCAACTTGCATTGGATTTTTCCATTGAGACTGTGATTACACTATCCTTGACTATGCCTTAACATAAATTCAAATGTAAATCTTGCATTGAATTTAATATTATCTACTTGGGCGTAGATGAATTTTTACGTCCTGCCAGCACAAGTCCATTCTGACTGTAAACTGCTGTCCCAGACCATGTTCTTTTGGAGCATGATCTGTATGTCAGAAAAATAAGACTACACAGCTGTTTAAATAACATCTTTTGGCAGCTCCATTACAACTTTTTTAAAGTTTTAAGGTCAGGTGTAAATTATGTCATGGACAAAAAGTAATATAAAAAAACCTTGGACTATATACATATGCTATTTGTTTACATATATGGTGAACTAAAATATTCTGCATGATGTATCGTAACTTCATGAATCCTGTAAAATATGAAGTTCAATTCCTATAATTACAAATAGTTATAAGAATAATAACGAATTTCAAGAAGTAAATAACAGAATTATAATTGAACCATTGTTTACAAATACTGTCAAAAAACACAAGAAGGGTAGATGAATATATAAGTAGTTCCTTTCTGGTGTCAAGAATGAATAACTTCTAGTTTTGGGTGTCCCATGATGCGTTTCTAACCAGTCTAAACGCTTGTTACAAAGGCTTGATAAAAATGTGCACTTCTAGTGTGATAACCTACCAACTGTGTGAACTATCACGACACGACTGAATTCGCGAAAATTTAATGACTCTAAAATATTATGATTTATTTTATTTTGCTTGTCTACAATAATAACTTATGTAATATAATGTATATGCATCTATCCAGCAATCAGAAACAGTAACTTACGTAATATATTTTATTTGTATTATCAGGCAATCAGAAACAGTAACTTATTTAATATAATTTATATGTATTATCAGGCAATCAGAAACAGTAACTTATGTAATATAATTTATTTGTATTATCAGGCAATAAGAAACGGTAACTTATTTAATATAATTTATTTGTATTATCAGGCAATCAGAAACAGTAACTTATGTAATATAATTTATTTGTATTATCAGGCAATAAGAAACAGTAACTTATGTAATATAATTTATATGTATTATCAGGCAATCAGAAACAGTAACTTATGTAATATAATTTATATGTATTATCAGGCAATCAGAAACAGTAACTTATGTAATATATTTTATTTGTATTTATTCAGCAATCAGAAAATGTTTCACACACTCAATTTCTTCTTTATAATTGTCTGAATGAAAACAACATACAAAAGAAAATTAGCATATTAGAATTCTCTACAAAAATTTCATAAATTGTACGTGAAATAAACTCTAGATAGTTTTAGTATTTCAGTCAAGGTAAGCTTGAATTCTAGTCTAATGTCCATCACCTATCTGACTGATGCTATATACCATATACAAATTAAAATGGGTATAACTTTATAATTTTTTCGACCAATATTTTGTTAATGAAATTTCAGTATATACATTTTGTTCATTAATAGTTCATATTGGTGTAATTGTCAAATTAAACAAATTTGATTTTGTACGATGTGCTATGTTAATGACTAGGCGTGGTTACATCTGTTCTGGCATAGGTCAATTAACCCTTGAATGAACGAACAAGAATAAGTCGACGGCAAAGATGATTTCTTTAATCAAACGGAGATTGTAACATTGTAACATTGTTACACAAGTTACCCCTGATCTGGTTAATGACATGTATCATTATCTTGATTACAAGACTGTCACGTGGACGCTCGTTATTCGCTGCTAATGTAGATACCAAACGAACACCCCTCGTGTTTGATTCAAGTGTAAACATGGAAGTATGCACCAGGATCCTATAAAAAAATCAATTGACGCTAAGTTATCTGATACTGCGGCCGGCCGTGTCCCTGCTCATTCGTCATGTCAAAACAAAACTAGTTTTCGGCTTATAAACAGAACAAAAGTTGAGTAGATGCTGGGAGGAGGGAAGCATCTTGGAAATGTGATAGTATTTAAGTAGTCAATATCTTTGATTTTGGGTCAATTGACGTGGGTTTTAATTATGTATTTAGATACCAGCAATATGAACCCTATTCCACTTCTTCTGATGGTGTCGTGAATGGGTCTTTATATGGCTAGTTTCAACAATATTGATTGATTGTGATGTTGACATGAGT